>JBBDGP010002152.1:0-497500 GCA_037952835.1 Lithobates septentrionalis
GCAATAGCGCCTGCAAACCGCCCCGAAAGTGCCACTCCTTGCATTCAGTGTGAAAGCCCCGAGGGCTTGCACACTGGAGCGATGTGCTGGCAGGACGGTAAAAAAAGTCCTGCCAGCAGCATCTTCGGAGCGGTGAAGGAGCGGTGTGTATACCGCTCCTTTACCGCTCCTGCCCATTGAAATCAATGGGACGGCGCGGCTATACCGCTGGCAATGCGCCTCTGCAGAGGCGCTTTGCGGTGGTATTTAACCCCTTCTCGGCCGCTAGCGGGGGGGTAAAACCACCCGGTTGGGGCCGCATACCGGTGGTAAAACGCCGCTAATAATAGCAGCGTTTTACCGCCGACGCCGCCCCCCGCCCCAGTGTGCAAGGGCTCTAATAAAAAGGTACATATATAATTATCACTGAGAGTAACACTGGGTACATATATTACTAGTGGGGCTAAAAGTTACACAAGGTACATGTTGCGAGTACTGAGAGTAACACCGGGTACATATCAGATTATTACTGAGGGGATTAGGGGGGGGGGGGGGGGGGGGCTGTCAGTAGATCTCTCTGGTGATGAATCTGGTAGTTGCTGTTATTTCATTGAGGTGCCAATACAGAATACAGAGAGATTTTTCTAGTATCGTCTCTTACATTGCTGGTTAGATATCTATATTTTCTGCAGGATCTGGGAGTACTAATAGTAATTCTGTGTAGATAAACTTTCCTCCATATTACATTACTATGGGGAGGAGGGGGGTCACTGACGCTAAATCACTGGGGATAAATTATTATTTGCAGTTATTTTATTTCAGTAAGATATGGCAGTACTAATGCAGAATGCCTAGAGATATTTATATTACTGTCCTTTAATGAAAATACAAGCAAATTCACTATCGGTATAAACATTACTACAAGGTCAGGCGGTACTGACAGTAAATCCCCTTGTTGATAAATACAGGTATTGGCAGGTGTAAGGGGTGCCGGTACTAATCCAGAGTGCTTACAGATACTTCTATTTACTATCTTTTATATTACTAGAGGGCCGAAAAGCATTCAATAACTATTTTTATTTCATTGGCGTGTACCAATAATAAATAAAATATTAGGAATATATAAATGTTACAAGGAGGTGCTGGGATACTAATTCTGGTATAGAAATTATTTATTGCAGTTCACTTTAGTTACAGTACCAGGGTAATAATGGAAATTCAGTGTGTGTGTGTGTATATGTGTGTATATATATATATGTATGTAGAAGGTGCTAATTGGGTATACAACAAAATAAAAGTATTATATTTTTATAATGGGGGGGGGGGGGGATTGAGGGTGATAATCTAGTATATAAATATTAAATTTTACATTACTAGCTGTGATTGAAACGCTGGCTGGCATTTCTTTAGTGTAGACCTACCTATATATTATATCTATATTCTAGTAAGTGGACTGTCTATAATAGACTATATATCTATCATTTGTCAGGACAATCTACACTATAGTAGACAGTACAAGGACCATCTATATTAACTAAATACTATAACTACTGCAGGTGCTTACATTTACTAACCATTGGTTAAGATAAATAGAATTTATATCTACAATGCTGTGAAAAAGTATTTGCCCCCTTTCTGATTTTTTTTTTTTATTTTTTGTTTTTTTTTTTTTTTGCATATTTGTCACACTTAAATGACTCAGATCATCAAATTTTATTATTACACAAAGATAACCCAAGTAAATGCAAAATGCAGTTTTTAAATGATGGTTTCATTTATTAAGGCAAAAAAGCTGTCCAAACCTGCCTGGCTTTATGCGAAAAAGTACAGCACTGTATGTTACATTATTGGTTGTTGGTAATAGCGGCATTCCTTACTGTAGATGTATTCGGTCTTACATTATTGTATTGTTGGGGATAGCAGCACTTTTTATTGTAGATTTATGTCAATATTTCATTTTACTTTACTATAGGGAGCTTGGGTACTAAGAGCGACTCCCCTAGTAGCAATCCTGTACTATTATTTTTTACTTAAAGCGGAGCCCCACCCAAAGGGGAAGTTTCACTTTAAGGACTCGTCTCCCCGCTCCTTTTGAAGAATCGGCACTTTTAAAGCGGAGGTCCACCGAAAAAAGATAAAAAATAAAAGACAGCAGCTACAAAGACTGTAGCTGCTGACTTTTAATATATGGACACTTACCTATCCAGGGAGCCCGCGATGTCCGCAGCCAATCCATCCATTGGCTCTCGGCTGCTGCCGCCGCCATCCTCGGTAAGGTTTTACTTCCTGGTTCCCTACTGCGCATGTGCGTCCTCACTGGTCCCTGCTGTCTCCTGGGACCCGTGTGTCTCCCAGAAGACAGTGGGGGAGGACAGAGTAGGCGCCGGAAGTGGCGTATGCCAGGAAATGGGAGCAAATACCTGTATTAGACAGATATCTACTCCCCCTCCCCCCTGAAAGGTGCCAAATGTGACACTGGAGGGGGGTAAGATTTCAAAAAGTGGAAGTTCCATTTTTGGGTGGAACTCCACTTTAAGGAGCGGGTATCTGATTTTGACAGGTACTCGATCCCACTTCCGCTCAGACTGCCTAGGCGATCAGAAGTTCTCCCCAATCTCCCACCACCCCCGCTGCATCCACCATTCACGATGTGCAGAGCTGCTCGCACATGGGCAGTGGGCACCCGGCTGTGAAGCCACAAGCTGTCACAGCCGGGTGCCTTTAGTGGAAATGCTGGCGCAGAGGAAAGAAGACAGCGGGTGAGACCGACTGCGGAGCGCACAGCTCAGCCACTAGTGTGCTATAAATGTTATACTTGCCTGCTCTGTGCAGTGGAATGTTATTTCTAAGGCCCCTTTCACACTTTTGGCGCGACTTGAAGCAATGCCTGTGTAATCTTGAGGTTAAGAAAGTTAATGACACCCCCAGATCGCAAAACGAACTGTGAAATCGGATCGCTTGGGTCTGAACACCCATGCAATCCGATTCCAGTGCAGTCCAAAAAAAAGGGTTCTGTCCCATTTTGGTGTGAATGCGATTTCAGCCATACAAACTGGCTGAATTCGCACCGCACAGACCTCGCATTTGATGTGCACAGCAATGCGTTGCAAATCTCATGCAATGTCTGACATCGCGTAAGTGTGAACCCAGCCGCAGGATCGGTTCACATAGGTGCGATGTGGGAATGCTGCGAATCCACTGCGGGTTCCCGCATCGCACGTGACTTGCAGGGCAGTTCACACGGCTTTGTACGAACCGCTGGAAGTGTCAATAGTAAGTTAATGACACCCCCAGATCAGTTCACATATTGCAAACTGACAATTCGGACATGAATCGGTGTTCACACCCATGCAATCTGATTTTGGTGCGGACCAAAAAAAGGGTCCTGCATGGTCTGAGTGTAATGCGAATCTAGCCATACAATCTGTATGCCTGAATTCGCATCACACAGACATGGCATTCGATGCAAATCACATGCAGTCTCGCACAGCGCACTGATGTGAACCGAGCCTAAGACCCCTTTCACACTGAGGTGATTTTCAGGCGTTTTAGCGCTAAAAATAGGGCCTGAAAAGTGCCTCTCAAGCCTCCCCAGTGTGAAACCCCGAGTGCTTTCACACTGGTGTGGTGCTCTTGCGGGACGAGAAAAAAGTCCTGCAAGCAGCATCTTTGGGGGCAGTGCGAGAGCGATGTATACAGCGCTCCTCCAACGTCCCTGCCCAACGCAACACAGGCGCTATTGACCCTTTCTTCGGCCGCCAGCGGGGAATAAATGCACTCCGTTAGCGACCGAATAGCACCACTAAAACCGCTAACGCCCGCACCACCCCAGTGTGAAAGGGATCTAAGGCTCGTTTCACACTGCTGCGCTGCGAATTTGTTCCGTTTTTTTGTCCTGTGGGAGGTGCGATTTACCGCGATTTTACCGCAAATTTCAGGAGTTGGACATAGCTGCGATTGTTATTCTAGCCAATGGAATCATAATGTAAAAAAAAAAAAAAAAGTGTTAACTTCCTGTGTACTTCCTGGTTTTTGTGGAGAGTAGTGTGGTGGAATTCGCACATATGTGAACCATCAATGTGATTCAAGAACGATTTACATTGATGTCTATGGAGACTAAATTCGCAACGCAGTAGACTCGCACAGGACCCTTTTTTTAAATTTTTTTTATTGCATCGCATTCGTAGAGGAATCGCAACGCATGTATGTGAACGACCGTCATTGAAAACAATGACTTTAGGGATGATATGCGACTTTAAAGTGCTTTTGATGCATCGCATTCGTTATGAACTCGCATCAGTGTGAACGGGGCCTTAGGCCCCTTTCACACTTATACGACTTCAAATTTGCACGATTTTACCGCGATTTCGCGGCCACGATTTTACTGCGATTTGCAGCGATTTGGGAGCAGTACTACTTTGTACGACTTTGCCACATTTTTGGCATTAACAAATGAAAACATACAGTAGTTGGTATGAATCATAAGGGGGAACTCCACGCCAAGTTTTAAATAAAAAAAACTGGCGTGGGTTCCCCCCCAGGGGCATACCAGGCCCTTAGGTCTGGTATGGATTGTAAGGGGAACCCCCTACGCCGAAAAATCGGCGTGGGGGTCCCCCCCAAAATCCATGCCAGACCCTTATCCGAGCACGCAGCCCAGCCGGTCAGGAATGGGGGTGGGGACGAGCGAGCGCCCCCCCCCCCCCCTCCTGGACCGTACCAGGCCGCATGCCCTCAACATGGGGGGTGGGTGCTTTGGGGCATGGGGGGCACCCTGCGGCCCCCCCACCCCAAAGCACCTTGTCCCCATGTTGATGAGGACAAGGGCCTCCTCCCGACAACCCTGGCCGTTGGTTGTCGGGGTCTGCGGGCGCGGGGCTTATCGGAATCCGGGAGCCCCCTTTAATAAGGGGGCCCCCAGATCCCGGCCCCCCACCCTATGTGAATGAGTATGGGGTACATGGTACCCCTACCCATTCACCTAGGCAAAAAAAGTGTCAATAAAAAACACAGTACACAGGTTTTTAAAGTAATTTATTAGGCAGCTCCGGGTCTTCTTCCGACTTCGGGGGTCTCTCCGGCGTCTTCTCCCGGTGTCCGCATCTTCTGCCGGCTCCACCGCTATCGTCTGCCGCTCTTTTGCCAGCGGTGGTCCGGACTTCTGGATCGTCTTGTTCCCTCTTCTCTTCCAGAGATGTTGACACGACGCTCTCTCCAGCTGCAATGGTCTCTGAACGCTCCGCAACGGACTTATATAGGCGGTGACCCCGCCCCCTTATGCCGTCACAGTCCCTGGGCATGCTGGGACTGTGACGTTTTAGGAAGCATGGTCACCGGGTGATGACCACGCCCCCTTATGACGGCACAGTCCCAGCATGCCCCGGGACAGTGACCTCATAAGGGGGCGGGGTCACTGCCTATATAAGTCCATTGCGGAGCGTTCAGAGACCATTCCAGCTGGAGAGAGCGTCGTGTCAACATCTCTGGAAGAAAAGAAGAAGGCAGAAGTCCGGGCCACCGCTAGCAATTGAGCTGCAGAAGATAGCGGTGGAGCCGGCAGAAGATCAGGACACCGGGAGGAGACGCCCGAAGTCGGAAGAGGACGCCCGAGCTCGGAAGAAGACACCGGAGCTGCCTAATAAATTACTTTAAATACCTGTGTACTGTGTTTTTTATTGACACTTTTTTTTGCCTAGGTGAATGGGTAGGGGTACCATGTACCCCATACTCAATCACATAGGGTGGGGGGCCGGGATCTGGGGGCCCCCTTATTAAAGGGGGCTCCCGGATTCCGATAAGCCCCCCGCCCGCAGACCCCGACAACCAACGGCCAGGGTTGTCGGGAAGAGGCCCTTGTCCTCATCAACATGGGGACAAGGTGCTTTGGGGTGGGGGGGCCCCGCAGGGTGCCCCCCATGCCCCAAAGCACCCACCCCCCCCATGTTGAGGGCATGCGGCCTGGTACGGTCCAGGAGGGGGGGGGGGGCGCTTGCTCGTCCCCACCCCCATTCCTGACCGGCCGGGCTGCGTGCTCGGATAAGGGTCTGGTATGGATTTTGGGGGAGACCCCACGCCGATTTTTCGGCGTAGGGGTTTCCCCTTAGATCCATACCAGACCGAAGGGCCTGGTATGCCCCTGGGGGGGAACCCACACCGTTTTTTTTCATTTAAAACTTGGCGTGGCGTTCCCCCTCAGGATTCATACCAGACAGCTGTCAGCACTGCCTGGCTCGCTCATCGCGAAAGGAAAAAAAAGTTTTCCTTTCCCAATCAGCGAGCCAGGCTTGTGCTTACAAAGTTGTACTGAAGTCGTGTCTATATAATTCAGGCACGATTTTCATGCTACTTGAGGGTTTAACATTGAGGTCTATGGAGTGCAACTCGCATAGAAGTTGGACCAAAGTAGTGCAGGGACTACTTTAAAGTCGGCACGACTTAAAGTCGTGCCAATATGAATGGTAGTCATTGAAAATCATGGAGAATGACTTGTCATACAATTTTGCAGTACAAAATCGTGGGACAAGTTGTATAAGTGTGAAAGGGGCCTAAGTCACGATGTACAGACCGAGTCAGAGTGGCTGTTTACCTTGTGAATGCTGTGAACCAATCACAGCCACTGGGAGTGTTTACAAACATTCAGCCCATGGAGGAAGTTTCCCTTCCTGTGTTGTGATAGACTGTGTGTATGAATGAAAGGAGGGGGGGGTGTCTTAAAGGGACAATGTTAACACCAATGATAATGGGATATCTTTTTAAGGTGCTGGGGTTTTAAAGTGCCACTGACTATAAATGATTGTAGGAATTTTTCTTAAAGGGATTGTAAAGCTTTGTTTAAAAAAAAAAAAATAATAACAAACATGTCATACTTACCTCCACTGTGCAGTTCGTTTTGCACAGAGTGGCCCCGATCCTCCTCTTCTGGTGTCCCCCGGCGGCGCTCCTGGCTCCTCCCCCGCATCGAGTGTCCACGTCGGAGAAGCGCTCTCCTTGGCGTACACCCATGTGGGCGCGCTCCCAAGTCCTGCATAATTCTTATAATTCAACATGTAAACAGTCCAATGGATTTCCAAACACTGTATTTCACCATATATGCTCTGTTTTCTATTAAAAATAACTGTGAAGTGCAAAACTCCAGTGGGTGTAACAAGATCTTCCCCTTGCCCCCTTCTCCGTGTATCGTTACTGTGGAGGAGTGCAGGGTGTAGCAAGATTGCAGTAACGGAAGTGACGTTCCGTCGCTGCCGTTACCAATTCTGACGGGTCACCTAATCTGATGGAACACCGGCAGTGTTTGCATCTGCCAGAGCTGGAAGTGACATCATGACATCGCTTCCGGCCTCCCAGGATCGTAGAGATGGCCGGGGACCATCCGGTCCTTGGCCAGCTCTCTGGTAACCCGCGCTTCTGGAGAGGTGCCGATGTGCGGCAGGATTGGGGGGGGAACATCCCCTCCCGCTGCCTGTAAAAGCAATCCAGCAGCTAATCAGCAGCTGGGACCACTTTTACACTGTAGGGAATCGCTGGCTGAAAAAGGTATCTGGATGATGCTTGTAGCTGCTGGAATCAATTCTCTAACTGGCCCACACAGCTGCATCATTCATTTACAGATTCCGTGAATGAAAAAACTACAAGTACCGCCTTTCACCACTACTTTTAGTTTGAATGGGCTGCGAGCCCCTTCAGTCTTTTCCTAGCTTTGTAACTGAAAGCCCTAATGAGGATATGAGCACAAAGCTGGAGCCTGACATTGCACCCATGATCTGCTGATTGGGAGTGCAATGCTCTGCAGGCTCCAGTTAAATAAATAAACACATGCATATATATATGCATTAGTTTTTTTTTTACCTGAAAAATCTTTGCATTTATTTTTTTTGAAAGGTGAGCTTGAACCCTACACTAGCGCACCATGGCTTCATCCATTTGAATGGGTCCCGTTTGGCGGGCATTATGTCCACTGAAAGCAGCAGGCCTTCTAATTCTTAGCGGAACGTGTACACCTCTGGCCGCTGTGCTAATGTGAATGAGCCCTAAAGAACAGACAGACATATAGGAAATGGTTATCATAGAAATAAATATTTGTTTCTTGAAGCAGCGCAGTCCCAGTTTTATGGTTTTTGGGGTATTAATATACTTTCTTCTGACTTCTATTTATTGCATTTTGGTCTGATTCTTTCTTTGTGTGATATGTTGATGCGTTTTAGGTTAAAAGCCTGAAAAATATCAGTGCTCTTGTGAATACGCATTCTTTAATGGTAGAAAAAAAATAAAAAAATCGAATTCAGACTGATGTAAACAGACCACTTTCACCAACAGGGGTCCCTTGTGAGCTGTGAAATTGGGGGTGGCACCAAGCATCCCGAGGTTTGGAGGGGTGACCCCCGGAGGCCCCGCGATGAAAGGAAAGGAGGACAGTGGTAGCGGCGGAGGACGCCCTTCGGGTGTCAGCGGGGGTCAAGGCGGCATTGGCGGAAGCCCGGAGAAAAGCGCCAGCGCCCAGGAGATGAAGGAGCAGGGCAACCGGCTGTTTGTCGCTCGCAAGTATCAAGAAGCTGTTTCCTGTTACAGCAAAGCCATCGTAAGTATACACAACCTTCCATTTCTATAAATCTCTTAGATGGGCATCTTAACAAATGCAATATACAGGGATATGGGAAATGGTATTAACACACAAACCCACACAGGTTGACTGGTGTCTTTATTCAACCTTACCAGCTATATAACTACATATATAAATATATATAGTACATTAAAGACAACAATGCACTCCGAGCAGATAGAAAATAATGCAGCTATTTAATATAATACATCATTACTATTAGTTTTTTTTTTTTTTTTTTTTTTTAATATTACAAGCAGTGTGAATTTTAGAATTAGATTTTTTTTACCAGTCTCTTCTGTACAGCAGAGCTCAGACTGGGAAAGGGAGAAGCAGTGCAAGAGGTCAATCAGTTGTACTCATGTGCTAACAGGGGACTTGCTGATAGGAGGAGAGAGCAGTGTAAGACGGTCACACTCATTAATTTGCTTTCTTTTTTTTTTTACTGTCTATTCACAGGCTGCAGGAGGGACGAGACTTACAAGGGCCCAATCGGACCTGTCTGAGGTGCGATGCATTATAGCCTGTTATGTTGCTCATTAGTGAGGGATGCATCAAGGCAGCCTATTCATTTTGAATGGTCTGCCAATGCACCAGAACAGGCAGATGTACGTTTACTTTTTTTTTTTTTTTTTTTTGATGCAGCACTTCACAAAGCTATGTAGCTCGTTAATGAGTCTGCAAATTAAAGTGATTGTAAAGTCTCTTTTTTTTTTTTTTGCTTTAAAAATAACAAACATGTTATACTTTACCTCCTCTGTGCAGTGGATTTGTACAGAGCAGCCCAGATCTTCCTCTTCTCTTGGCCCCTCCCTCCTGTTGAGTCCCCCCCCGCAGCAAGCAGCTTGCTATGGGGGCACCCAAGCCGAGTCACAGCTCTCCGTGTCCATTCGGACACGGAGCTGTGGCCCTCGCCCCCTTTCTCTCCAGATTGGCTGACTGATTTTGATTGATGGCAGCGGGGCCAATGGCGCTGCTTTGCTGTCTCAGCCAATGAGGAGGGGTGTCCCAGGGCAGACGAGACACTCCGTCAACATCGCTGGATAGAGATGGGGCTCAGGTAAGTATGAGGGGGGCTGCTGCATACAGAAGGCTTTTTTATCCTCATGTTTAGAATGCTTTGAGATAAAAAGCCTTCTGACTTTACAGCCACTTTAATGGCCGGTTCACACCATAGAAACGCAGTCCTGGTGCCATAAGTGTGCACAGCCTATTGCATTAGGGTGTGCAACCCAAAGCTCTGACTGACTGCACTGGTGTAAACTATGCCACTGGAAACCATATTACCTACTTTTCATGCGTTTTTGATGCAGAAAAAAACGCACTGGACTTCATGTGTTGTGAACCGGCCCTAAAGTGGTTCTAGAGGCAGTTTTTTTTTTTTTTACCTTAATGCATTCTATGCATTAAGGTGAAAAACCTTCTGTGCTGCAGCTCCCCACAGCCCCCCAAACCCCCCGCCAAACCTGACCTGATCCAAAGACGAGCATGAGAGCAGTGGCTCTCGCCGCTGTCTGCCTCCTCTTTGGGCAAATTGATAACAGTAGGAGTCATTGGCTCCCGCTGCAATCAAACAAATGCCGTAACTCGGGGGTGGAGGGGAGGGCCACTCACTCTGTGTCAATAGATGCAGATAGGGTGGTTCGGGAGTTAGCACGCACGGGTGCCCCCATGGAACGTTGTTTTCAGCGGGGGCACCCACTGAAGAGGGGCATGGAGCGCTGGCAGAGGACCACAGAAGAAAAGGATCCGGGCTGCTCTGTGCAAAACCCTTGCACAGAGCAGGTAAGTATAGACATGTTTGTTATTTTATTAACAAAAAAACAAAAGGTTTAATATCACTTTAAGGTAAAAAAAAAAAAAAAAAACCTTATGCATGTAGCGCAGCCCCCCCCCCCCCCTCTCCCAAATTCCTACCTGAACCTGATCTTGATCCTCTCTCTGCGCTCTCCCTCCTCATTGGACAGAGAGGCAGCAGTGGGAGCCATTGGCTTCTGTCAATCACAGCCGGTGAGGAGGGAGTAGTGGGTGGGGCCGAGCCACGCTCTGTGTCAGTTGACACTCGGAGCTGGCTCAGGAGCAAGCACGCATGAGTGCCCCCCAGTGCAAGCAGCTGCTATTTGCACACTCGGCAAGTGGGATTTGCTCAGAGCGCCGGAAGGGGACCAGAGAAGAGAGGGGATTGGTGCTGCTCTTAGCAAAACCACTGCATGGAGAAGGTAAGTAGCACATGTTCATCATTTTTAAAGAAAAAAAGAATCACATTAATATTAGCCAGAGCTCTGCAAATCCTTTTTGTGGCCCATTGGCCAACTGTGCATCCACAGGCTTATTGTGCAGGTACAGCCCAGTTCTATAGAGGTTTTTATATTACAAATATAATACTATATTAAATATAATAGGGCAAATATTGCAAATTGCTTATTGCTGCTTCCATTTGTATCATTGCATTATGTGAACACAGCACTGCTCCATAGAAACAGTGCTTCTCATTCATGGCACTGATGAAGACCTTCTAGTCTGAAGCAGCAGTGGTGCTTTGTTCAGTTGATTTGCTGCTACCTGACGGTGTTTATTGAGTTTTTCCTTTTTTCCTATGCAGACCCGCAACCCCTCCATCGCTGTGTACTACACCAACCGCGCTCTGTGCTACCTGAAGATGCAGCAGCTGGACAAGGCCCTGGCAGACTGCAAGCATGCTCTGGAGCTGGACTGCCAATCTGTGAAGGCTCACTTCTTCCTGGGGCAGTGCCAGATGGAAATGGAGAACTATGATGAGGCCATCGCCAATCTGCAGAGAGGTAAGTCTATACCGGGCCTCTCCTTTTACAAGCTGTTACAAGACCTGACATGCAAGTATGAGTAAACAGCCGGAGAGGCGATGTTGCAAGAATAGTTCTTGGATGCCAAAGTACACGTCAGATTTTTGTGAGCGTGTTAAAAGGGAAAAAAAAAAATGCTGATATGTTTTGTTTAGATTTATGCTTAATTTCCAATGTATCACATTTCTACAAATTTTGAAGGTTAAATGCGCTTTCAGAGCATACAGCCCCATATGTCTTCCCTTGCACATCTTATAAATAGCAATGCTGCCCAGTACAGCAGGAATGCCAGCTTTCAATTTTAACCAGCACAGCCGAGTGGGAATTCAGGAGGGCTAAGCCTGGTCTGGGATCTTCTATTTATACTAAAGTTTTGCAGAGAAGCATGAGGGTGGGGGCAGTACGGAGTTTTATTCTCCAAAGCTGCACTTCTCTTTTAAATGCCCCAGATTCTTAGATAACTTAGGTACATGTCACCAAACAGTAGTGCATATTAAAGTGATTGTAAAGTCTCTTTTTTTTCTCTAAAAATAACAAAAATGTCACACTTACCCGCTCTGTGCAGTTGGTTTTGCACTGGGCAGCCCTGATCCTCCTCTTCTTCTCGGGTTCCTCTTGGCTCTTCCCTCCTATCGAGTGCCCCCACAGCAAGCAGCTTCCTATGGGGGCACCCGAGCCAAGTCTCAGCTACCTGTGTCCATTCAGACACGGAGCCCCTGTTTGGCCCCACCCCCTCTCTCCTGATTGGCTAACAAACTTTGATTGACAGCAGCCAATCTCAGCCGCACAGCCCTATAGGAGTCTGGGGTACTAATTCGCTGGCATTTCAAGAACAATGAACACTTGTGGTGCTGGATAAAGACAACGCATGGAACCGTGGACTTTGGATAGTATGCATCTGTGGGGTGGGAAGAGGGGGTCAGGGGAAGAAAGCAAAAAAGATCAATGCATGCAATGGATCAATACACTTTTCCTTAAAAGATATAGTTGGTAAAGCTGTTAGAATTTCTTATGCGCTACTGCTGTCAAGGCTTTATTTAGAATCCCGGTGACAGGGTCTCTCTTTTTTTTTTTTATATTCCTGTTTACTTAGCTGCCATGTTTTAGGGCCTGTCGACACTTGTTTTACTGTAGGGAATTGCAGGGACGGGTCAGGCAGAGTTGTCTTTGTTGATTGATTAGATCTCTGCAGCACTTCAGTAAAGATCATTGCTGCTCTATATAGGGAACACAACTAAGAAGTTGGCCATAGACCCCGTACACACGGGCCAAATGTCAGGCGGCATCGGCCGGTTCAATAGAAACCAGCCGACATTTGGTCCGTGTGTACTGCAGCCGGTCCCACAGAAGCCAGCCAATTGGAAGGGACATGACCAAAAAAGGTCTGCCGATCAGCTCCTGGACTGTTCTGGTGGCAGGGGGGGGGGGGGGGGGTGTCCCCTGTCAGAACAGAATAGCACAGCAGGGAAGATTGCTGTACTAACGTTGGATCGTTGGTACAGCTGCTCCAACCTGAGCTGTTCCCCTGTCAGAACAGAATAGCACAGCAGGGGGGACTGCTGTACTAACATTGGATCGTTGGTACAGCTGCTACAACCTGAGCTGTCAGATTTTTTTCATTGAGCCCGCTGGGTTGAACAAACAAAAAAACTAGCAGTGTGTACCAGGCTATAGGTAGCTCTTCCAAAGAATCATCAGATCAGCTTTTGCTCCTTTTGTCATCATTCAGGCTGATAAGGCCACACAACACAATGGGGGAGGTTTACTAAAACTAATGCACACAGAATTTGGTACAGCTGTTCATAGTAACCAATCAGATTCTAACTTCAGCTTGTTCAATTAAGCTTTGACAATTAGCCTAGGTTCACACTGAGGGCGGGTTTGAAATCGTGCGAGTTCAGCTGAACTCGCATGATTTCAAACCCGCATTTCAATGCGAGTTCGGGGGCGATTTGAAAGACATCTATGCGGGTTCATGCACAGATGTCTATTGCAATAGCCCCCAAAGTCACTAAAAGTAGGGCAGGAATTACTTTTGGGAATCGTTGCGGTGCTGCAAAGTCGGCGTCGCACCGATTCGGACGGTGCCATTGCCAGCAATAGGCTCCAATTTGCCATGGGATTTGACATGTAAAATCGCATGTCAAATCGGGCCGATATGAACGGGGGCTTAAACCTAGAAGCTGATTACTAGAAGTTACTCTGCACAGCTGCATCAGATTCTGTGCGCTCCAGTTTTAGTAAATTCCCCCCCCCCCCAGTGTCTTAAGCCTCGTACACACGGTACGATTGTTGGCCAACCGAGCGTCTAATTTTTGTCAAAAGGTGTCAGGGTCTTGTCTTGCATACTAACCTTACACAATTGTTGTGCCACAAACACGAACGTAGTGACGTACTACGAGGAATTTCAGCTCTTGAGCGCCACCCTTTGGACCCCTTCTGCTAATTTCGTGTTTGGTGAGAATCGATTCCGAGCATGCGTGTTTGTACTTTCAATTTTTGTGTGACGGATTTGTGTACTGACCATACGAAAACCTGACGTCAAACCGCTGTCCGCCGAAAATTTACTAGGCTGAAACCCAACATTGTTGGCCGAATATTGGACAAAATTATCAAAAGGAGCGTACTAACGGTAAGATTTTAGGACAACAGTCTGTCAACAGACAATCCCCTGCCAACAATCATACCGTGTGTACCAGGCTTAAGTCTTTTGGGCTGTGTATGCTCAGCAGTCCTCAGCGGATTTAGTAATCTGTGATAAGTCCTGGGTATAGAAGAATGTTCCAGGAATTCTATGTAGCAGCAGAGCAGCGTCTCTGTCTGGCAGGCTGTTTGTATTCTGTTACCAACAACAAGCTGACAGCATCACTAGAACCACTCATTCCATGTCCTTGCTGAATCATTTATACCTGCCTGATGGCCGGATCCCGGTGGACTGCCTGCCGCTTAAGTCTTTATATCTGCAGTGCAAGTGCTGATTGAGGTTTAGCACATTTTCACAAAGTATCCCGCTGGACTGTGACTGGAGGAATAATGAAAACTGTGGAATAGGAGCTTTTATCCTACTGCTCTAATAGTGCATTTATCTGGATGGCTGTGTGGAGCGTGATGTGTAATCTGGTCCGCGTTCTGTGTATTTAATGTAAAAAAAATTAAAAAAAAATAAAAATCAACAAGGCAGATATAACAGACACAGAATAATGCAGCTTTGTAATCTTTAATACATCATTCAATGTCATTTTTAGAAACAAGCAGTGTAAGTACCTGGATTTGACTTCTTCAGCAGTACTTTATGCAGTCTATACATCAAAAGTGTGCTGCAGTGCAAGGAGCATGCTGATAGGTGGAGAGAGCAGAATGACAGAGAGGTGCCTCTGAAGCAGCCGATCCATACTGTATAATGGGATTGGATCCCTTAATCCTAAGGAAGTGTATATGCTCCTGTAGAACAACGTCCTCTGGACCACAGTGACCTGTGAGAGCTTTAAGAGCATTGCCAGTGTATCATATGGGGTTCTGCAGTTAAAGAGGAGCTTCACCCAAAAGGGGAAGGTCTACTTCCCCCCCCCCCCCCCCCTCCACTACCACTTTTGGAGGGGGGGTTAGCGGGTACACGATTTTTACAGGTACCTGCTCTCACTTTATGCACTGTTTGCTGTGGCAAACTGAGACGGAAGTTCGGCCCCACTCCTTCCCCCACATACTTCTGGTCAGTGTCACAGGTACCAGAAGACTGCGGTGCTTTTCGCATGTGCAGCTGGAAACTGGCTGTGAAGCTTCACTTAATCAAGATGGCGGCACCAGCACCTGATTGGCGACTGAAGAATTGGCTTGGGTGAGGACAGGTAAGTGCCCTAATATTAAAAATCAGCAGCTACAGTATTTGTAGCTTCTGACTTTTTAAAAAATTTTTTTTTTTTTTCTGAAGGAGCCTGGAGCTTCTCTTTAATACTACCATTAGATTACTGCTACCTCGGTGGAGATATATAATGGGAGTGCTAGTATATTTCCCCTCCTTCTGTAGGATCACCCAAGTCATTATTACTATAATCTTACTAATAGAGTATTAATACAAGATAATTTAGATATTACGGGCTTGGGTGACCGGTATTTGAGTGAGCTGGGCGCATGTTTTTAAAGTATTTCTGTACGGTGGTGCCATTTCCATTTACATAATGGAATAAAGTGTCATATATATTTTTGCATATAATCCAGTAAGTTGTTCAAATCCTTCTTCTTTTTTTTTTTTTTTTCCTTCATTTTTTCCACTTATTTATATATAAGACAGGGGTTGTGTCTAAATCAGGTTTTTATTTTTAGAGTCTGCTGAACTTATCATTTTACTGCTTCTCCTTTCACTGTCCAGTTACAGGTTAGGGGTTGGGAAGGAGACCTGTAAGTGAAGCTGCAGCAGAGAAAGTTTAGTTCCTCCTGTCCCTTACTAGACAGAGCTGTGCTGTGTAAATCTAAGGACTGGGCGAACAAAAAAAACGTCCTTTGTCAGGGTAAAGCAGCTCCCATGTATTTATTTCATCTGTGTATATAGCTGTGCAATACAGAGGTGCAATTTACATACAAGTATGCACAGATACATTATAAGTACTATGTCTTCAATATACAAATGAATTTTATTGGCTTACCTATCAACTTCAACAATTGTGAGTCATGGCTTGTGTTTGGGGAGAGGACAGGAGGGTGTTTCTTCATTTCTGAATTCCCAGCATGGCCCAATACCCTATTTAAAAGTGTTTTCCAGGTGTAGCTGATCATGCGCTTGTTATATGTACAGCACCTTTTAGTGGCCCTAGCGGAGAACTACAGCCCATTCACGTTTTCAAGGGTGGCAAGAGATGCTGGGTTTTGCTAGCAGCAGTGACACATAAAGGGAGGTCACACTCATTATTTCCATGTTCTGTCAATCTGTCTCTAAACTGGAGACAAACCCATTGTAATCTGAAAAGGCAGCTTTACAGGGGGAATGGAGAGAAGGTAGCCTGTGGAGACATTACAGCCTGGCGCTGAGACAGAAGAAGAGGCAGCCTTTGTGCAGGAAATTATATTTCTGGGAGGGCTTTCTGTATACAGAACTCCTCCAGGTGGCCATATTGCATTTTACATAAAATTCTAGCGGCTGCAGATTGAAAAGAGGTGATTTTTATTAAAACGGTGTTCCACCCAAAAATGGAACTTCCGCTTTAAGGTAAGGTGACCCCTTGACATGCCACATTTGGCATGTCATTTTTTTTGGGGGTGGGGGAGCGGATACCCTCTTTTTAGAGGGATCCAGCTCCCAATTATTCCCGGGGCACTGGAGGCAAGTTCACCTCTTTCCCCCTCCCTCTCGGCAATCATCTGGGACACGTCACAGGTCCCAGATGATTGCCTGGCCAGTCACAGTGTGCGGCACGCGCAACGCACATTGCGTGCCCGGCTGTGAAGCCACAGTGACAATGCTGGCGCCGCAGAGAGGAGCGGGGCTTCGTTCGCCCACATCGCTGGACCGCGGGACAGGTGATTAATAAAAGTCAGCAGCTACACTTTTTGTAGCTGCTGACTTTTATATGGGTGGAACTCCGCTTTAACATTCAATTACAATATGACTCGTGTTGCAATTGTAATAAACTGTGTAATTTTTTTTTTTTTTCTCCCCCAACGAGCGTGACGTTACCCTTAAAGGTGCCCTTTGTAGGGGCATTACAGCCTGAGAATGAGACAGAAGAACAGGCTGCCTGTGTGAGGGCCTTGCAATTAGAATAGAGATTAGGCAGCTTCTGATGGGGTGTTCCTGCAGCCTGACCCAGAGACAGAAGATGGGGCAGCCTCTCTGGGGCAAACAAATGGCCCCTGCCCCCACCTATAACTGGCCTTCACAGCAAGGAGCACATGCAAGGGCAAACGCATAAAAGACAAAAACGGAACATTCCATAGCTCAACTTCACAAACCAGTCTGCTGACCAACCAAATTAACCTGTCCAACAGTCTGCATTTAAAAACAGGGGTTTAGTTAGCACGCATTTGCGAACGCATGCGTAAGCTGCAAAGCCTCTTCACGGCACCATGTGTATGCTTGCAGTTCTAAATGCTACTGAATTTATGAGCGTCTCCACAGTGGGAGCACATGCGTTCAATGGATAGATGAGGGGCAGGTGGGCCTGGAGGCAGCCCAATCCCCCTTAAAGGAACTGGAGCACACTGGACACCCAGCAAGTAGCACAGTGGCAGCAAAGGTGCCCAGTGTGTCCCTGGACCATATTTACACTAGTAACAAACAAATTGCCCCTGCCCCACCTATAACTGTCTTTCACAGCAAGGAGCATATGGAAGGGCAAATGCATAAAAGACTCTCTGGAGTCTTTTTTACAGCACAGTTCAGAAATCAGCATGAGATTGCTACAGATTCCCTTAGTTGTCCTGGTTATCGTTACAGTTGGGCAATAAATATACAATGAAAAATCTCCTTTTACCTTTCAGCTTATAACCTTGCCAAGGAGCAAAGGCTGAACTTTGGGGATGACATCCCGAGTGCTCTAAGGATTGCCAAGAAGAAGCGCTGGAACAACATAGAGGAGCGAAGGATCAACCAGGAGAACGAGCTGCATGCCTATCTCACCAAACTCATCCTGGCTGAGAAGGAAAGGTGAGCGTCTGGCTTCTTCCAGGAATAAAGTCTTAAAATCCCCCCCCCCCCCGGTTCATGCTTTACCACCACTTCCCAGCTGCAGCATTCCTGTCTGTCTAATCTGCAGTGTTGACTTGTGTTGGAGCTTAGACAGAGGGGTGGCAGCATGGCAACATTCATGTGACAGTGTTGGGATCTTGTGATTGGCTGCTTAGCTTTGAGTACTGCCACATAATTGAGGTCACATGCTTCCCCTCATACCTGAAAGCTTGCTCCATTAGCAAGGGCAGTGTGGGGAGGCAATAAGGAGTTGTGGTGAGGTAAGTGTACATGCCTGAGGAAGGGGGGGGGGGGGGGTTAGGCTGTGTGTGCCTTTGTGTCATTATCTCTTTAATGCTGTTTTCTAATGCACTAAAAGTACATTTGTCCCTTAATCTTCCACTCTGTCCTCCCGTAATCCTAATCTGCTGCAAGAGAACACCAAAGTTCTGTAAAAGCTTCAATTTAGTCAAAGTTTACGCAGCCTATGCAGGCTTCCCCCTTCATCTGTGTAATGATGCTTGGACCTGGTGATTGGCTGCTCGGGCATAGAGCATTGCATTGTGGGGAGGCAGGAAAAGTTTCTCCACTTGGAAGTCACTGCTATTTTGCTGGGCTACAGAGGTGGTTTATGGGGACTGGGGAGTGAGTGGAAGGTTAAAGCTTCTGCCTCCTGTAAAGCATACCTGTTACTGTGCTCATTAAAGTGGTTCTAAAGGCACAAGGTTTTTTACCGTCATGCATTCAGGTAAAAAACCATCTGTGTGCAGCAGCCCCCCCTGCGATGCCCATGACAGTGATGCAAAAAAAGACGCCACTTGCTCCCATCTATAGCTGGCTATCGCAGCAAGAAGCATTGGAAGGCTGACAACAGGTACAAACAAGGCCAAGGATAAATCCAAGGGAAAAACCAAGCCTAACTTACCACCAGCCCGCATACAACCCATGAGAGCCTTGCCTCTGGGGACTCACAATCCTGATTGGCTGTTAGCAATTACTGCTGCCAATCACAGCCTGTGAGCTAATTCGAAGACAGAGGGGGCGGGGCTGAGCCATGGCTTCGTGTGTGAGCAAACTGTATAGTGTGGGGGCACCCGACAGGAGGGAAGAGCCATGAGCGCCAGTGTGGGACCCAATAAGAGGAGGATCCGGGCAGCTCTGTGCAAAATCGCTACACAGAGCAGGTAAGTATAACATGTTTGTTATTTAAAAAAAAAAAACAAGAATTTAATATCGCTTTAAGGGAAAAGTACATGTTTGCTTTAGAGCCGGGGGTCTCCAAACTTGCTCGTCTTTATCCAGCCCTTGGGGTACTTTTCCTGCCACTGATACAAGACACTATTCCTTCCACTGACACCAACAATGCAGCAATATTCCTCCCACTGACACCAATGATGGGGATCTATTCCTCCCACTGACACCAATGATGGGGATCTATTCCTCCCACTGACACCAATGATGGGGATCTATTCCTCCCACTGACACCAATGATGAGGATCTATTCCTCCCACTGACACCAATGATGGGGATCTATTCCTCCCACTGACACAATGATGAGGATCTATTCCTCCCACTGACACCAATGATGAGGATCTATTCCTCCCACTGACACCAATAATGGGGATCTATTCCTCCCACTGACACCAATGATGGGGATCTATTCCTCCCACTGACACCAATGATGGGGATCTATTCTTCCCACTGACACTAATGATGGGGATCTATTCCTCCCACTGACACCAATGATGGGGATCTATTCCTCCCACTGACACCAATGATGGGGATCTATTCCTCCCACTGACACCAATGATGGGGATCTATTCCTCCCACTGACACCAATGATGGGGATCTATTCCTCTCACTGACACCAATGATGGGGATCTATTCCTCTCACTGACACCAATGATGAGGATCTATTCCTCCCACTGACACCAATGATGGGGATCTATTCCTCCCACTGACACCAATGATGGGGATCTATTCCTCCCACTGACACCAATGATGGGGATCTATTCTTCCCACTGACACCAATGATGGGGATCTATTCTTCCCACTGACACCAATGATGGGGATCTATTCCTCCCACTGACACCAATGATGGGGATCTATTCCTCCCACTGACACCAATGATGGGGATCTATTCCTCCCACTGACACCAATGATGGGGATCTATTCCTCCCACTGACACCAATGATGGGGATCTATTCCTCTCACTGACACCAATGATGGGGATCTATTCCTCTCACTGACACCAATGATGGGGATCTATTCCTCTCACTGACACCAATGATGGGGATCTGTTCCTCTCACTGACACCAATGATGGGGATCTATTCCTCTCACTGACACCAATGATGGGGATCTATTCCTCTCACTGACACCAATGATGGGGATCTATTCCTCTCACTGACACCAATGATGGGGATCTATTCCTCTCACTGACACCAATGATGGGGATCTATTCCTCTCACTGACACCAATGATGGGGATCTATTCCTCTCACTGACACCAATGATGGGGATCTATTCCTCTCACTGACACCAATGATGGGGATCTATTCTTCCCACTGACACCAATGATGGGGATCTATTCTTCCCACTGACACCAATGATGGGGATCTATTCTTCCCACTGACACCAATGATGGGGATCTATTCTTCCCACTGACACCAATGATGGGGATCTATTCTTCCCACTGACACCAATGATGGGGATCTATTCTTCCCACTGACACCAATGGTGGGGATCTATTCTTCCCACTGACACCAATGGTGGGGATCTATTCTTCCCACTGACACCAATGATGGGGATCTATTCCTCCCACTGACCCCAATGATGAGGATCTATTCATTCTTTACTCCCACTGATGCTGGGACAATTTCTACTCCCACTGGCCACAGTGCTGCCCCCCTAAAGTCTGAAGGACAATAAACCGGCCCTTTGTTTAGAAAGTTTGGAGACCCCTGCTTTAGAGGACAACTGTACCTTTGGTGCGGCCCCATTCTTTTCTATAGGGAGTGACACTCCTAGTGACTTTCAGTAATCCAGAGCAATACACCTCTCCCCATAGGAATGAATGGGTTTGTGCTGTATATGCATAGAATTAAGGGGACCCATCTGAGCAAGACCACGGAGTGAAAGCGGTATGAAACCCAAAAGCAGACATTTTATCATATTGCAGCTTACAAATTCTTAGATGTGATGACTGCATTAGTGTTTTTTTTTTTTTTTTAGGTTTTTCCCTTATTTCTCCCAATGATCTGGCCAGTGAGTCTATTGTTTCTTTTTAAAAAAACAAGCTCTCTTGCAGATTTAGCAGTTAGAGTGATGAGACAAACCATTAGCTACTGCTTACAATGATCAGCTTTTGTTTATGTAAAACCTTTATTCCAAAAGAGGAAAAAAAAAAACTGTTGCCCTAACAGCTTATAAATTGAGAGCTGTGCTTTTGGCATTAATTTGTTTAGTGTTTCTAAAGCCGTGGGCCAAATGTCGGTAGACATTTGCCGGTTACAAAAAAAAAAGAACATGTCCGACATTCGGCCTGTGTTTGTCCATCTGGTCGGCTTCTGTCAGACGTGCATGCTGGAAAACCAGCAGCCGACCGACTCCCGATCAGCGTTTCCAGCCAATGGCAGAGAGTTCTGATCGGAGTCTTCTGGCGAGGGGTGCCCCCCTGTTAGAACACAGCTCAGCGGGGAGATCGCTATTCTAACCTTGCGTGTATAACGGCTCTGAAAAAAAAAAAAACACTAGTGTGTACAGTGGGGGAAATAATTATTTGATCCCCTGCAGATTTTGTAAGTTTGCCCACTTACAAAGAAATGAAGGGTCTATAATTTTTTATCATAGGTATATTTTAAATGATAGAGACAGAATATCAACCAAAAATCCAGAAAAAAATGCATAAAAGAAATGCTAGAAATTAAGTTGCAGTTCAGTGAGTGAAAAAAAGTATTTGATCCCCAAGCAAAAAATGACTTAGTATTATGGTCCACTCTTCTTTACAGATCTCTAAATTCTTAAGGTTTCTTAGCTGTCACTTGGCTACTCGAGGTTTCAGCTCCCTCCATAAATTTACCATTGGATTAAGGTCTGGAGACTGACTAGGTTACTCCATCACCTTAATGTGCTTCTTCTTGAGCCACTCCTTTGTTGCCTTGGTGGTATTTTTTGGGTCATTGTTATGCTTGAAGACCCATCCATGACCCATCTTCAGTGTTCTGGGTGAGGGAAGAAGGTTCTCATCCACGGTTTTACAATACATGGCCCAGTCCATTGGCCCCTCAATGCGGCAAAGTTGACCTGTAACCTTTAGCAGAGAAACAGCCCCAAAGCATAATGTTTCCACCTCCGCGCTTGACTGTAGGGATGGTGTTCTTAGGGTTATAGTCAGCATTTTTCTTCCTCCACTGTCGCACACAGATGTACTTCGGCAGAATGGCACAGGCAGGCAAATGGGCGTACCTGTAGGTCCCTTTTAATTTGCCGCCTATCGGGCACGATCCCGCGGGTCCCAGGAACTCGATGTTCACTGGCGGCCTGCGATTGCGGTGAGGAGAGGCATAACGGGGAGATGTCTATGTAAACAAGGCATTTCCTTGTTCTGGCTAGCAACATGACAGAGATCCATTGCTCCCTGTCATCGGGAGCAGTGATCTCTGTCATGCTGTAGTGAGCCCATCCCCCTACAGTTAGAACACCTCCCTAGGACACACTTAACCCATTGATCGCCCCCTAGTGTTAAACCCCTTCCCTGTCAGTGTCATTTATACAGTAATCGGTGGCTATTTGTAGCTCTAATTACTGTATAAATGACAATGGTCCCAAAATAGTGTTCGATGTGTCCACCATAATGTCGCAGTCCTGATAAAAATTTGTTATTTTATACATTCTTTGGGGATATTTATTATAGCAAAAAGTAAAAGAATCTTGCTTTTTTTTTTTTCAAAATTGACGGCCTTTTTTTGTTTATAGAGCAAAAAATAAAAACTGCAGAGGTGATCAAATACCACCAAAAGAAAGCTCTATTTGTGGGGAAAAAAAGGACATCAATTTTGTTTGGGTACAACGTCGCACGACTGCACAATTGTCAGCTAAAGCGACGCAGTGCTGAATCGCAAAAAATGCTCTGGTTAGGAAGGCGGTAAAATCTTCCGGGGGTGAAGTGGTTAAGATCATGGAGTGGCCTAGTCAGTCTCCAGGCCTTAAAGTGGGGTTCCACCCAAAAAAACAAAAATACATGAAAAATCCTAAAAAAAACCCCCCAAAAAATTTGGATATATTTTTTTTAACTTACCGCTAAATGCTTGTTGCTAGGGGGTCCCTCGTAGTCTGCCCCTTCCAGTGCCTGGGCTGGTGACATCACTTCCCCCTCGGCACAGGAAGGGCTCCGCTCTGCTCCCTCCTGTCAATCATCTGGGACCCATTACAGGTCCCAGGTGATTGAGCGGCCAATCGCGGCGCGCGGCGCCGCTCGCGCATGCGCAGTGTGTGCCAGGCTGTGAAGCCACAGCCCGGCGCCCACAGTTGCAATGCCGGCGCCGCTGAACGGAGGGAGAGACGAGCGGGGCTTCGGTCCCCCGCATCGCTGGACCCCGGGACAGGTAAGTGTCTAATTAAAAGTCAGCAGCTGCAGTATTTGTAGCTGCTGACTTTTATTTTTTTTTTTTTTTGCTGGACCCCCTGGGTGGAATTCCTTTTTAATCCTATAGAAAATTTATGGGGGGAACTGAAACTTCGAGTTGCCAAGCGACAGCCAAGAAACTTTAAGAATTTAAAGAAGATCTGTATAGAAGAGTGGACCAAAATCCCTCCTGAGATGTGAGCAAACCTGGTAACCAACTACAAGAAATGTCTTACCTCTGTGAATGCCAACAAGGGTTTCTCTACCAAGTCATGTTTTGTTTGGGGATCAAATACTTTTTTCACTCGCTGAACTGCAACTTAATTTAAAGCATTTGTATCATGTGTTTTTTCTGGATTTTTGGTTGATATTCTGTCTCTATCATTTAAAAATACACCTATGATAACAATTATAGACCCTTCATTTCTTTGCAAGTGGGCAAACTTACAAAATTTGCAGGGGATCAAATTTCCCCCACTCTACCTGGATAAATTCTGCTAGCTCATCTAATGCTTCCCTCACCCCAGACTGACAATGCTGCTTTCCAGAGGTGCCCCTTGTGCTCCTTCATCCAGAGTGGGGGAGCTCTAATACAAGAGGTGTGTTACTGGCCAGATCACCAGGTGAAAACAGGGGGAAAAAAAGCCTAAAAAAACAAATGCAGCCACCACACATAGGGGTTGGTAAGCTGCAATATGTAACATTTTTGGTTTTAGGTTTATTACCACCTGTAGGTCGCTGGAACACGATTAGATATAAGTATGTGATCAGTTGGGCTGCACTTAGGGGGTGGGGCTATGATTTAAAGTTGTCATTTAAACAGTTGCGTGAAATTAGAGTTTAGCCTGTAGAGTGTCTGTAAATTATGTAACTTTATTTATAGGGAACTTGAAGAAACAAAACGGAAACATGAGGAGGAGAACGTGGAGGAGAACAGGAGCCGGGTTCAGCTGTCTTGTGTGGCCAACATACATGTGAGTACAATAATGAAAAGCAATATAGACTTATGTGTATGAATATCACTGCACATATCGCTGCACATTTATAACCCAATTTATATATCCACTAAAGCAGAGCTCGCAAGCACAACAATGACACCTAAGTACACAAATCACAAAGATATGAATTCATTACATTACAAGTGAACCGAATTCCCCAATATGTAGTAAAAACTCCACAAATACTCAGTAAAACTGATATGTATCAAAGATACTGAACGGTGCATATGGTGCAGTCCAAGTCCTCAAGTATACTGATCAGTATCAAGACCTAGTAAAAAAAAACAAAAAAAAAAAAACGTAACTATATCGCTGTCCAAATTTTCAAAATACGCTGATCAATATCAAAAAACCTTTATCGAAAAAGTCCATATATCCCAATCTGGTGAAGAAAAAAAAAAACCCTGCAACCATGCCCTAGAAATCAAAATTGTGTGCTGTTTTGTGAACCACCATTTTGATTAGTTTGGTATGTGTTTTTTTTTTTACACCAAATTGGGATATGTGGACTTTTTTTTTCTTTTTTTTTTCAATAATGGGGTTGATTGATTTTGATTTACTAAAACTGGAGAGTGCAATATCTGGGGAAGCTCTGCATAGGAACCAATCAGCTTCCAGTTTTTAATTTTTTTTGTCAAGGCTTATTTGAACAAACTGAAGTTAGAAGCTGATTGGCTACCATGCACAACTGTACCAGACTTTGCACTCTCCAGTTTTAGTAAATCAACCCCAAGATTTTCATATTGAGCAGCATATTGTGAAAATTTGAACTGTGCTATAGTTACGGTTTTATTTATTTATTGTACTAGGTCCCTTGATACCGATCAGCATAATTTGAGGACTTGGACTGCACCATATGCACTTTTTTTTTATAGATATCTTTGATACATATCAGTTTTATTGAGTATTTTGTAGAGTTTTTACTACATATAGTAGTTATTTTCGCTTTTGAATGTTTATTTTGAAACAATGAAAATCAAACATGCAGTTGCTTAACTTGTCTCTGCCAGGGTAATGCCCATGCTCCTACACAGCAGGTGTTCCTTAACCATTTCACCTCCAGAAGGTTTACCCCCCCTTCATGACCAGGCCATTTTTTGCAATACGACACTGCATTACTTAAACTGACAATTTCGTGGACGTGCGACGCTGTACCCAAATAAAAGGGGTTAACTGTGTGCCTAACCTGTGCTCGGTTACTGTGTGGGAGGTGCTTGTACTATGGGAAGGCAGAGATCTGTGTCCCTGCTTTGCAGAAACACAGAATCAATACCTTTCCTACTGACAGAACTGCAGTCTGCCTTGTTTACATAGGCAAACCGCTGTTCTGCTTGTGTCCCGAACGATTGGTGGGTCCCGGAGGACATAGAGTACTCTGGACCCGCTGATTGGCTCCCTCTTTGTCCAATTATAGCGGAAACGGGTCGCCAGTGGCATGAGTGCATGCCCCAGACCTGGAAGTGCAGGAACATGTACACACACAGTTGGCAAGCTGTTTATACTGGTTCTATGCTTATGTGTTCGCTTGCTCCACTGTTCTGTGCTGAGAGCACGCTCACTGCGTGCTCTCAGCACAGTGACGGAGTTGTCACCAACAGCTCCCAATCACTTTTTACAATTTAGAGCCTCTCGATCATGTGACAACCGCATCAGCTAATTACAACTGTCACAATATCAGGAATGGCACCTTTCAGAACACATTAAAGGGTTAGCGCCAAGGGATTGAAGAAACTCTGGCCACCAAAGAATCTTCACACCTAAAACACTTCATGTATGTCAGACACATTGGGGTTGATTTATTAAAGGCAAATAGACTGTGCATTTTGAAAAGTGGAGTTGCTCCAGAGCTCAGTAAATGAGGTGAAGCTTCACTTTGCAAAGAACACCCAATCACATGTAAGACAAAAAAAAATACAGCATTTTTGCTTGCACATGATTGGATGATCGAAGTCAACAGAGGGTCACCTCATTTACTAAGCTCTGGAGCAACTGCACTTTGTAGATTGCACAGTCCATTTGCCTTTAGTAAATCAACCCCATGGTCCCCACTCTGCTCTGTGGTTCTACCCGCTGGCTAAGTCACTACTAGTAATGAGAGGCCTGCAGATTCAACCACATAGTACGTCGTGGACATAGGTATTTGACCCACCCGGAAATGTAAACTGCTGAAGATATAAACATTCTTTTATGCCGTATATTCGGTTTTCAATTATTATTTTTTTAGATATTGACAGTCACCTTAGCTGAACTCCAGAGAAGGTATGAAACTGAAAAACAAACTTAGAAAAAATAAATGTTTGGAAGCATATCCTTACAATGATTTCTCATGGTTTGCCTGAGGATTGGATGCATGTCATGTAATAAATGTTCTGTGAATTAGGTGGAGTTCTATTTTTAAGCTCCTCTGGAGCAGAGACTGGTGAGACTGGTTTGATCTACCTTGTAATAAGTCAGCACCATATAAGAAAAAAAAAAAACTTCTGCTTCTTTTTTTTTATTGTGCAGGATAAGTATTTGGCGGAGATGGATGAGCTATTTTCTCAAGTAGATGAAAAACGCAAGGTGAGTAATCGTATATTAATACAGATAATGGTTTATTTCATTTTATTTAAATGGCTACCATTTAAAGGATAAGTTCATCTTTGAAATTAATAAATAATTGCACAATTTTGCGGTATATTTGTAACATGTTATACCCTAAATATGGGTTTCACATGTTGCAAAGGGTGAACGTATCCTTCAAATAACTGAAGTGGCAGGTGAGCCTCCGCTTTTTCTCTTTTAGTGACTATCTGTATGTCAAACAATACAGCCATCAACCGCACACTGAACAACCGCTGATAGATCATTCACAGGATAAGCCACATCATTTTTAAGTCACTCAGACCCCTTAAACTTGCACCAAGAATCACAAACATTAATACATGTGCTGCTAAGCAGGAAGCAGAGATTTACCGTATTTATCGGCGTATAACACGCACTTTTTTCCCCTTAAAATCAGGGGAAAGTCGCAGGTGCGTGTTATACGCCGATCCCCGTGGTGTCAAAACTTCAAAATCGCCGACCGTGATTTGAAAATGGCGCCGCCGGTGCCGAAATACACAGAGCCGGTCCTCGGCTCTTTCCGGCGGCTCTCGTTCACTTCCCCCCCCCCCCCCATAGTCCCGAGCGGAGCTATCCGAACCTACTCGGCTAGGTTCGGATAGCTCCGCTCGGGACTACGAGTGGAGCCGAAAATGAACGAGAGCCGCCGGAAAGAGCCGAGGACCGGCTCTGTGTATTTCGGCGCCGGCGGCGCCATTTTCAAATCGCGGTCGGCGATTTTGAAGCCCAATATGGCAGGGACAGGGGATCGACGGCTGCACTGGGGCAAGGCTGCACTGGGGAAGGCTGCACTGGGGAAGGCTGCACTGGGGAAGGCTGCACTGGGGAAGGCTGCACTGGGGAAGGCTGCACTGGGGAAGTCTGCACTGACAAGGCTGCACTGACAAGGCTGCACTGACAAGGCTGCACTGACAAGGCTGCACTGGGGAAGGCTGCACTGACATGGCTGCACTGGGGAAGGCTGCACTGACATGGCTGCACTGACATGGCTGCACTGACATGGCTGCACTGGGGAAGGCTGCACTGGGGAAGTCTGCACTGACAAGGCTGCACTGGGGAAGTCTGCACTGACAAGGCTGCACTGGGGAAGTCTGCACTGGGGAAGTCTGCACTGGGGAAGTCTGCACTGGGGAAGTCTGCACTGACATGGCTGCACTGACATGGCTGCACTGACATGGCTGCACTGACATGGCTGCACTGAGAAGGCTGCAATGATGGGCATTTAAATGTAAGTTTTTTTCCCTTCAACTTCCCTCCTAAAATTTTTTTTTCCTTAAAATTCCCTCCTAAATTGGGGTGCGTGTTATACGCCGGTGAGTGTTATACGCCGATAAATACGGTAATTTTTAATTAGTAAATATGGATGCTTCTATATAGAAATTACAAAATATAAAAAGAAGCAATGCTTTCTTAAAATGGGATAGCACATTGGGGTGGACTGATCGCTTCTATCTTGTACATAAAATCCTACTTGACAGTAGATCTAAAACAGATAAGCAGAAAGTCTTGGAGAAGGTTTGGAGCACTCGGAAACGCTATCTGTAGTCATAACACTGAACAAAATGACGCAGAGCCCTTTTGAGTGAAATTGAGGGGCAGCACCAGGCTGGAACTTTTATCCTTAATCTTTTCTCTACAGAATCTTCTCGTAAAGATTCTTTGAAAGTTTTATGTAAACCCCATCCCACAAAACGAATCCTTTAGTGAAGATTAGTACAGCTTCCACTTTACTTCCAGGCTGCTCGGATGTAAGTGCTGCAGGTCTCGGGCCCTAGCACTACGGTTGTGTCCCCACCCCCTCCTCTCCGCCATTCACAATAACAATACAGACAGAACCAGGCTTTGCTTTGTGAATGGCCAGGTAAAGAGGGAGGCGATGACACGACGGTAGCGCTGGGGTATAGGAGACCTGCATAGCACTTAAAGAAGGAGGTTCAGTCTGGAAAAAATAAATAAAAGTCAGCAGCTACAAATCCTATAGCTGCTGACTTTTAATAAACGGACACTTACCTGTCCAAGGATCCCACTCCCTTGATCCCCACTGTACTTCACATAATCCTGAGCTGTCAAGGCTCCTGCGGTAAAGGAATTTGAAATTCCCGCTGCTTTCTCTCCTATCCGTCCAGAGCTGCAAGGAACACAATGTCTCCATGGGAGGAATTCCCTCATCAACACTGACTCTGTTGATGAGGGAATTGAGCGATTTTTTTTTTTTTTTTTTTTTTTTTTTTTTTTCCTTTCCTGCAACCACAGGAAAATCGCATAATCTATGGCCTGTCTTATTGTGGTCGGAGTTGGGTTTAGGCTCATTTTTTGTTAATCTGTTCAAAAGTTTCTTACCCGGAGATCCTACTATGAATGGCACTTCCAGTTGTAGGCTGACTAAGCTAAGTCACTGCCTTGCAATTAGCAGCATCCCTGCCATGAACACTCCATTTTGGCTGGAAGAAAGTCAGATGTGGGTGTGGCGCTATTCTGGTATCAGGCAAGGTACCATACCTCTGTGCTTATCAACTGCTAATAGACCAGTGTGAGGTTTTTGGGATGACTTGAATTCCCGAAACACTTTATCCCGAAAAAACAAAACCATAAATAATATTAATAAAAAATATATGAAAATATTGCGTGAATGATTTCCTTTAGATAGTGGCTGACTAATCCTGCTCGCCATCTACCAAGTGGTACTACTTAGCAAAGTGTACAATTGTTACATACATTCATCAAAATGTCCATGAGGGAGGGGAAGGGGAGGGGGGGAAGGAGAGGGGGGGGGAGCAGAGGGGGGGTGGAGGAAAAATGGAGGGGAAGGGAGAAGAAGGAATATGAGGTCCAGGCAGTGATAAAGTGACTTGTGCTCAAAAACCGGTGGTGATCCAAAAAACAAAAAAACAAATATTGTTTTAAATAGTCCAAATTCGAAAGGCCCAGGTTATGCTGTGCCTGCAAACTTTTTCCTCTTGGTAAAAGAATATTGTGAAAAACAATCTTCTTATTCCAGTGTGCTTTCGTGACTGTGCCTTTAAAACGTGCTCCTACTGTGCAAACAGTCACCGGATACTGTCACCCCTGCAGGGGTATTGCGCGGTCACAGTTTGTGCCACTGTGCAGCAGTCTCTGCCTTGCCGGATCGTGTTTATGTTAACATAAAAAAGAAGGGGTACCCATAGCGTAAAAAAGTTTAAAACTTTTATTCAAATATAAATAGAATGGTACATTATCAAAATGTCAGTATAGCATGAAAGATCTGAATATGAACCATCAAAAATCCTAGGTACGATCTGTTTAGGAGATGACGCAAGACGTTGGTCAGGCCACGCCCTACGCGTTTTGTCGTTGGACGTCTATGGGAGCGTGCCGCTTGCTACATCTCCTACCCTTATATAGTGTGCGGTGTTCATGCTGCTTAGGTGGTTTTATTTTTCATCTTAATTTTATTTTCATTATTAAATATTTTTCCTTTTTGCTATATGTGGTTGTGCAAAACCGTTATAACGAACCCTGGCTATGATATGCGGTTTTTCATTAAAAGCTGTCCTGCGCAAACAACTACACCGATTAAAAACATATTAAAAGAACGGTGTCACCAACCCAGTTTTGAGGAATAAGATCTGCGGAGTTAACAATTTGAATACAAACCACACTTAGTGGGAATAAACTCCTAAATTGCAGTAGATAGGTAATTGGCAGGTACTTCGGTCTTCAAAAACCACAGGCAAAATGGCCACGGTTAAACTGAATGAGCATGTGCAGCATGAACACCACACACTATATAAGGGTAGGAGATGTAGCAAGCGGCACGCTCCCATAGACGTCCAACGACGAAACGCATAGGGCGTGGCCTGAAAAAATGAGTGAAGTCAAGACCCCTCTCTTCAGCAAACAGAAGTATTTTTTTATGGATTCTTTTTTTTTTTTTTCTTTTTCTAAAACCACTTGCCGACCGGTTTACATCAGCAAATCATTTCTTTACCGCAAAACAACTAACCAGTATGTTGGTCCCTTTTAAGACTGCACGGCGGGGGACCCGATGCGGGCACGATCGCTACTGTTTGTAGTGATTTCGAATGGCGATATGTGGCCCCCCCCCCCAAATCAGTCCCATCCCCCCACAGTAAGAAACACTTACGAGGGAACACATGTAATCCCTTGATCGCCCCCTAGTGTTAACCCCTTCCCTGCCAGTGACATTTATACAGTAATCAATGCATTTTTATAGTACTGGTCGCTGTATAATTGTCAATAGTCCCAAAATAGTGTGAAAAGTGTCCAATCTGTCCGCCGCAATGTCGCAGTCCCAATAAACATCACAGATCGCCACCATTACTAGTAAAAAAAAAAAAAAATAGGAAAAATGCCATAAATCTTTCCTATAGTTTCTAGACGCTATAACTTTTGGGCAAACCAATCAATATACGCTTATTGCGATATTTATTTTTTGCCAAAAATATATGTAGAATAATACATATTGGCCTAAACTGATGAAGAATTTATTTTCAAAATTGTCGCTCTTTTTTTTGTTTATAGCGCAAAAAATAAAAACCACAGAGGTGATCAGATACCAGCAAAAGAAAGCTCTATTTGTGGGGGAAAAAAAGGACATAAATTTTGTTTGGGTACAACGTCGCACGACTGCGCAATTGTCAGTTAAAGCTACGCAGTGCCATATCGCAAAAAATGGCCTGGTCATTAAGGGGGCAAATCTTCCGGTCTGTAAGTGGTTAAAGGACTTCTTGCATGCTTCATGCTGACCAGTGCTTAAAGTGGTTCTAAAGGTAGAAGTTTTTTTTACCTTCTGCATTCTAAGCATTAGGGTAAAAAACCTTCTGCATGCAGCTCCCCCCCCCCCAGTCCCCCCTAAATACATACCTGAGCCTGATCTCGATCCAAGGATGTGCACGAGAGCAGCAGCTCTCTCTCTCTCTCCTTATTGGACAGAGAGGCAGCAGCGGGAGCCATTGGCTCCCACTGCTGTCAATAACAGGCCGTGAGGAGAGAGCGGGGGGGCGTGGCATAGCCACGTCATGTGTGTCAAAGGACACACAGCCAGCTCAGGAGCGAGCATGCACAAGTGACTCAAGAGCAAAGTGGCTTGTTCTAGGGGCACTTGGTGGGGTGGGTGTAAAGCCCAGAGCACCAGTGGGGAGAACCCAGAAGAGGAGGATCAGGCCTGCTCTGTTCAAAACCATTGCACAGAGCAGGTAAGTATGAGGTTTGTTATTAAAAAAAATTGCGTTTAGAATCACTTTAATCATAGACTCAGTGTAACATGTAAGAGTTCTTTCTTCTTGTTGTACCTGCTTTATGCATAACCATTAATAAAGATGTTCCATTTACAGCTAGAGTGTGGTCATCTGTTGTATTGTGCATACATTCTCAGCAACGAGCTGGTCCTGCACCCGCCATAAGTGTTGACAAGGGTGAACTGACCTGTAGCTTGTACTGTCCTGAAATCCAAAGTGCTTTCACACCAGACATTTGTTCTATTTTGTAAATTTTCTTTATTGAAAGCAAAGACATTAAAACAGAAAAGCCACACAGGGTGCTGGTTATAGATGGATTAGCATGACATGTTTTCCTTTTGTATGAAGACTGACATGTGAATGTGACTGTGTATATTTAGTCAGGGATTGTGCGGCTGTGTCATTAACTAAATATCTTGTACTTGTGTCCTTGCACAGAAGCGGGACATCCCGGATTACCTGTGTGGGAAGATCAGCTTTGAGCTGATGAGAGAGCCTTGTATAACACCCAGTGGAATCACCTACGACAGAAAAGACATAGAGGAGCACTTGCAGGTAATATCCTTTTGCAAATATTGGATTACATTACCAGGAAATGAATAGTAAAACCTGCAGTAAAATGTTTCCATAGCAGCCGGTTACAAAACAGAACACGGTCTAATTAAAAATACTGTTTTAAAAGGAGGAGCTGCCAATTAAATATTTTTCTCTGGCTGCTTGCTCTCCATGTATATTACCCAAAACACCTTGAATAGCCCCAATTCTTCCATCTGTATGTATATACAGTGGGGACGGAAAGTATTCAGACCCCCTTAAATTTTTCACTCTTTGTTATATTGCAGCCATTTGCTAAAATCATTTAAGTTCATTTTTTTTCCTCATTATTGTACACGCAGCACCCCATATTGACAGAAAAACACAGAATTGTTGACATTTTTGCAGATTTATTAAAAAAGAAAAACTGAAATATCACATGGTCCTAAGTATTCAGACCCTTTACTTCGTATTTAGTAGAAAGCACCCTTTTGATCTAATACAGCCATGAGTCTTTTTGGGAAAGATGCAACAAGTTTTTCACACCTGGATTTTGGGGATCCTCTGCCATTCCTCCTGGCAAATCCTCTCCAGTTCTGTCAGGTTGGATGGTAAACGTTGGTGGACAGCCATTTTTAGGTCTCTCCAGAGATGCTCGATTGGGTTTAAGTCAGGGCTCTGGCTGGGCTATTCAAGAACAGTCACGGAGTTGTGAAGCCACTTCTTCATTATTTTAGCTGTGTGCTTAGGGTCATTGTCTTGTTGGAAGGTAAACCTTCGGCCCAGTCTGAGGTCCTGAGCACTCTGGAGAAGGTTTTCGTCCAAGATATCCCTGTACTTGGCCGCATTCATCTTTCCCTCGATTGTAACCAGTCGTCCTGTCCCTGCAGCTGAAAAACACCCCCACAGCATGATGCTGCCACCACCATGCTTCACTGTTGGGACTGTATTGGACAGGTGATGAGCAGTGCCTGGTTTTCTCCACACATACCGCTTAGAATTAAGGCCAAAAAGTTCTATCTTGGTCTCATCAGACCAGAGGATCTTATTTCTCACCATCTTGGAGTCCTTCAGGTGTTTTTTAGCAAACTCCATGCAGGCTTTCATGTGTCTTGCACTGATGAGAGGCTTCCGTCTGGCCACTCTGCCATAAAGCCCCGACTGGTGGAGAGCTGCAGTGATGGTTGACTTTCTACAACTTTCTCCCATCTCCCGACTGCATCTCTGGAGCTCAGCCACAGTGATCTTTGGGTTCTTCTTTACCTCTCTCACCAAGGCTCTTCTCCCCCGATAGCTCAGTTTAGCCGGACGGCCAGCTCTAGGAAGGGTTCTGGTCTTCCCAAACATCTTCCATTTAAGGATTATGGAGGCCACTGTGCTCTTAGGAACCTTAAGTGCAGCAGAAATTTTTTTGTAACCTTGGCCAGATCTGTGCCTTGTCACAATTCTGTCTCTGAGCTCTTCAGGCAGTTCCTTTTGACCTTGTGATTCTCATTTGCTCTGACATGCACTGTGAGCTGTAAGGTCTTATATAGACAGGTGTGTGGCTTTCCTAATCAAGTCCAATCAGTATAATCAAACACAGCTGGACTCAAATGAAGGTGTAGAACCATCTCAAGGATGATCAGAAGAAATGGATAGCACCTGAGTTAAATATATGAATGTTACAGCAAAGGGTCTGAATACTTAGGACCATGTGATATTTCAGTTTTTCTTTTTTAATAAATCTGCAAAAATGTCAGCAATTCTGTGTTTTTCTGTCAATATGGGGTCCTGTGTGTACATTAATGAGGAAAAAAAATGAACTTAAAGGATTTTAGCAAATGGCTACAATATAATAAAGAGTGAAAAATTTAAGGAGGTCTGAATACTTTCCGTCCCCACTGTGTATATATATGGTAATTGTGCAGCGCTTTAGAATCCTGAAAGGATAATCCAGGAACAAAAGTTCAATAGTAGTTCAATCTGCGATAGACAGGGAATAGGGAGACCTGTCATCAGCACCCGACAATACAGTCGCTTACCTCATGTGGTGGACCCTCATCACAAAGGTCACATCAGCTTATGTAAAGTAAACTCAGGTAAGAAGGAAGCCCATCAATCTTCATACACTTGGTGGCAGCAGACCGAATAGTGGATGCAGCAAACCTGGATGTGACTCTCCTTGTTCAAAAATTACCCTCCGGCGGTAATCGTCAAATATATGTCATCTCATGCAGACAAAAAGGAGATAAACCTCATTGTGCAGTACATCATAACAGAATTCATTCAGATAAAAACGATTGAAATTGTACTTACATTGCTGACAAACAAAAGCAAGCTCTGTTTATATGTATACAGCCTCTCCCCACCAGAAAGATGGCCGCTGTGTCCCAGCATGCAGTAGCATCACTTTGCCGACTCCTTCCTACGTCGTTTTGTGAGAGAATCGCGTTGTCGGGGGGCATGGCTAAACGGATGCTCGAGTAGTTTACATATGTTGGACACATTAATTGATATGCGGAATTAATGCCATATTAATGTAGAGAGATGTCGCTAAATTGATTCCTATACATCCAGTTCAGCTGGAGAATGTTTTACTATAAAGCCCTTTATAACATGCACTACTAGGCATGTAGTGTATGTTATTAGGTGCCCGTGTGTGTTAGAACACTTTGGCCGAACTATACGACAACTCCAAGAACAGTTGAAAGAACACGTCACTAACATTAAAAATGGTTACCCATAACATAGTTTGTCGCACCATTACCCTACCCATCACAATAGAAGCCTAAAGGGTACAGGTTTTTTTTGGCATTGATAAAGAGGGGTGACCAAATTGGAGACCCAATGGATCTATAAGGCCAGAACAATCCTCACGGTATGAATGTGGAATGGGATGTTAATGCATTCATCAGTAATTCATGATGAATGGTTTATTTGGTTGATGCTGAAATATCCCATTCCCTTTAGGTAGTTTGTTGTTAAATAATTTCTTTTATTTTTCCCCTTCTTATATATTTTTTTTTAAGTATTTTAATTTTGTATGCGAAAATCCAATTTTATACATTGTATTCATGAGTGTTTGTATGTTTATATGGTTGAATGCCATTTTTCCTCAATCCACAAGATGGCGCTGTGTCCGCATATAATATATTTTTTTTTATAAAGATCCTTTACAATCTGTATATATTATATACTAGTATTTTATTATACCATAGTGTGTTTACGGTACTTTTGGAACATTCCTTTTTGAATAAAGGAGGTGTTCTATTGTAGACTTGGCTGCTCATATATCTGTATTTGGAGCACATCCCTTTTCCGCATATCAAATTCTGCTTCCAGCATATATAAACTACTCGAGCGTCCGTCTAGCCATGCCCCAGACATTGTGATTATTTCACGGAACGACGTAGGGAGGAGTCGGCAACGTGACCCTACTGCATGCTGGGACACGGCGGCCATCTTTCTGGTGGGGAGAGGCTGTATACATACAAACAGAGCTTGCTTTTGTTTGTCAGCAATGTGAGTGCAATTTCAATAGTTTTTATCTGAATAAATACTGTTATGACGTACTGCGCAATGAGGTTTATCTCCTTTTTTTTCTGCATGGGATGACATATATTTGATTACCCCTGGAGGGTAATTTTTGAACAAGGAGAGTCGCATCCAGGTTTGCTGCATCCACTATCAGGTCTGCTCTCACTAAGTGTTTGAAGATTGATGGGCTTCCTTCTTACCTGAGTTTTCTTTACATAAGCTGATGTGACCTTTGTGATGAGGGTCCACCACATGGGGTAAGCGGCTGTATTGTCGGGTGCTGATGACGGGTCTCCCTATTCCCTGTCTATCGCAGATTTGAACTACTATTGAACTTTTTGTTCCTGGATTATCCTTTTGGGATTTTAAGCTCTGCACACTTACCATATATATCTTATTATTGACTTCCTTCATAATTAATATTGTGCTGGCTGTTGATATCTTATTGAACCAACTGATACTAAAGATCAATAGCGCAACGAATTCTTATTATTTTTCATCTGTTTGTATACTTAAAACGGAACTTTACCCAAAAAGGGGTAGAAACCTGTCAAAACCAGGTACCCGCTCCCACTTCCAAACTGACTGCTTAGGCAATCAGAGCAGAAGTTCGCCTCCCCCTCCTCTCCCTGCAGCCTCTTGGGACATGTCCTCTTGGGTCCCAAGAGACTGCGGGACCATTCCCAAAGTGCAGCGGGCAGCCCGCCGTAAAGCCACAAGCCGTTACAGTCGGCTCCCCACAGTTATGATGCCAACACTGAAGAGCGGTGAAGCAACCCGGTCGGGAGAGCACAGCGCTGGAACCCTTTTTTTTTTAGTGTATGTAGCTACTGAGTTAATTTTCATGCAGGAGACTGAAGAACCGCTTTAATACAGAGAAAAGCCTTAAAGTATAACTAAAGGACAAAACTTTTTTTTTTTTTGTGTTGGACAGACTGGAGAGGGATTATAACCCTTGTCAGTTTTTAGTTGCTGTCTATGTTCCCGTTAGGGAGATTCACCCTCACCATTTGTCCTGTTTTCCATTGTTGTCAAAAGTGAACATAAAAGAAAATCCCAAATTTTGGGTTGACATCAGAACAGGAAAAGAGGGTGAATCTTCCAATGAGGACAGTAGTTCTGGTGACTCCCTGGCATTCCCTCACTTTGGAGGGACTTCATCTCACTTCCTGTTATGGCATTGGGACAGGAAAAGCAGGTACATCTCCTCAATGGGACGCAGGTGACAGGGGTTATAACTAGGGATGCACCGATACCAGTTTTTTAAGTACTTGCGGATACTTCTTTTTAGTGTCGTGACAGTTTTTTTTTTTTTTTTTTTTTTTTTTAGTGCTCATTCACATCATACATGCATGAAAACTGAGAGACATCTGTTTCACGTCAGTTTTTATGTGCGTTTTAGTGAGTTTTTACAGCCTGTTCACATATGTGCAGGCCATCCGGTTCAAGTACAATATCTAATCTCATACACTACAATTCGCAGTGGAATCACACCTGAACTGCTGAACGAAATCGCACCAGACCAGGCTTTGAAATCGCACTGCAAACCGGCCTGAGCATATGTGAACCGAGTCTGAAGGTATCAGAGCATTTGCATGAGTTTAAGTACTCATACAAATGCTTAGTATCGGTATCTGTGCAATGCTAGTTATAACCCACTCTATCCAAAATGGAAAAAAAATAAGTTTTTGCATTGAAAAGATTTGTACCAGAGTATGTGTCACCAAACCATTTCAACAAAAATCTTCCCAGAAGTTTATATGTTTAAAAAAAAAACTCTGAGACAGCTGCTGGGCGCCACCATCTTATATGTGGGGTCAGCAGTCCCAGCAGACTTGGAGCTGTCACTCAAGGGACACCACAATATTCTCCTGTAGTCTCCCCCAGCAGCTACATAAAAGGCAGGGAGGTGAGGGGAGAGGTGGAGGAGCTGGGCTAGCACAGAGAATACTTCTACACTCACAGAAGAGGAGAGGGCTGTGACCTTTAAGGAGAAGGAATGTGCTAGGGAAAGTGTATCTGACAGTTGGCTACAGTGTATCATTTTTGCACAAAACACAAGGGGGCACCACCTAAGTGCAGCATTAGTGTCTTTTAATAAATAAGACAATTAACATACATGGCAACCATGACTGTGCACCCATTGAGCGAAGTGTTCCCAAGTGAGGGTCTCATTCCAGTGGGGGCTTGCGGTGTAGAGACACTCTGAAGATGTCTGCAATGGGAGAAGCTGCTCGTTGTCCAGACCAGAATTTTTTTGGTGCTTCCTGATCCAAACAATGAGCGGTTTCTTCCAGTGCAGGCGTCTTTAGTTTCTCTCTACACCGCAAGTCCCCACTGGTATGAGACCCTCACTTGGGAACACTTCGCTCAATGGATGCACTGTCTTGGTAGCTATGTAAGTTGCCAATTGTCTTTCATTTATTAAAGTACACTAATGCTGCACTCAGGCAGGGACCCCTTGTGTTTTGTGTTTCTATTGCAGAGATCTTCCTGTCTCTTGGTGGAGCAGCAAATCCATATAGGTTGATGGACTTTGTTACCCATTGCTACTGGTTTATTAATTTTTACCATTTGCTTTTGGGATAGCTGGAGCCCTATCCTTGCGCCATATTTTGTTTTGTGTATAGCAGGGGTTTCAAAATCTATTTCATCAGAGGTTGCATCAGCATTTTGGTTGCCCTCAAAGGGCCATTCTATCTGTAAAACTAAATGTCCAGAGTACCCCCCCCCCCCCATCAGTAGTCCTCCACCCTCACTTATATCACAGTGCACCACCCTTACCTTGGTCTACTTCCAGGAAGAAGTTGGGGGCAGAACTTGGAAACAGGGAGTGCAAGAGGACCAGAAGAGGGCTGGAGTCAGTTGCCGGATTTGGCTGAATGCTGAGACTAAGGGAGGTGGAGAGGGGTGCTGCTTCTGCCCAGAGGGGTGCAGGATTTGGTGAAAGAGTGCTGTCCCCCTCTCTGCTGCCAACTGCTGAGACAAGGGGGGGGGATGCTGCAGGAAAGGTGTGAGGGCCACATAAAATGGCTTGGGGGGGATTCGGCCCTGGAGCCTTGTGTTTGACACGTGGTGTATAGTGTAATATTTTATTTTTGCCAGACTTCAGGGATTAGGCTAATGGAAACCTGCAATATTTCTGCTTATTTTCTCCTGCAGAGAGTCGGCCATTTTGACCCTGTGACTCGGAGCCCCCTCACCCAAGACCAGCTGATCCCAAACCTAGCCATGAAAGAGGTTATTGATGCCTTCATATTGGAGAACGGTTGGGTGGAAGACTACTGAAATGGCGGATGATCCCATTGGTCTGAGCCTACAATGTTTCAGCTCCAGACTGCTCCCTCCTCCTCCCCCCTCCCCATCCCGCCGCGTTTCATAACGTGCCTGTTCTGCCTCATGCCTTACTCATCTCATCCGCGTGTCCAGTGTCGCCTGCTACATCCATCCGCTAGAAAACCAGACAGGCCAAAAGTTTCCCTATCCAAGGATTATCTGAGAGCTGCTTTTTGTCTTGTCCATCTGTACTTCTGGCCGGTTCGCAGGTCCGGTCCCACTACAGCAGTATGTATATCACCCCTTCTGGTCTGCGCAGATGGAATAATAGATTTGCAGTTCCTAGAGCTGAAACAGAAGCTTTGACCTTTTAGAGATCTCTGAAGACGTCTGTAGCATTAACAGACTTGCTAAAACTTACAGTGCTGCTTGAAGAGCATGGAGACTTGAAGTGCAGTCATACATATGAATAAAGCTGGCATGGAGTTCACTGCATTGTGCAGGAAAAATCCCCATAGGTATGATAGCAGAAAAAAGGATCGTCAACCTCCCCGCCCCTTTGAAATGTACAAATATGACTGACTCCATGCCCTTTTTTTGTTTTATTGACTCATTTTCAGTGTTATGTGGCTCTGTCATGTAGTTTTCCGCGTGGAGTAATGGTTAGCGGTGGCGCCGCAGCCCTATTTACAATCTGGGGACTCCGCTGTAGAAAAATGCACAGAGCCCCATTCTCACCGAACCCCATATTAACCTTCAGTAACAGTTTAACCTTCCACCAGATTTGGCACTGATGTGGTGTAAAGGACAACCTCGCTGTGCAGCGAGCAAAACGTTCTACTTCTGGCTTGTGTTTTGATTGGTTAACCCCTTGTTGTGACATCCAGCGTGGCCGACAAGTTGCATGATTTTACGCCAATATTTTTTTTTTCCCCGTCTAATCATTTTCTAACAGACTTTCACAATGTGCAGAACCCTCCCAAGAGAAAGGGCAGAAATGTCTGAGGACAAGCTACTGTTACCAGCCGTAACTTCAACTACTAACCCCCTTTGAGCCCCTACTGATAATCGTGCTGAATAGAGTGGGCATCCCAAAGAATTGAATATTATTTTTTTTCCCGTTGAACTTGTTTGCTTTTTTTGTGTACATAGCCGATGTAAATATATTCTGGCGTCTTCTGTGCGTGTGGCCACTGACTGACTCTCGTAGAAGACACTTCACGGTGTGGCACCTCGTCTGTGAATGCACAGTGCGCACATTAAAAAAGAGTTAATGCCGTTGCGGGTTGTGGATTCTTTCTAGGTAACAGGGAATGGGTTCACCTTGGAAAGCTGTCTTGTTTTATGGCTTTGTTATTTAGCTGATGTTGTGCAATGTGGATTCTTGAAGCAGAGCTTCAGTTTTAAAGTGGTTCTAAAGGCTGAAGTTTTTTTTTTTTACCTTCATGCATTTTATGCATGAAAGTAAAAAACCTTCAGTATGCAGTCCGATTCCCCCCCCCCCCCCCCCCCCCCAAAATACCCGAGCGCGATCCAGTGAGGTGCACGACAGCTGCTGCTTTCCTGGGTTGGTCTCTCCCTCATTGGCTGAGAGGCAGCAGTTAGAGCCATTGGCTTCCACTGCTGTTAATCACAGCCAATGAACTTGCTGTGGTGGCACTTGGAGAAGAGGAAGAGCCTGGAGCACCAGCAGGGGACCTGAGCAGTGGATCGGGGCTGCTCTGTGTCCACCACCCTTATATAGGCTGCCTGCAGAAAACGACAGGAAGGGGCGGAGATGAGACCAGTCACCCTGCACAAGAGGAGAGAGAGCGGTCTTTATTACAGGAAGCTCCTGCACAGAGGTACAATTTACTGCTCAGTCCAGGAAGAAATATACAAATCACTTCAAGATTTCAGTAGGTGAAATACACATGCCTCATATAATATGCAATACTGTGCTGGAGTTCAGTTTTAATCAACCCCCTAACCTCACTCTCCATCCTTGAAGGGTAAGCATTGTTCACTACGGGAGGATTGTAAGCCCAGGCTGGCATGGTGATTTGTCACTTGGAGGGTCTGTCCATGACAGCCTAGGCTTAGATGAAGTTGGTTGAATGAAGCTGGTTATCAATCATCCTGGAAGACTGGTGGAAAGAGGAGCTTCTTCAGAGGGGTTGAGTGCTGTAGATGCAGGAGGAGTGAGGGAAAGGTGAGTAGATCAGGAGGTGGTGGAGGGGTGCCTTAATGCATATACATGCTGTGACTTTGGTGACAGGGTCTCTGGATTCCAGAAAATTGGCCACGGTATTACTTAAGGCACGGTATTACTTGAAGTGGTGTTCCGGCCGAAATTATACTTTTTAAATAAAAATACCCCTATAATACACAAGCTTAATGTATTCTAGTAAAGTTAGTCTGTAAACTAAGGTCTGTTTTGTTAGTTTATAGAAGTAGTTTGTTATTTTATAAAATTACAGCAGACCGTGGCCATCTTAAGTGTGGGCATCTGAAGCCAGACTGTATTTCTTCCTGGATCTCATCCTTGCAGATCTCGCCTATGCTCAGTGCAGCACAAGCAGTGTAATAGGTTTCAGGTCAGGTTTCCATAGCAACGGCAGTTTCAGAGGAAGATGCCGCCCCTTCCCAGAAGGCATTGCAAACAGGAAATGATGCGATGGGCCGCGGCCAGGGAGGAGGAAGTGAAAAATGAATACAGCAGATATACAGTAGGTGCTGAGAAAAAAAATATCTAATTTGTTTGCAGTGCACAGTTTAGTGAGGGATGCTGAAGAGTTGTAAAAGTGGGTGGAACTCCACTTTAAGTCCATGGAGGTGCATTACATCTCCTGAACTTATCGCTATTTATCTGACAGGTTTTTGGCTCTGCTGAAGCATTCACAGACACTAAGGGCTGTGAAAGAAAGAGAGGCACACAGAGCAGCTATGCCCACCCCTCTCCTCTGGTGCCCATTAAGAGAAGCCTTTGTAGTTTGGGAATGAGTTCACATAATACAAAGGCTTCTGTGATTGGGCAGGAGGGAGGTGAGGGGCAGGCATAGCAGCTGCACCGAGTCTAATGTTCAAGATGCTTAGACCTAAAGCATCAGTGCTGGGCTTCTGGAAATACAGCTACAGCCTTCCGGGAGTGCAATAAACCTGTTGGATATAAATAATAGAGATTAGCCCAGGAGATGTCATGCACCTCCTTGGACTTGACTCACATTGTGCCTTCACTTTTTCCAAAGCTGAATTTCTGGAATTCAGCTCTAAACTCTCCCCACGATTGGACACTATTCCTCTCACTGGCACCAGAGATGGGGTACTATTCCTCTCACTGACACAAACAATAGGGTACTATTCTTCCCACTGATGCCAGAGATAAGAAAATAATTCTTTCACTGGCACCAACGGTGGGGCTGTATTCCTCTCACTGACACCAGAGATGGGGAATTAAATTCTCCCACTTATACCAATGATGTCATTTTTTTTTTTTTCTTTCCACTGACCACTAAGCCTATGGCTTTAACGCCCACTGGCTACAGTCTGCCCCCCCCCCCCTCCCCCATAGTGTGAAGGGCAGTGAACTTGGCCCCCTTTGTTTCAAAAGATTGGAGACCACTGGCATAGAGAAATCCGTTAGAAGCTTTCTGTTCTTATACAAATTAAAGCCCATGTGGAACAGGCCACATTTTCTTTCTTCTTCTAGTTACAGTTAATTAGTCCCTCTGTTTCCCAGCTCTAGAGTGTGCAAAGAAACATCCAATAACAGAGCCCATTGGAAATAGTAAACCAAGTGGCCATTGCAGGACTACTGAAAATTATAATTGTGTTGTTATTTTATTGTCCTATGGGCTTTGGTACTTTTTTTTTTAAACCACTGGCCTGGAGCGAGGTTCAAGATGAGATTGATGCCACTGCCCTTTTTACAGATAGAAACAAAGCCCTGCTCCTCTACCAAGTCGCTCCTCTCCACTCAGACACAGGTAAGTCAGTAATGTTGAAATGATGCAGGGAGCCTACAGACCATACTGGTGAGTAGTCCTTTGCTTACTTTATTGGGCACAGCTACCATAGTACAGGTCCTCTTTAACCACTTCAGCCCCGGAAGGATTTACCCACTTCCTGACCATTTTTTGTGATACAGCACTGCCTTGCTTTAACTGACAATTGCGCGGGCGTGCGACAGTGTACCCAAACAAAATTGATGTCCTTTTTTTTCCCACAAAGAGCTTTCTTTTGGTGGTATTTGATCACCTCTGCATTTTTTTTTATTTCTTGCGCTATAAACAAAAGAACCAACAATTTTGATTAAAAAAACTTTTTTATTTTCTGCTCTAAAACATATCCAATAAATTTTTTTTTTTTAAAAATCTATCTATCTTCATTAATTTAGGCCAATTTGTATTCTGCTACATATTTTTGGTAAAAAAAAAAGCGTGTATTGATTTGTTTGCGCAAAAGTTATAGCGTCTACAAAATAGGGGATAGATTTATGGCATTTTTATTATTTTCTTTTTTTTTTTACTAGTAATGGCGGTGTTTGGGAACCAGTGACATTACAGTGATTAGTGCTAAAAATATGCACTGACATTGTACTAATGGCACTGGCTGGGAAGGCCTTAACATCAGGGGTGATCAAAGGGTTAAATGTGTTCCCTCTTACTGTGTTCCAACTGTGTGGCCTGCCTGTAACAACACACAGATCCATCTTCCTGCATAGCATAAAGACAGGATCTGTGTGTCATCCCCTGACAGAACAGAGACCTCCCTTGTTTACTATGGCAGATCCCCGTTCTGTCACTGCGGGGAATGATCGTGGGTGGCCCTGCCGATTTAGCTTCCCCGCTGGCCAATGAGCGTGCGTTCACAGATCACTGTGTATGAGCCTGAGGTACACCTACGGCGATTTCCGCAGCCGAGCCAACCTAATGCAGTATAACTGCGGCGGCTGGTCGGCAAGTGGTTAAATCGGGTTGCAACTGACTTCAGGTGACCTCTGACCCTCAAGCTAAAGTACCAGGCTGAAAATAAAGTTCAAAAGGGAGGCAAATGTAAAGCTTCAATAAGAAGGCAGCACAGTTTTCATAAATTAATATTTAATTACTAAATTCTTTCAATAGTCCAGATGCATTATCAGCAACAATTGTTATATTACTGAGAAACAAAACAGTCATAAAATTTAAAAGACAGTTGTGATTACATTAAAAAAAAAGAATCTTATAAAATTATGTGCAAAAGCTGAAGGAATGAAGTAGATATTTCCTCTAACATTTTGGTCCTTAAAAAGAGAGAGTGCTGGGTAAAACCAACGCAGTGTGAACTTCACAGAAGTGGATCTTGGCTGCTGTCCATAGATCACTGTCAGTTTATGATCCCTGAGATTTGATGTAAACTGTTTGACCATGAAAATGTTCACTATCCGAGGAATGTGGAGATGAAGACGCTGGTGTCCAGGTTTAGGGTGGCATGCCACCAGCGGTCAGGAAAGTACAACACCTGAGGAAGCAAGGACAGTGACCTTATTAGTAGCATAATGTCCTACAGCCAATTGAAGTGATACACGTTATAGACTAAAATAATCACTCATTTCTATAATATTAGAGGTTTGTTTATCTAACACTGATATTGCTCTGTGCATGTGAGCGTACGATTGGTCTAGGAAGAAGAACCAAAATGATGGTATCTGAAAATAATTTCCACATATCTAGCCCTGCAGCATTTGCTAGTGGGGAGGGAAGGAAATGACTCCCTAAACGGCCACTCACCAACTTCCAACCACAGGATCCTATAACCCAGAATCCAATCTTCAGCCATCATGGTGGGCACTGACACTTCAGACCCTCAGGGTCTCGGTCCCCTACACACTAGGGTGTACCCTGGACCTGTACCGTAACACCTTGGTCAGTGCGTAACTGCTCAAGGTTCCAAACATGCAAGGTCCAGTGCTGAAAAGGTTGCATTACAAGCAGAACCCTGCTGAAATCCGAATTCCTCACACTGGGGTTTCGGGTACCATCCATCTAGGCATTCGAGTCAAAGATTGTCTCTGGCAGACCAAATCTGATCCTGGAGTAGGAGGGTTTATATAGAGGAGGACTTCATGTCTGTTTGATCTTCTAGTTTTCATTCACCTATAGGTGGCGCATAACCCAGGTAGTCATGACTATAGCCTGCTCTGTGCCTTGTGGTGTATGAAAAATTAAATTTTTCATTTACGTGGCCTGCATCATTTGATAGTGGGGACCGAAGGAAATGACTCCCTAAAGGGCCACTTCACCAACTTCCAGCTGTAGGGTCCTGTAACTCAGCAATCACAGCCGTTACTATCCCCCACCCACTGGTGTCCACTGCCCTGGACCTGTACAGCACCCTACAAGAACACCTTGCTCAGTGCATAACTGCGCAGAGTTCTGAACATGCAAGGTCCACTACTGAAAATGTTGCATTACTGGCTAAACTCTGCCAACATTCAAATTCCTCACAGCAGAGTCAGGGTGCCATCCATCTAGACATCCGAAGCCTTGAGAATGGATCCGGATGACAAGACTCCTGATCCCTACTGGAATCTCCTGAGAATGGCTATAGCATGCAGAAACAGTACTTGTGTGACTATCACTTTTTTTTTTTTTATATATATATTTTCATTAGATTTTTTGAGACAAACAGCAAACAATACAATAACACATGGCTGCTACAGTACATCAAGTCCGCGCCAGATTAATTAGAACATTTGATAGAACATATGACAACGTGAGTTGCTAGGTTAAATTAACAGTAGTCAAGGTATATATATATGGTTCTCCTCAGAGGGAATTAGTCAGCTAGATACCATAACAAATTACGCTTGAGATTTCAGATATCTAAGCCTAGAAACATAGTATTTTGATCAATACATTAACCTGAGGACTGTTGTGAATCTGTGTTCAATGTGAAATATTCAGAACCTCCATCCATTTGCACCAGACCCTGTCAAATTTCAAAGGACAACCTCTGTTAGCGTATGTGTCTTTGTATAGTGGGAGGCTTTCATTGACCAAACGTTTCCACTGTGTAATTGAGGGGGGGTTAGGTTTTTTCCACTGTAGTGCGATGCACTTCCTGGCATAGAAAAGTAATAAACTGGTCAACGTGCGTTTGGCTATGGTTGGAACAAAACCTAGTATGCATATCTCCATCAGCGGTGATAAATTAGTTGAAGCCACCCTGTTAGTTAAATCGAGTACCTCTCCCCAATATTGCTGTATTTTTGGGCAGCGCCAGAAGATGTGTGCAAAGTCTCCTGGGGTTAGACCACATCTCCAGCATTCCGAAGAATGCTGAGGGTTCATCAAATGTAGTCTATGTGGGGTAAAGTAAGCCCTATGAACAATTTTAAATTGTACTACTCTGTCTCTTATGGAAACAAGAGACCTGAAGGGGAAATCCCAGACGTCATCCCAGTCATCATTATCCAACGCAGGAATGTCGCGTTTCCAACGGGACCAGAGCCCTTCCAGAGGTGGTAGGGACACAAACACCAGGTGCGCGTACAGAGATGATGTTGGCTTCTCAGCGCAGCTGGATCTGAGCGTCTTCTCCAGCTCGGATTGGGTCAGGATGCAGGATGCGTGGGGAAATTGAGCCGCAAATGCGTGTGCTAGCTGAAAATAACGAAACTGGTAATGTTTCGGGAGATTGTACATTGAAGATAACTGGGCAAAAGAAAGCAATGAGGTCTGTGACACCACTTGTGAAATTAATTTAATACCATATTTAGTCCATGCCTGGGGGTCTGTGAGCTTAAAGATATGTGGTAAGTTGGGGTTTGACCATAGTGGGGCGTTGGGGGAAAGCTCTGAGCGGTTATATTTACCTATACTAAGACCTATTCGCCATGCTCGCAGAGTAGTATGCATGGAGGGGGTAAGTGGGTGCAGGGCGCGTGGACCTCTGTGAATTAAAAACTGAAGGGTCTCCCAGGAACCCACCACCGTAGCCTCCAGAGCCGAGGCCGCGTTAGTTTTGTCAGGGACCAACCACCAGACCACTGTCACTAACTGAGAGGCTAGGAAATATTTGTAGCAGTCTGGAAAAGCCATGCCTCCCTGTGATGTGGGCCTCATCAAGGTAGACATTTTATATCTGGGTGTGGTGGGGCCCCACAAGAAGTCTGAAAATTTTTGGTTAAGTTTGGTAAAGAATGATTTGGGGATCCATTGTGGGGAGTGGCGAAAGAGGTACGTAAATTTGGGGATGATTTTCATTTTGAGGAGATTGTGACTATCACCTTTAATACACTGGTGAGAAATGGAGGGGCTCTTGGAGTAGGAGGGGTTATATAGGAGAAGACTTTCTAAAGTAGGAGGGGTTATATGGGGGAGGACTTTTTGGAGTAAAAGGGGTTATATAGAGGAGCACTTCCTGTCTGATTTGCCAGTGTCCCTTCATCTATAGGTGGTACATAACCCAGGTAGTCATGACTATAGCCTATTTTGTGCACCATGATGTACGAAAAAGAAAATAATTTTCCTGGCCCCCCCCCCCCCCCCCCGCCATCATTTGCCGAAAGGAAATGAAAATGATGGTATCTGAGATAAATGTTCTTGTGCTCCCTCCAAGCTGTCACATGCATAGCTTCCAACTGTCCCCGATTTCATCATCATTTTGATCTGATCTATATAGGTTGTATATAAAATGCACTTTTTTATCTATCCAAAAGTGTTTCCCAACGCTAAACCTTTCATCTGATTTCTAAATTGCTGCATTTGTAAATTGCAAAAGCCAATATAAAGGAATGGTAATAATAATAATAAAAAAAGCACTCGTGGGTTTAATCAATCTTGTTTTTTTTTGTACAATTCTCCTTGTGGTAAGGGGTGTTTCCTATGCCTGCATACTTTTGCAGATAGGTGTCCCTCATTCCCATCTCAAAAAGTTGGGAGGTATGCACATGGTAGGTTTTTCCACTAGACCAGTGATTAAGATCCAGTAGGTAAGATCTGTAGTAGTGCTAAATCTGTACAAAGTAGATTTTTGATATAGACAAGTCCAAAGGGTTATTTATTGAGGGGGATAGTCTACAGTGAAAAAACAACCTGGTTGTGTTCTGCTGCTTTTTCTATCGTAGTACATGAACTACTCAACAGATCATCCATCTTTTAGTATAAAGGTAGGAGTGCCTGGTACAAATGATTAGATAACTTAAAATTGCTATAAAAGGTTTGTTGAAAAAAAAAAAGTATAGGCAATACATTTCAGGGAAGGGGATCCTCTTCTTCAAGGCTTAAATATATGGTTTTGTTATTCAATCTGGACTCGATTCATAAAAATTTCTGCTTTTGAGGCTTAAAAAGTTGAGGTATCAGAGTGGCTAGCCAGTCACTCATCCTTATGAAATATGCTGATAACTCAGTTTTTAAATAAATCCTACCTGGATTTAAAGTGGAAGGCAAGTCAAAAGCTAACTAAACGTAAACCTGCTCCCACCCTTGTTCTAAAGCCTCCTACACACGATCGGATTTTCAGCAGACAAAGCTACAGACTTTTGTCTGAAGGGCATGTGCCTGGATCTTGTCAGGCATACTAACGGCACACAATTATCGGCCAACAAACCCGAACGTAGTGACGTACTACGTGGAATTTCGGCTCTTGAGCGCCACTATTTGGGCACCTTCTGCTAATGTCGTGTTTGGTGAGCATTGATTCCGAGCATGCGTGTTTGGAGTTTGGACTTTTGTGTACACACGATACGAAAATCTGACAACAGACCGTTGGTCCACCGAAAATCTACTAGCCTGCCATCCAACATTTGTTGGCGGAAAGTTGACCAACAATTGTCTGGTGGAGCCTACTAACGATCGGATTTTAGGCAAACAGTCTGTCATCACACAATTCCCTGCCGAATATCCAATCGTGTGTACGAGGCTTAAGTCTATTTTATTTACCCAAGAAAGATGTCTATACTTACCTATGTCTGGTCACATGATCTCTCTCCAGTGTCAGCTTCCGTGAAGAGGACAGATCATTAACGGCAGCAGAGCCTGGGCAATGACATTACCTATAGCAGGGGTAGGCAACCCCCGGCACGCAAAGCCTCTTCAGCCAGAACTCTACTCCCCCCCCCCCCCCCATCAGCAGAGCAGCACAGGGAAGTGTCAATGAGACACTAATGCATTCCAATTTCAGAATTCCCCACACCGCACCTGCACTGAGGTGGAGCCACTGTGCCCCCACATATTGTAAAAGATGGGAAACATTGATTGGTTCTCTGACTTTGCTGTAGCTGCAAATCATCAGCTTTTGTGATGGGGAAGAGATTGGGTGCAGTTCTGCCGGGGGCGGTCCCTGTTTCCAGGAGAAGGAGGACTGTCATTGGCCACTGCTAAAGCCAATCACAGTCCTGCTAGCCCCGCCCACCATCTGGAGGAAGATGACTCGCTTGGTTGCCACTACCAATCTCAGAAAGAAGGGATTTCACTGCGATTGAGAAAACCCCAATCAGGTGACAGTTTGTGGAATTACTGTTGAGCTTCTGGGAACTTTGTTGAAATTATTCCTGAATTTTGCGTCACTTACTACTGAACCCCTCTGCACTCTGTGTCCCTTTAAGCCACAGCCAATATTCAGTGCAATGAAAATCACACCCAACTATTCCTGTGGCGCAGAGCGCCGCACTTTTCCTCAGCTGCGGGGGCCCAACTTATGATCCTGCACACAGGTCCACTGCTTTCAGAAAATGCCCCTGACCTGAGCTCATCATTGCACATCCATTCCAGATGCTTGTTTGTGATACCACATACATCACACACAAGCACGTGGGCTGGATGGAAGAGTTGGATCAGCAGGATGAGTGTCTCATCTCTGCTTCCTTTCACCACTCTGCATATCGCGCATATCATAGATGAGAAGAGGGTACAGTGATGGGGAAAATGAGCAGGAGGGGTTCAGCAGTGGGACAGAAGAGTAGGGGGGTACAGTGTTGGGGCAGATGAGAAGGGGGGTTCAGTGGTGGGACAGAAAAGCAGTGGATACAGATGTGAAAGGAGGTGTATTGGTGATCAGGGGGAACAGAGGTGAGACAGATGTGCAGGAGGTACATTGGTGGGGCAGATGAGAAGGTGATTCAGTAGTGAGACAGAAGAGCATGGGGGTACGGTACAGTGGTGAGGCAGATGAGAAAAGGGTGTATATTGATGGGGCAGGGGAGTTAGTGGTGGGACAAAAGAGCAAGGGGGTACAGTGGTGGGGCAGATGTGCAGGGGGGGTTCAGTGGTGGGCCAGATGATCAGGGGGGTACAGAGGAGAAAGCAGGTACATTGGTGGAACACATGAGCAGGGGGTTACAGTGGTGGGGCAGATGTGCAGGAGGTATGGTCAGGTGTCCTCAAACTTAAGAGTGTGTCTCTTGATAGTGATCGTATATTAAAAGGAACATCAGTATATAGGCTATGGAGCACACATCTCCATCTAGTCTTTTCCATGATCCTTTACACCACAGTAAACGTTTTTTTCTGAACTGACCTCTCCGGGCCGGATGGTACATTCGATTGGTCGTTCCTCAGCTGGAAGGAAGGGGTACACGTCAAACATCCAAGATAATGTGGTACTATTAGGGTTAAATTCAGGAGTCTTGTCCGGAGGGTAAAGAAGCCAGCGCTGGTTTAAAAAAATATATAAATATAACGTAAATAAAGATTGTCAACTGGGAATGGCTGATATTTGTCCCACCTGATCAAGGGAAAAAAAAAAGCATGCTAGTTTGAATCATCTCCCTACTTCCTGTATCTCATGGAAACTCACCACAATATACCCAGTGTGTAATAGAAGTGTGAGGTGAAATTGTGCTGCGGCTGGCATTCCCGTAAGTCCGACACCTACACCATAGCTATGATCAAGGCCCTTTACAGGCAAAAATGCGTAAGCAGGCTGCATTTGTGATGTTTTCCCCTGGTTTTCAATACAGTGCCTTGAAAAGTATTCACACCCCTTGAAATTTTCCACATTTTGTCATATTACAACCATAGACATAAATGTATTTTATGAGGTTTTTTTGTGATAGACCAACACAAAATGGCACATAATTGTGAAGTGGGAGGAAAATGGTAAATGGTTTTCAATTTTTTATTACAAATAAATATGTGAAAAGTGTGGCGTGCATTTGTATTCAGCCTCCATGCTTTGTAGAACCACCTTTTGCTGCATTTACAGCTGCAAGTATTTTTGGGGATGTCTCTACCAGCTTTGCACATCTAGAGAGTGACATTTTTGCCCATTCTTCTTTGCCAAAATAACTCAAGCTCTGTCAGATTGTATGGAGAGCGTCTGAACAGCAATTTAAGTCTTGCCACAGACTCTCAATTGGATTTAGGTCTGGACATTGACTGGGCGATTCAAACACATGAATATGCTTTGATCTAAACCCTTCCATCATAACTCTGGCTGTATGTTTAAGGTCGTTGTCCTGCTGGAAAGTAAACCTCCGCCCAAGTCTCAAGTCTTTTGCAGACTCTAATGCCGCGTACACACGGTCGTACTTTTCGTCTACAAAAGTCGGACAGCCTGTCCGACAGACTTCCGGCAGACTTTCGGTGGACTTGCGGCGGACTTGCGGCCTACTTTCTAACGAACGGACTTGCCTACACACGACCACACAAAAGTCTAACGGATTCGTACGTGATGACGTACACCGGACTAAAATAAGGAAGTTCATAGCCAGTAGCCAATAGGTGCCCTAGCGTGGCTTTTTGTCCGTCGGACTAGCACACAGACGAGCGGATTTCGGGGTCCGTCGTAGTTACGAAGTAAAGTTTTAAAACATGTTTCAAATCTAAAGTACGTCGGATTTGAGGCTAAAAAAGTCAGTTGAAAGTCCGGAGAAGCCCACACACGATCGGATTACCAGCCAGCTTTAGTCCATCAGCGTCTGTTGGACTTTTGTAGACGAAAAGTAGGACCGTGTGTACGCGGCATAACAGGTTTTCTTCTAAGATTGCCCTGTACTTGGCTCCATCCATCTTCCCATCAACTCTGACCAGCTTCCCTGTCCCTGCTGAAGAAAAGCATCCCCACAACATGATGCCGCCACCACCATGTTTCACAGTGGGCATGGTGTGTTCAGTGTTACTTTTCTGCCACACATAGCATTTTGCTTTTAGGCCAAAATGTTCAATTTTGGTCTTATCTGACCAGAGCACCAACTTCCACATGGCTTCTCGCAAACTGAAAATGGGACTTCTTATGGCTTTCTTTCAACAATGACTTTCTTCTTGCCACTCTTCCATAAAGGCCAGATTTGTGGAGTGCAGGAATAATAGTTGTCCTGTGGACAGATTCTCCCACCTGAGCTGTGGATCTCTGCAACTCTGTTTTGTAAAATTAATAAAAAATATTGAAAAGAAGAAAACTAAGATCATGGCAACCGGTCCCATCACTCCTTGACAAATAGGAGAAGAAATGGAAACAGTGACAGATTTTTATCTTTCTAAGCTCCAAGATCACTGCAGACGGTGACTGTAGCCATGAAATTAAGAGATGCTTGCTTCTTGGGAGGAAAGCAATGGTAAACCTAGACAACATTATAAAAAGCAGAGACATCACCCTAGCGACAAAGTGCCGTATAGTCAAAGCTTTGGTATTCCCAGTAGTAACCTATGACTGTGAAAGTTGGACCATAAGAAAGGCTGAACGCAGAAGAATTTACACTTTTGAACTATGGTGTTGGAGAAGACTCTTGAAAGTCCCTTGGATGGCAAGAAGATCAAACCAGTCAATCCTGAAGGTAATCAATCCTGAATATTTACTGGAAGGACAGATCCTAAAGCTGAAACTCAAATACTTTAGCCACCTAATGCAAAGAGAGGACTTATTGGAAAAGACCCTGATGCTGGAAAACATGGAAGATAAAAGGAGAAGAGGACGATAAAAAACAAGATGAATAGATAGCATCATTGAAACAATGAACATGAAGTTAAGCAAGCTCCGGGAGGCATTGGGGGACAGCAAAGCCCGGCGCACTATGGTCCATGAGGTCACGAAGAGTTGGACATAACTGAACAACCTCCTATATCAGAGCGGGTCCCAGTGCTCACGTGACTCCTCGGCTCTCTCCTTTGCTCAGTTGACAGCTCCAGCGGGCGGGGCCAAGCACTGCCGCTGAGGTCAGCCGGGGAGGAAGGGAAGAGAGAAAGAGAGCCGAGGAGTCGTGGAAGCGCCGGGAGACACTCTGTTATAAGTACAGATCGGCATATTTTTAATATAGCACAGGGACACATATTGTTATGTTACAGAGGGGATGGGAGGATTTTATAGTACTTATGAGAGCAGCAGGAGGGGAGAGGGCAGGCACTGACATGAGCAGACAGGCAGGGAGGGTGGGTAAGAGAGGAGGACAGAGCAGGGCTGCGGATGACGGAGGCACGTAAACTGATCACGGTGTCAAGGCTCAGCAGCCATGATAAACCATGGTCAGTTTACAGGGTGGAGGGTATAGCCAGGCAGGATCAGCCAGGTTTTTTAGTTGATAAAAGGGACCAAATGACACAACACAAGCACTGTGCTACATGACATGCTTTAAAGGAACAGGACCTGTTTTTTTTTTTTTTTTTTTTTTAGGTTAACAAAACACTTTTTTTTCCCATTTTACATGGCATAGGGAAGAGTCAAAACCCCTGTGAGTTTTTACCGCTGTCCGAGTCCCCGCTGGGAAGATTCAACCTATTTGATGTGGTAACCATTGTCACCAGAACAGAAAGTAATGGAAAAATCCAACAATTTACAGTTGTTGCCAAAACAGCAATAGAAAGAACATCCTTTCTTGACCAAACTATTCCGGTGTCAACCGTCTAAGGGATTTCCCCTCACTTTGGAGGGATTTCCTTCCTGTCATGGCTCTAGGGCAGGAAGTGAAAGGAAAATTTCCCCAAAAGAAAAAAAAAAAAAATGTAGTTTGCTATCCTATACAAAACCAAAGGAAAAGTGTTGGCTTAAGATGTGTTTTAAATCATCCAGTATGCTATTAAACCAGAATAAATCTCAAGTATACAGGTAAAGCTTATGTACTTGCAAGAACAGGACATCCGTGGAAAAGTTGTTTGCTCAGGCTATCCTGGGCTCTAATAGCTGCATACAGTCAACATTGCCTTTCAAATCCTTTTCAACATCAGAATCTAATTATGTTTGTATGCCAAGACAATGCACACAGCAAAATGCAGAGTGGAGTCAATTAACTCCACGCAAAGACATTCCACTTTTTGGTGGGTGCTGAAAGGATGAAACCACGCAATGGTTTTTTTTTTATACCTTTAGGAGAATCCACCAGTGAGATGTCCTAAAATGTTTTTGTCCTCTCTCGCCAGGCCGCAACTAAAGTATCAACTCTCTTACAAGACGGAGTTCCCAAACTTTGCATTTAAAGCCATAGTAAATTGTTGAAGGAAAATCTGTGGAACCAGTAACCCCAACTAATGGAACAGTCATCCTTACCTTTCTGCCATATATAACTTCTGAGAAGCCAGGTCCATGCCAGTGGAAGGGAACACCCGTTCCTGAACCTGGGGAAGAGGAGACAACAATGGTTTGGAAGCTCATTGATGGGATGACTTAGACCCCATACACACCATTAGATTTTCTGCAGATTTTTATCTTCAGATTTACCAAAACCATGTAGTGCAAGGGCCTGCCTGACTGCATACAAATTGAAACTCTTAAGGTTTGACCTCATATTATATGGTTTTGGTAAATCTGAAGACAAAGGTCTACAGAAAATCTAATAGTGTGTATGGGGCTTAAGGCTGGCCATACATTATACAATTTTCTTGTACAAATTTAATTTAGATTTACCGAAGCAAAACAATATGAGGTCAAACCTAAACACTTTCAGTTTGTATGCAGTTAGGCAGGCCCTTGTACTACATTGTTGAAGGTAAATCTGAAGGAAATTGAACAAGAAAATTGTATGGCTAGCATTATGGGTGGACAGTCCAAGAGCCTGATAACATTTTGAAGAACTTTGCTCCTGTGTGCCATTGTCTTGAGACTGTAGGTATGTCATTGATCTAAGACACTAACTGTGTGTCACTGTTCTGGAACCCCAGTGGTCATTGGGAGATAGTTTTAGGTTTTGTTCAAAGAACCCCTAGCAACCGCTGGAGGAATCCAAACAACAGCTTGTCATTGTTATGGAACCCCAACTGTCCTTGTTTCATGGTTTTTGGACCATGACTAATGGTTTTATCTTGAGAAATCAGCAGTGACTGTTAAAAGAAATTTGGAAAGATATATTACTGGAACCTTTTGTTTTTCCTGGTGTTATGGGGCGCTATTTGACTAGGATGCCTGGATTCCTAGGGCTGGCAGCTTTTCCATGCCAAAGGACTTCCACTGTCTCCTTGCTTTATAACAAAGGGAATATGATATTGAAACGCCATACCAAAATGTAATCATCCAGACAGAGTATAATTCCAAGGTAAGAGTAGTTTTTTTACAAAGCCAATGCATTTTGGGGGTCAAAGAGCACCCTCCTTAATTAGGGCTACAAAGATGCAACAGAATTCAAAATGATGTAAGTATAAGTAAAATAGGTATACAAATATACTGTGTGTGTGTGTATATATATATATATATATATATATATATATATATATATATATATATATATATATATATATATATATATATATATATATATATATATATATATATATATATATATATATATATACACATATAGTGTGTATATGTATACATATACACACATACATACACATATATACATACATACATATAGTGTGTGTATATGTATACATATACACACACATACATACATACATACATACACATACACAGTATATTTTACTTATTCTTACATCATTTTGAATTCTGTTGTTGTAGAACTTTGTAGCTCCAATGAAGGGAGTGCACTTTAACCCCTAAAACGTGTTGACTTTGTAATAAACTTTATCTTATTTTACCTTGGAGTAAATCTGTTATCTGGATGATTACATTTTGGTGTGGTCCTTTGATCTCAGTTTCCAGGTGTCACTGTGTCATTGTACTGGGACCCCAAATGTCCTTGTTCTGGGACTTCAACTGTCAAGTACCATTATTTTGTAAAACCAAGTAGCATTCATTGTTCCTTTACTCAAAGTGTCAATGTGCCATTGTCCTGGGACATTGAAAGGGAACAATAACATTTTCACAATCTATGTGTCACTGGCCTATGACCCCAGCTATCAATGCGTTATTGGTCTGCAATCCCAAATGTCAGTATCTTCTTGTTCTAGAACGGTTGCGGGACCCATGCTAATGTGTGTCATAGAACTCCTGAGTCAGATTATTACTCTTGATTCTCCATTTGTCATTGTTATGTTATTCTGTAATACACTGAATCTCTAAAAATACATGGAATTTAAAACACAGATTTTTGGACCCAGAGCCACCAAATTTATACATTTGTTAAAAATCTTTTTGATTCCTAAATTGACACTTACCAGCTACGCCAAAACTATACGCCCCAGTAGTGCCTGGCAGCTTGAATGGTGGTGGGATATACTTCTGAAACAGAGATCCCCACTCAGTGAAATTATTGTCCCCAAAGAAATACAGAGTATCTGCAAGAAAAACCCGGGATCATCTTATAGCTCATACGTCAACAACACATGTCCTCATTGCAAAGCACCACACATCTCTGTTCTCAAAATCAAAGAGAAGAAGGGCTCATGCACATGAGTCTTAAAAAAATGCCACTTATAAAGGCGTTCAGCATTTTTTCGATCTGTAAACGCACCTCTACGTTAGCCTTTGTGGCCATGCACGCATAGGCGTTTACAGGTGTATATATTTGAAGGAAAGCGTTTGCAGGCATAAAAAAAAAAACAAAAAACGCACACATTCTGAGAGAAGCTTATGAATGTAATTTATGCGCATAAACACACACGTATGTGCGTAACCACTATGGCACTGCGTCACTTTATTTGACAATTGCGCGGCCGTGCGACGTTGTACCCAAACAAAATTGACGTCCTTTTTTTCCCCACAAATAGAGCTTTCTTTTGGTGGTATTTGATCACCTCTGCGGTTTTTATTTTTTGCGCTATAAACAAAAAAAGAGCGACAATTTTGAAAAAAAAAACAAAACACAATATCTTTTCGTTTTTGCTATAATAAATGTCCCACTTTTTCTTCAAAAAAGCAATTTTTTTCCTCAGTTTAGGCCGATATGCAATTTTCAAAACCTCGGTTCAGCAGAAGTTTTGTTTTCTTAAAGAGACATCTGCCTTGTTTGGTCTGTTATCTGGTAAGGAGGCCCTCTATGTGATGACGGCACACTTAACTTGATCTATTCACCGGGTGGTTACTTGTTTGTGCAATCCTTGTTTGTTCACAATGTGAGTGCATCTGTATTCATTGTGCACACAGTCATCATTTTTGTCAGTATTACGCTATGTCACTTTTTTGTTTTTTTGGTCAACACGAAACAATTATTTGTGGAATCGATGCCAACCCATGCTTAAGAGGTTTGCAACGCTTACATCTCATCCTGCAAATCAAAGGCCCGGGCTGGGTTATTAGCCACCTGCATATTTGGCTTAGAATCTGGTAAGCATGTTTTTCACAAGGTGATGGTACACTTTCTGTGTTTATCCACTGGTGAACAACTATCAAATTTCCAGTTGGTCACAATATTTTGAAGATTTTTTACCTATTCACCATTTTTTCAATCACTATTTTTTAACATCACTAGTGCGATTTTCTCATTTTTTTATTTGTATTTGTGTTTATCCCACATTAATTGTGGCTTCGGGACTGGTTCACCCATATTTATTTGGTTAGTGCAGTTTTTTTCCCTTTATAAGTAATTTTGTACATATCTTTGGTAAAAAAAAAAATAAAATAAATCGCAATAAGCGTATATTGATTGGTTTGCGCAAAAGTTATAGGGTCTACAAAATAGGGCATAGATTTATGGCATTTTTAAAAAGTTTTACTAGTAATGGCGGCGATCTGCGTTTTTTATTGGGACTGCGATTTTGCAGCAGACAAATTGGACACATTTTTGGGACCACTGACAATTATACAGCGATCAGTGCTATAAAAATGCACTGATTACTGTATAAATGTCACTGGCAGTGAAGGGGTTAACAGTAGGGAGAAATCAAGGGGTTAACTGTGTTCCCTAGGTGTGTTCTAACTGGAGGGGGGATGTGACTGTCTAGGAGGAGAGAGAGAGATCCGTGAACACACGATCTGTCTCTACTCCCCTGATAGAACCGGGATCTCACTCTGTCACGAGCGATCGCGGGTGCCTGGTGGTAATCGCGCCCACTGGGCACTTGCATCGGCTCCGGGCACGGGCTGTGGGCGCGCCCCTAATGGCCAAAAGGTGAAGCGACATAAGGTAACGTTGTATTGTAAATGTATTCCAATGGCCAATTAATATTCTGTCCAGTACAATGTATTTACACTCAAAGTCACATGCACATAAACATGTGTACTTAGAGGCATTTTTTTTCTGCCATGTTGCAGCAGAAGAAATCCAGCATATTTTAAGCATACATTTATATATCAAGTGCACTGCAATGGATCCCAGTCTAAAGAAAATAAGCAGGTAAAGATCTACAATAAAGTTTCCTTTTCTACATGTAAAGTGGGCCTGGAAGGAATTTATCTCTCCAATTACTTCTCCCATTCCAGTGAGTGAAATTTGATTGGATGCTGAAGGCCGCTCACACCATTGCTTTGTAGTTATTTTCTCTCATCTGTGACTGTGTTGCAGTGCACTAAAGCTCACAGCAATACAGTATGATATATCATATACTTTGTGGTCCTTGCATTACCAAAAATTCAACGGCTACAATTTAAAGGTACATTGTGGTGCATTTGGCAGCCCAATTAAATGGATGGGTGGCCTGGATACAAAGCACTTTAAAGCGTGGACATACAGTGCTTGCAATAAACATACTGCATCTGAATGCACCAATGTGCACAGGACAGGCCCTCGGGGGTTACAACGCTACATATCATCAGTGCTCTGCCGAATATCTCCGACTATCATCTGCGAAAGTTATTGCTAAAGAAAACGCAACCTACCACATCCCAGTGTCTTAGGATCCTGCGGTCTCAACCAATGCTCCACATACTCCTGAAATGGGACATCCACTGCAACACAAACAAGGGAGACAAGATGGTAAAATAGGGGACATGGTTTATGTGTAAAATGTAAATATTTGTTGACTTTGCAACCAGGTGAGTTGTCTCTTGAAGCAGGTGCAAATTGTTCATCGATACCCATGTTCATGGTGCATTTGTTATTCCAAGTCCATTCAAAATTGATGTTTTTGGGTAAGCACCAGTCCAGTACAATCATATTCCCCTTACAAACACCTCTAGGACCACAATGTTTTCATTAGTGTGTCTGTCTCTCCCACAAAGCCAAAATGAAGGAGTAACTCTTTTGCACCAAGACACTCTTTTGCCTTATGAAGGATCCACCTGGGTTGCTTGACACCATCTTTGGAGGAACGGGACATTGTAGTGAGGGTATTCTGAATCTGAGCATTTTCACATAAGAAGGGTGCTAGAAACCACATTAACTTAGCTAGATGGTCAACCAACTGTTCAAGCTGAAGTTCACATTCAGAGACAATCTGAATCAACTGCCAAATGTACACATTTGACTAGAGTGAACCCTCCTGGAGAACTTTTCATCCATGCGTTGGCACCAATTTATCAAGTGGCAATTGTATCATTTAAGTATAAAAAATGTAGAACTTCAGCATGGTTTTAATTGTTGCCTGTGCTTTCCTGTGCCGGTGATCAATACTCCCCCCCCCGATTCCTTTTTCTGGTGTCACAAAAAAGAGAAACCTCAGAGTCCCAGACATTAATAGAACTATACTGTAGAAGTAGGGGAACCATACCACAGATGTGTATTTTTGATACGTTTCATGGTAAGCTGTTAGTAGCCAGAACCAAAGAGTGGGGATCTGGTGTAGTTACTCCCAGTGGAGGATGTAAGAACATGGAGCGAGGAGTGAAGTGGTGCTGTCCCTTCCACATTCTATGCAAAGTGAAGAAATAGCACATCAGTTGATTCTTTAGTGCAATGCAATCACGCTGTCCCAAAGGCCATATATAAAAAGAAATCAATCCAGGATTGCTGCACTTTAAAATGTATGATATGTATCTGAAACACTTTGTTAAGGTTTTGTAACTTTCATATGTATTAATAACAATACATTTTAAATTGCAGCAACCCTGGATAATTATATAAACATAATATATATATATATATATATACATACACACACACACACACGCACGCACACACACACACACACACACACACACACACACAGGGCTCAAAATGTCAAGTCCTGAGCCACAAGCCAGGCCTTAAGAGTTACTCGCCACCAGTTGCCCCACCCAACCCCTACCCTGCCCCTAAGTCCACCCCTAAACATGGCCTCATCTGTGCAGCCTCATTAGTGCCCATCATTGCCGCCTCATCAGTGCAGGCCCATCATTGCCGCCTCATCAGTGCAGGCCCATCAGTGCGGCCTCATCAGTGGCCATCAGTGCAGCCCATCAGTGCCCCTCAATGCAGCCCATCATTGCCCATTAGTGCAACCTATCATTGTCCATCAGTGCAGCGGGGAGGGCTTGGGAGGAAACTATCTGGAGGATCTGGCAGCCAGATCACACAGAGCGGGGATCTCCCGCTGAGAAACGGCTTCTATAGGTATAGCCGGCCGCTGTCAAACAAAGTCCCGCCTCCTGGACCGGCTACTCTTATAGACAGCACACTATTCCAATGCTGAGCCAGGAGGCAGAACTTCATTTGACAGCAGACGGCTATCCATATAGAAGCCTTGTCTCAGCGAGAGATCCCCACTCTGTGTGATCTGGCTGCCAGATCCTCCTGACAATTTCCTGGCTGATTGTTTCTGGGCTTCAGGACATCTGCCAGAAGCAATCAGCCCAGTCCGCCCCGGCTCCCTGCTCCACACTCGCCCTCCACTAATTATGCGAGCAGAAATTTTAGGAGTATATAGAGAGAATATATATATATATATATATATATATATATATATATATATATATATATATATATATACACACACACACACACACACAGGGACTTCATGGATTGCTAGATTTGGCGTTGAGCCCCCACCCTGGCTCCTGTCCTGCTAGAACACTATCCCTCTGCCATATTATGTCCCACTCCATGCCAGAGGCCTTCCAACCACATTCCCAGCTGTTGACCTTTACATCCAAAAAATATCCACACAAAGTAGATTTGCTGCACTTACCTGATACATTTCAGGAAATGGCTTAACTCTCACATCACAAGGACATACATTCCATAGTCACTTGACATTACACAGTCAATCACATTTAGTGGACGATCCGTAGTAGTCACATGTGAAAGCATATGCAGCACCTTTAGCAGCCATCTCCCTCTAACAGTCTCTCCTCCACCCGGGGGCATTAGTACTCCCAGGACTGTGCTCCCTGCAGTCACCTCCTCACTAGGTACACCTCTTCCAGGAACCCTCCAGGGAAGCAGCCTAAAACAGGGACCTCATGGCCAGGGCCTACACTTGTGGGTTACATCTACATTAATGCAGAGTGTTTAGCTCCCATACCCCAAGTGTTGCTAGGCCTCCTCCCAACCTGGTGTATAACGGGACACTGACTCATCCATAACATCATTGCAGGAGGGCTCTACCTAAAAAGGGGCCTAGCACCTGGTGACCTTACTTACACTATTCTGGTACAGAGCCACCTAGTGGCAAAGTAGCTAACTGCATCTGTCTACATATATATTGATATTGGCAAAGCATACAAAATGCAGGCCTTCCCTATACACACAAAGAGGGGTACCCCTTCTTAAAGGCTCACCTTTTTCATAGGAATAAGTGTTGGCTGTACTCAAGCGCACTAGGTGGTCTCCATAGGTTTTGAGAAGGTGAGCCTTCTTGCACAAAGTCCGAAACTCCTGGGGGAGGGGAAGGGAATGGTGAGAAAAGAATGGAATGAAATGGAGGCAAGATTTAAGCTGGGATGTGATTGGACTCACAAATCAGCAAATCGCCACTTACCGAGTTATCTGTGAGTCCCTGCAGAATAACCGGCCTCCTATAGGCATATCTGTTATAGAGAGAGATATTAAAGGCTAAGTCCACCCAAGTGATGAAGAGAATCTCCCTGTAGCCGCACATCAAAATGATTCCCATTAATCTTATGGCAACCTCAGCCTGGGCTTCAACCAGGCCCGTTGCCCCTTGGACCTTAATCATGGGTATCTGTCACACCAGGCCCCACTGGTATCTGACTCATCATTCTGATGGTTAAGCTGATTATTTTAATGGGCAAAATACAACAAACAAGAAGATTTTGTGTAAAACTTTGGAGCCGAATACAACTGTTCCAGGATTCAATGTGCCCGCAGTTAAAGTATTATTTAGCAGTGGTCTGATAATTTAAAGGGATAGCAGAGCTGTACTGCAAGTTACTGTTATTATGTATGTACATTGGACACTCCCTCCCCCCCTTACTCACTGTTCAATAAACTCAGCGTAGGTGATGGATCCGTCTCTCCTCTCCACTGTACAGCTCTCCTCCTCCTGTACTGGGGAGTATTCGTTCCGCAACCTGCCAACAGAATGAAACAAAAATATTCTATAATATGATGTCAGCAGGAGCAGCACTTGTCATTTTAAAGCCCAAATAAACATTCAGTTCAAATCAGCTAAACATATTCCAGTGGCATCAAAAAGTAGAAAAGCCTGCAGAGAAAGACCACTGCTTTCTGTGGGGGAAGCAGTGGTCTCTCTGCAGAGGTCTGACACAGCCCCTACTGAGTCGGAGCTCTGCACTGAGGATAGAGTATGCGCCTTGCTGTTTGCAGAGCTCTGACTCAGTAGGGGGCATGCTGGACTTCTGCAGAGGGACCGCTGCTTCCACACAGAGCAAGTATCCCCGTCCATGGGGACAGGATTTTCTACTCAGGGTGTGGATGCTTTAGACAAAAAAAAAATAAAAAAATTAAAAAAAAAGGGACTATAGGAGATTGTACATTTTTTGTTTTGCAGCACCTGGAATATATTTAAATGATTTAAACCCAGTCCAGTTAAGCTAGAAAGGTTTTCTAAACCCCAGTAAAAGGACATTTAATTTGCTAAAGCTTTGAGTATCTTTGTTGTATTTTAGTGCTTTTGATCTCCTCAATCCTCTTTCAGCCACTTCCTGGCTGCATGCACTTGCTTCTGCGTGCACATCAATGCTTTGGACCGGTACGGACGCTCGTCGTCAGGATGACATGTGACAGGGTGACAACACGGGAGAACAGTTGTCACCCCATAACAGGAAATGCCTGAAAAAAGGAACCTTCATGGCAGGATCAGCAGACATTTTAATAAAAGTTATAGACTTGATTGAAAACAATAGTATGTGTCTCTTATTCCTTAGTATTTCGGGTATGTGGGATCCAGTGTCCCTCAGACTTGGTTCTGGGTTTTGTTATGATGGACTGAAGGGTCATCCCACAGTTCCGGTTCCTCACATATTGGGAGAGCCATATTTTGATGAAGTTGGTGAGCATACCTTTTCTTTGTATCATATTTTTTTCTAAAATTAGATCAATTTACATATAGACTGCTGAGATTGTAAAGATGTTCTTCTTTTGATCCCAACGACAATCTAAATATACATTGAGATTCCCTGGAGAAGCAGAGTAATAGCTCTGCGAAACGCGTTGGATTACAATGTATCAATGAATCAAACCAATGTACTCTCTGGAAACAAGTATGATCTGACAATTCAAGCTGTTGTGTTATTGTTTACACACCGCTATATGTTTTTATACTTTATTAGTAAAATACCATAAGAACCCTTTACCACTAATGCAGCCGCACTGTCAGTGTGAAAGTGTCGCTATCGGCCGACTAAAGGGTTAAAAGCGTCCGCAAAGCGCTGCTGCTCATTGATTTCAATGATTTTAGCAAATGGCTGCAATATAACAAAGAATGAAAAATTTAAGGGGATCTGAATACTTTCCGTACCCTATATATATATATATATATATATATATATATATATATATATATATATATATATATATATATATATATATATATATATATATATATATATATATATATATACACACACACACACACACACACACATACATATATTATATAGGTACACACACCAATCAACATACACATCTACATTATACAGTACAACACAAAAATACTTTTCTTTCTGAATTGCTCACACCAGCCAACCAAGTTGCCTCTTCTGTTTTGTAATTTGTACTGGAAGGCGATGACTGGAATCTGATTGGCTGTTGGGACAACACAGACAACCCTTCTTCATGGGGTAACAAACGCGATTCTATTGCTGTTAGACCTACCAACCACCGTCGTTCTCTGTACATTCTAGTTCCTCATTCAGCGCCAGCGCCAAGAGAAGTTGGAGGAGAAGAAAAACGGTCACAAGTGCCATCCCGGCTACAGAAATCCACAGTTTGGTCGTTCAACCCAGAGCTGGGAAAAAAAAAAACAGACAATGGTGGTAAATTGTAGTCTGATCCTCACCAAAATTCTACAATAAAAGCATCTGCCAAAGCGCCTTATCTGATTTGTCCATTCTATATCTCTATGAAGGTTAGTAAAAATGGCAGTTCACCTACAAAGGGGAACACCGGTCTGAACTGACATATTGCATTGATGTGAGGGCAGCAAGAGCTTCACTTTAATATCTGTACATCCATCTGATTGCACTTCCTTTCCTTCTCTTGCCTGCCACTCCATTGGCGCAGTATTTCCAGGTATAGGTGATCATGTGACTCACTCCCCCTTCTCCCATGTGCCGGCACTTGGTGATCACCCCCCCACAGGCACCCAACACTGGCAATTCTACCTGTTCCTGCCAGCGTAACACATGTATGCCGCAGCATGGCGGGTGGGCCTTAATGCCACTTTGCCCTATACAGCCAAGGAGCTGCGCTGTACTGAGAGCACGCTCCCAGCACTCTGATCTGAGCTGGGGTGACAGCCAATCACAGAGCTCAACTTTAGGATTGGCCAGCGGGAGACCACTATAAGGTTTTAAAAACGTAATATTACTCCCAAACCTTTTCCTGTCCTCTGCAGATTCACCAATCCAACCCTATTCCTCTTCTAGGAAGAACGACACCCAGCAACATTCAACCTGCTCCCTCTGAGCCTAGGGCGCCCAGGCTCCGCCCCTCCCTAGAGTCGCAGAGGGATGCTGTAGAATTCGCTGCCATGTTATTGCTTGGCACTGCTCTAGGCAGCGTTTAGGATCCACTCAACGCCGGAGGAAAAAGATGGCGAAGAGAGCTGTGACGTCACCTGACCGGACTGAAGACGCTTGGAAAAAAAGGTATACTGTAAAAAATTGATACAAAAGTTTATTGCTACCTAATACATGACAGAAATAACATTAATAGATTAAAAAATAGGTGACGGTCCATGTGTATCACCAAGATAATACTCCTCTGGTGGGAAAGATCACAGTGGGATAGTTGGTCACGGACAGTAGTTCTACTAGTTTCGCGGACTAGGCCGCTTCATCAAGAAGATGGTGAAGAGAGCTGTGACGTCACCTGACTGGACTGAAGACGCTTAGAAAAAAAGGCATACTGTATATAGATTTTTGTTTGTAGGGGTTCCAAGGAGATAAAGGGGTTGGGAGCCTGGTCCCCAGCCAGGTGCTCACCAAGGGACTAGGGGGCGAGTGGACTATCTCGGTACAATACAACCAAAATAAATTCACATATATGAGCAATCATGTAAAAAAAATTGATACACAATACATGACAGAAATAACAGTAATAGGTTAAAAAATAGGTGACGGTCCATGTTTATCACCAAGATAATACTCCCCTGGTGGGGAAGATCACAGTGGGATAGTTGGTCACGGTTAGTATTTCTACTAGTTTCGCGGACTAGGCAGCTTCATCAGGAAAATATCTGCAATTTAATTAGCACATGATCAAAAATAATACGTTTTAATCACATACAACAAAGACCAATGTTTCAAACAATATATAAATATTAAAGCAATATACAACTGTTTTAGGGGGCAGATACAGGACCTCTTACCCGAATCCCAGCATGTATAGGGTACAAAGCGTCACCAGTAGGGGTCTCATATCGAAGGGCTGGAGTCTAGATGAGATAAAGTACATGGAATGGGTAAGCCATGAACTGAAAATTTCTCCCCCTTCTCACAATTTTCAGTTCATGGCTTACCCATTCCATGTACTTTATTTCATCTAGACTCCAGCCCCTCGATTTATTAGTCCCCCCCCGGTCGCCGCGGGAGACCCCTACTGGTGACGCCTTGTACCCTATACATGCTGGGATTCGGGTAAGCGGTCCTGTATCTGCCCCCATAAAACAGTTGTATATTGCTTTAATATTTATATATTGTTTGAAACATTGTTCTTTGTTGTATGTGATTAAATCGTATTGTTTTTGATCATGTGCTAATTAAATTGCAGATATTTTCCTGATGAAGCGGCCTAGTCCGCGAAACTAGTAGAACTACTGACCGAATGTGATCTTCCCCACCAGGGGAGTATTATCTTGGTGATACACATGGACCGTCACCTATTTTTTAATCTATTACTGTTACTTCTGTCATGTATTGTGTATCAAATTTTTTTTTCACATGATTGCTCATATATGTGAATTTACTTTCGTTGCATAGTACCGAGATAGTCCAACCGTCCCCTAGTCCTTTGGTGAGCACCTGGCTGGGGACCAGGCTCCCAACCCCTTTATCTCCTTGGAACCCCTACAAACAAAAATCTATATACAGTATGCCTTTTTTCTTCCAAGCGTCTTCAGTCCAGTCAGGTGACGTCACAGCTCTCTTCGCCATCTTCCTGATGAAGCGGCCTAGTCCGCGAAACTAGTAGAACTACTGTCCGTGACCAACTATCCCACTGTGATCTTCCCCACCAGGGGAGTATTATCTTGGTGATACACATGGACCGTCACTTATTTTTTTAATCGATTACTGTTATTTCTGTCATGTATTGTGTATCAAATTTTTTTTTTTTTTACAAGATTGCTCATATATGTGAATTTACTTTCGTTGTATTGTACCAAGATAGTCCAACCGCCCCCTTAGTCCTTTGGTGAGCACCTGGCTGGGGACCAGGCTCCAAACCCCTTTAACTCTAAAAAAATTCTGGATGATGGTACAACTTCTAACCGACCTTATCTATTTTTAATACTGTTCCTAGAGGCGATTCATAATTTTCAGGGGTTCCAAGGAGATGGAAGTGGGGGAGGGGACCCAAGGGGTTATAAACCCTTCCATGTACCCAGTGAAGTTAATGGCCTCAGGTGACACACAGGGATGAGACAAATCCTCCTACATAAGTTGTACCTGTTTATCTACAACTGTATTACCTCTACTTCCAAAGTGCAGAATTTACACAGGATCTCTGAGCTCTGAAAAGCAGGGGGTGGAGAGCTGAAGTTTTATGAGTGAGGAGAGTTCTGACAGCTGATTGGGGGGGGGGGTGGTGGGACACCCCCCTTCTAAGGCTGTCAATCACAGACTGTTCCCCCCCCCCTCTGTCACCATTTTTTTCTTGGTGTCAGGAAAATCCATCAGAAGTGACTCATGCTGATAGCAGAAGAAGGAAGCAGCCGACAGAAATGACACTTAGTGCTCTGGATTGAGACAAGTACACACTGTAGAGGGATATGCTTTGTTCATATTTCATGTCTGAGGTTTACAACCACTTTTAAGTTGGACTGTAAAGTGGACCTGTGGCTTCGTCTTACATGGGCAAAGCACAGTTTCACTTTAAGGGCTAGTTCACATTTTTGTGGCCGTCGCTCCTCTGAAAAGCGTTCTGCTGTGAATTATTTTCGAAGGCATTTGACAGGTGGGGGGACATATCACCTACAGGACGTCGGTTTTAACCCCTTAAGGACTGCAGCACTGTGCTGCAACCATGGGCATTACATGCAGCTGCAGGGCAGTTTTACTTGAATAGGTGGGGTCTGGCAGCTGAACATGACCTTTGGCATAGGAGTGGGCATAGGGTGTGGCAGATGTGCCTAGGTACACCCTAATCACCCTGTGCGGTGCATATACCCCCTGTTTATACCCCTGATATTCCATAGCCTCCTAATTGGGCTCCTAAAAAAAAATAGAAAATAGTAAATAGTAAAACACTAATAAAAAAATAAAATAGTAAAAAACTAATAAAAATAAAAACTACCGACACCGTCCACTGCCCTAGCAACACCGTCCGCTACCCTAATGACACCGCCCTCTGCTCTACTGAGATTGTCAGATTGGGGGGGGGGCTCCGTGCGCTTCAGGGACTGTTGGTCCCATTGGTCGCTTCCCACGCATGCGCGGTGGCAATATCAGGTGAGTTGCCATCTAGATAAAGGAAGGCCCGTAGACGTGGTGTATCTGGATTTTGCAAAAGCATTTGACACAGTTCCCCATAAACGTTTACTGTACAAAGTAAGGTCAGTTGTCATGGACCAAAGGGGGAGTACATGGATTGAAAACTGGCTACAGGGGAGAGTTCAGAGGGTGGTGATAAATGGGGAGTACTCAGAATGGTCAGGGGTGGCAAGTGGGGTACTCCAGGGTTCTGTGCTGGGACCAATCCTATTTAATTTGTTTATAAACGACCTGGAGGATGGGGTAAACAGTTCAATCTCTGTATTTGCAGACGATACTAAGCTAAGCAGGGCAATAACTTCTCTGCAGGATGTGGAAACCTTGCAAAAAGATCTGAACAAATTAATAGGGTGGGCAACTACCTGGCAAATGAGGTTCAATGTAGAAAAATGTAAAATAATGCATTTGGGTGGCAAAAATATGAATGCAATCTATACACTGGGGGGAGAACCTCTGGGGGAATCTAGGATGGAAAAGGACCTGGGGGTCCTAGTAGATGATAGGCTCAGCAATGGCATGCAATGCCAAGCTGCTGCTAACAAAGCAAACAGAATATTGGCATGCATTAAAACATTCCAGAGATAAAACGATAATTCTCCCGCTCTACAAGACTCTGGTCCGGCCGCACCTGGAGTATGCTGTCCAGTTCTGGGCACCAGTCTTTAGGAAGGATGTACTGGAAATGCTGGTTATGAAGAAAGGTTGCGAGCACTGAACTTATTCTCTCTGGAGAAGAGACGCTTGAGAGGGGATATGATTTCAATATACAAATACCGTACTGGTGACTCCACAATAGGGATAAAACCTTTTTGCGGAAGGAAGTTTAACAAGTTTAACAAGACTCGTGGCCTCTCATTAAAATTAGAAAAAAAGAAGTTTAACCTTAACCACTTAAGGACTAGCCTCGTTTTGGATTTTAGGTGTTTACATGTTTAAAACAGGTTTTTTTGCTACAAAATTACTTAGAACCCCCAAACATTATATATTGGTTTTTTTCTAACACCCTAGAGAATAAAATGGCGGTCATTGTAATACTTTTTTTTGCACCGTATTTGCGCAGCGGTCTTATAAGCGCACTTTTTTTTGGAAAAAATTCACTTTTTTTGAATAAAAAAATAAGACAACAGTAAAGTTAGCCCAATTTTTTTTTTATATTGTGAAAGATAATGTTACGCCAAGTAAATTGATACCCAACATGTCACGCTTCAAAATTGGGCCCGCTCGTGGAATGTCGTCACACTTTTACCCTCAAAAATCTCCATAGGCGACGTTTAAAAAATTCTACAGGTTGCATGTTTTGCGTTACAGAGAACATCTAGGGCTAGAATTATTGTTCTCGCTCTACCGGTCGCGCCGATACCTCACATGTGTGGTTTGACCACCGTTTTCATATGCGGGCGCTACTCACGTTTGCGTTCGCTTCTGCGCACGAGCTCGTCGGGATGGCGGGTTTTTAAAAAAATTTTTTTTGTTTTTATTATTTATTTTACATTCATTTATTTGTACACTGTTTTTAGTAAAAAAAAAAAAAAGTGTCACTTTTATTCCTATTACAAGGAATGTAAACATCCCTTGTAATAGAAAAAAGCATGACAGGACCTCTTACATATGAGATCTGGGGTCAAAAAGACTGCAGATCTCATATTTACACTTAAATGCAATAATAAAAAAAAAAAGTCATTTAAAAAAATGTGCCTTTAAGAGGCGTGGGCGGAAGCGACGTTTTGACGTCGCTTCCGCCCAGCAGTGTCATGCAGACGAGTGGGCGCCACCTTAGCCTCACTCGTCTCCAGGCACAGAAGGAAGACAGACGTGATCGCCTCCGCCGCTACCGACGGCTCCGGTAAGCAGCGGAGGGCACCGGATCGCGGCGGGAGGGGGGGGGCCCTCTCCCGCCACCGATAAAAGTGATCTCGCGGCCAATCCGCCGCAGGGACCACTTTTATCTAAAAGCCGACCGCCGCGCGAAAACGGGGATACCGATATCCGCCGCCAAAGTTTGGATGTACATCTGCGGGTTTTTTTGGTGCGTTTTCCTGAATGACAACAGACACCTCCTCCTAGCAACATTACCGAACCCCAAAAATGCAAAAACACATGTAAACAATGTAAAATGTGCTGCAAAAATGCATCAACCTCAAGCTCTAGGTCCACAACTGGCGTTTGCCGAACATGCGTTTTTTGCGCAACATTTCAAACAGGCTGCCCTACGTGCGACAAACAAGCCAAAGTCGCCCTTGTACCTGTTTGGGTGTTGAGGGTCACGTATCTGTTTGCCTTATTTGGGATGCCGTTAACAATGAATGGCACCGCAAGCGTGGCACTCGTTTTTTCCTGTGCGTCCACAGCTCCAGGGGTGACTTTCATCAATCGCTCTCATTTAAAAAAATGCATGGACCAGGTAAAAAATCCCCTGCAGTGAATGTCAGATTCACCGCTTTATAAACCATATGTGCAATACAAAAGCACTGAGCCTGGGCAGTCTGCAGCAGTGATATGGTTTGCAGACTTCTGTAAGCTTCCATTAGTAGATAATGCAGAGATCCTACCACCCCCTCCCTCTATACCTGTCCTGGAGACGTTTTCCGAAGCTTCTCATGACCTGGACTCTATAGGATCCTATACTCACCCTCCACATCCCTCTACAGCCCAGCCATTCACCAGCAACCACACGTCTCTCTGCCCAATGCATGCTGGGAATGGAGTCCCTACAGGCCACCCTGAGCACAGCTCAGACCTGCAGGCTGCACATAGAAGACTACGTTACCCACAATGCCTCACTGCCTTCACACTGGCTTTTCCTTTAACCAGCTTTATTACAGCAACCATTCTCTGTGAAGAGATACAATGTAACCATAACATGTCATTCATGTTTGTAAGATTTGTATTTATTTCTTTGTTTACTTATTATTTATTTAGTTGACATAATAACAATAATAAATAAATAAGTATAAACAATATGTACAATAAATAAAATAATATAATAATACATTTTTTTTAAATCATGAATTATTAATTGTTTTAAAAATAATTTATAAATAATAATATAATAATAAATTAAATAATAATAAATTAAATAAAAATAAAATTAAAAAATAAGCAAAGAAAAAAATAAATAAATAATAATAAGTAATAAATAATATAATAATAATAATAATAAATAAATAATAACAAGTAATAAATAATAATAATATAATAATAATAATCATCATAATAAAATAATAATAAATAAAATTAACAAATAAGCAAAGAAAAATAAATAATAAATAATAATAAGTAAATAATAATCATAATAAAATAATAATAAATAAAATTAACAAATAAGCAAAGAAAAATAAATAATAATAAGTAATAAAAAATAATATAATAATAATTATCATAATAAAATAATAATAAATAAAATAACAAATAAGCAAAGAAAAATAAATAATAAATAATAATAAGTAAATAATATAATAATAATAATAATAATAATAATCATAATAAAATAATAATAAATAAAATTAACAAATAAGCAAAGAAAAATAATAATAAGTAATAAATAAAAATAATATAATAATAACAATCATATTAAAATAATAATAATAAAAAAAACAAATAAACAAAGAAAAATAAATAATAAATAATAAGTAATAAATAATAATATAATAATAATAGTCATAATAAAATAATAATAAATAAAATTAACAAATAAGCAAAGAAAAATAAATAATAATAAGTAATAAATAATAATAATATAATAATAATAATAATAATCATAATAAAATAATAATACATAAAATTAACAAATAAGCAAAGAAAAAAAAAAAACAGAAAGTCCGATCGTGTGTACGAGGCTTAACTGACGAGAAATGTGACAGGCTGTTGGCGGTAAGTCTGACCATTTGTACGCTCCATCGGACAATTGGCGTCGGACTTTCCACGGACAAATGTTGGATGGCAGGTTTTAAAATTTTCCGCGGACAAATGTCTGTTTTCGGATTTTCCGAGCGTGTGTACACAAGTCCGTCGGACAAAAATCCAAAGTACAAACACGCATGCTCAGAAGCAAGGACGAGCCAGAAGCGGTCAGTCTTGTAAACTAGCATTCATAATGGAGAATTAACATTTGTGACGCGGCAAATTATGAAATCTTGAAATACAGCGCACAATTCTCTTCTTCTTTAATGGGATCATAATGAAGCTGCTTTGCTGGTGATACTGATGGAGTTATTGCAAACAATTTTTTAAGATCAAAGATACAACTATATTGATGCCCCTTGTTAATTTTACATTGTATTTTTTTAAATGTAACTGCCTACTCCCAAACTGTCATTTGAAGTAAAACACATAGCCAAGTATTATTCTACACAATTTTTTTATTGTGCATTAAAAAAATACAACAAATAAAATTAGACATGCTATCTGCCAATAGAACTTAACCAAAAAGTTCATTCTATGCATCCAAAAATATAGAAAATATACCAAATCAAATCATTATTCAACCAAAAAATAATATCAAAGCAACAACTCCAAGTCCAATAATAAATAATATGTTATCTCCTCCGATTCCGCAACATGTCTGGTTGACGAACGGCGTTCAGAAACGAACTGAAAAGCACGAAAAGAAAAGTGCGAAATGAAAAGCGCGAATCAACACTCACCAAATTTCTACTAACACAAAATTAGCAGAAGGAGCCCAAAGGGTGGCGCTAAAGAGCTGAAAAACCACGTAGTACATCACGTTCTTTATTGTTGGCCAACAGTTGTGTGACCGTGTGAATGCAAGACAAGTTTGGGCCAACGCCCTTCGGACAAAATTCCACGGTTTTGTTGCTGAACAATCCGATCGTGTGTACGAGGATTTAGATCACTGTCACATTGGAGGCATTTTTCAGGCACTAAAGGGCAAAAAATAGCGCATGTAAAGTGCCTGAAAAACGCCTCCCCTGCAGCCCCAGTGTGAGAGCCCGAGTACTTTCACACTGGGGCGGCGCGCTTGCAGGACGTTAGAAAAAGTCCTGCAAGCAGCATCTTTGGAGCGGTTTAGGAGCACCGCCCCTGCCCATTGAAATGAATGGGCAAGGCTGCCGAAGTGCCTGCAAAGTGCTTCAGCAGCGGGCTCTTTTCGGGCGCATTTAACTCTTTCTTCCGTTAAATTCACCCCGCTAGCGGCTGAAAAGCGCAGCTAAAATGACGGTAAAGCGCCGCTAAAACTAGCGGCGCTTTACCACTAATGCGGCCCTCTGGCAATGTGAAAGGGGTCTAAAAAGTCAGCTCTCCTACCCAGGCGTTTAGAGAATGTGGGTAAAATCACGCCACGTTTTTGCGCCTTCGTATACAGTGGCTTGCGAAAGTATTCGGCCCCCTTGAACTTTTCAACCTTTTGCCACATTTCAGACTTCAAACATAAAGATATAACATTTTTATTTTTTGTGAAGAATCACCAACAAGTGGGACACAATTGTGAAGTAGAATGAAATCTTTTGTATTTTTGAAACTTTTTTAACTAATAAAAAAATGAAAAGTGGGGCGTGCAAAATTATTCGGCCCCCTTGCGTTAATACTTTGTAGAGCCACCTTTTGCTGCGATTACAGCTGCAAGTCGCTTGGGGTATGTCTCTATCAGTTTTGCACATCGAGAGACTGAAATTCTTGCCCATTCTTCCTTGCAAAACAGCTCGAGCTCAGTGAGGTTGGATGGAGAGCGTTTGTGAACAGCAGTTTTCAGCTCTTTCCACAGATTCTCGATTGGATTCAGGTCTGGACTTTGACTTGGCCATTCTAACACCTGGATACGTTTATTTGTGAACCATTCCTTTGTAGATTTTGCTGTATGTTTGGGATCATTGTCTTGTTGGTGTAGTGATCGAAAATATGTATCGAATACCAGTGTAGTGATCGGGTATATAATTAATATTTAGGTATTATAATGATGATGATGTAAGTACTCTTCCGCAGCAACCCAATTCTTCCAGAGAGATGCACTTTATTGACTTCCAACACAGAACAAAGTCCAAAGTCCACAGATGACAAAGAAATCCGACAGAGGAAATATAATTCAGAACCCCATGTCTTAGGTCCGAGTGTGCATACACAGACGAGCCTCACTCCCCCAAACCTATAGACTGAATGCCGTGTTATATTCACTAAATATTGAATGGCTGAGCAATTTGATTGGCCGTTTCAATTTAGGACTTGAACAGCTGTGAACCACCCCAATTTGCACTCCCGCATATCAACATCAACAAGTCCCCTTTAGATATATTAATTAGATAAACAGAACACCCTTTTGAGCCCTTGGAATACCTACATTCCTGCATATCAACAAGCCCCCCTGATATATTAGCCCCACAGGAGGAAGCCTCCGCTAGGCCAACCCAAAACATTCCCTGATCCCATTGTTACCCCCTCAAGTCTAATTACCATCAATAAATATTTCTTCTATGGTCCTTTAAACAATGTACCCTTTGAAATGGTCAATTAGGTTAACAGCCCATACCTCACACCCCTAGGTAGACTTGCATGAGACTAGCACTTCAAAGGGTTTTCAGCTATCCCCTTGCTATGTTAAAATTCAGTTGGACAATGCAACTGAATTTCTGGTCAGCATGGCACTCCAATACAATATTATACATAAATTGGCCAACATATTACAACAGTTGGAAGATAAATCTCCGTCCCAGTCTCAAGTCTTTTGCAGACTCCAACAGGTTTTCATCCAGAATGGTCCTGTATTTGGCTGCATCCATCTTCCCCTCAATTTTAACCATCTTCCCTGTCCCTGCTGAAGAAGATAAGGCCCAAACCATGATGCCGCCACCGCCATGTTTGACAGTGGGGATGGTGTGTTGAGTGTGATGAGCTGTGTTGCTTTTACGCCAAACATATCGTTTTGCATTGTGGCCAATAAGTTGGATTTTGGTTTCATCGGACCAGAGCACCTTCTTCCACATGTTTGGTGTGTCTCCCAGGTGGCTTGTGGCAAACTTTAGACGAGACTTTTTATGGATATCTTTGAGAAATGGCTTTCTTCTTGCCACTCTTCCATAAAGGCCAGATTTGTGCAGTGTACGACTGATTGTTGTCCTATGGACAGACTCTCCCACCTCAGCTGTAGTTCTCTGCAGTTCATCCAGAGTGATCATGGGCCTCTTGGCTGCATCTCTGATCAGTCTTCTCCTTGTCTGAGCTGAAAGTTTAGAGGGACAGCCAGGTCTTGGTAGATTTGCAGTGGTCTGATACTCCTTCCATTTCAAAATGATCGCTTGCACAGTGCTCCTTGGGATGTTTAGAGCTTGAGAAATCTTTTTGTATCCAAATCCGGCTTTAAACTTCTCCACAACAGTATTACGGACCTGCCTGGTGTGTTCCTTGGTCTTCATGATGCTCTCTGCGCTTTCAACAGAACCCTGAGACTATCACAGAGCAGGTACATTTATACAGAGACTTGATTACACACAGGTGGATTCTATTTATCACCATCAGTCATTTAGGACAACATTGGATCATTCAGAGATCCTCGCTGAACTTCTGGAGTGAGTTTTCTGCACTGAAAGTAAAGGGGCCGAATAATTTTGCACGCACCACTTTTCAGTTTTTTAATTGCTAAAAAAGTTTAAAATATCCATAGATTTCGTTCCACTTCACAATTGTGTCCCACTTGTTGGTGATTCTTCACAAAAAATTAAAATTTTATATCTTTATGTTTGAAGCCTGAAATGTGGCAAAAGGTTGAAAAGTTCAAGGGGGCCGAATACTTTCGCAAGCCACTGTATATGTGTTTTTTAGCCGGACACATAAGGCAGCCCATTGATTTCAAATTGCTGTGCCCCTAAGGCAAGGTTCACATCTGTTCATTTTTTTAGTGCGCCTGCAGATCCACGGAAACGCACTACAATCCATTTAACCTTATTTCCTATGGGTCCTGTTCACATCTATGCAGTTTCCTGCAATGCGTTTTTTTGGAACGGTGCACAGACTTTTTTTTGGCTTCAAAGGAATCGCATCAAAAATAAATGAAAAACATACACTATGTTACCAAAAGTATTGGGACACCTGCCTTTACACGCACAAGAACTATAATGGTAGCCCAGTCTTATGCCCCGTACACACGGTCGGACATTGATCGGACATTCCGACAACAAAATCCTAGGATTTTTTCTGACGGATGTTGGCTCAAACTTGTCTTGCATACACACGGTCACACAAAGTTGTCGGAAAATCCGATCATTCTGAACGCGGTGACGTAAAACACGTACGTCGGGACTATAAACGGGGCAGTAGCCAATAGCTTTCATCTCTTTATTTATTCTGAGCATGCGTGGCACTTTGTGCGTTGGATTTGTGTACGCACGATCGGAAATTTGGACAACGGATTTTGTTGTCGGAAAATTTTATATGTAAGACAAAGACAATTCCATAGCTCAACTCACCAACCAGTCTGCTGAACAACCAAATTAGCCTGTCTAACCGTCTGTTAAAAGCAGGGGTTTAGTTAGCACACATTTGCAAACGCATGTGAAAGCTGCAAGGCCTCGTCAAGGCACCCTGTATACTTGCAGTCCTAACACTACTAAATTTATAAGTGTCTCCACAGTGGAAGCACATGCATTGAATGGATAGGTGTAGGCAGGTGAGCCTGGAGGCGGCCCAAGCCCCCTTAAAGGGACAGGAGCACACTGGACACCCAGCAAGAGCACAATGGCAGCAAAGGTATCCAGTGTGTCCCTGACCCAAATTTACGTACAGTAACAAAACACTGGCCACCGCCCACACCCATAACTGGCCTTCACAGTAAGGAGCACATGGAGGGCATATACATGTAAGACAAAGACAAATTCACCTGCCTACACCTATCCATTCAATGCATGTGCTTCCACTGTGGAGACACTTATAAATTTAGTAGTGTTAGGACTGCAAGTATACAGGGTGCCTTGACGAGGCCTTGCAGCTTTCACATGCGTTTGCAAATGTGTGCTAACTAAACCCCTGCTTTTAACAGACGGTTAGACAGGCTAATTTGGTTGTTCAGCAGACTGGTTGGTGAGTTGAGCTATGGAATTGTCTTTGTCTTACATGTATATGCCCTCCATGTGCTCCTTACTGTGAAGGCCAGTTATGGGTGTGGGCGGTGGCCAGTGTTTTGTTACTGTACGTAAATTTGGGTCAGGGACACACTGGATACCTTTGCTGCCATTGTGCTCTTGCTGGGTGTCCAGTGTGCTCCTGTCCCTTTAAGGGGGCTTGGGCCGCCTCCAGGCTCACCTGCCTACACCTATCCATTCAATGCATGTGCTTCCACTGTGGAGACACTTATAAATTTAGTAGTGTTAGGACTGCAAGTATACAGGGTGCCTTGACGAGGCCTTGCAGCTTTCACATGCGTTTGCAAATGTGTGCTAACTAAACCCCTGCTTTTAACAGACGGTTAGACAGGCTAATTTGGTTGTTCAGCAGACTGGTTGGTGAGTTGAGCTATGGAATTGTCTTTGTCTTACATGTATATGCCCTCCATGTGCTCCTTACTGTGAAGGCCAGTTATGGGTGTGGGCGGTGGCCAGTGTTTTGTTACTGTACGGAAAATTTTATAGCAAGCTCTCAAACTTTGTGTGTCGGAAATTCCGATGGAAAATGTGTAATGGAGCCTACACACGGTCGGAATTTCCGACAACAAGGTCCTATCACACATTTTCCGTCAGAAAATCTGACCGTGTGTACAGGGCATAACAGACGCAACATCACTCCTCATTGGCTGGCAGGCAGAACATCAGGAGTCTTAGGTTACGCGAGAAGTGAATGTAACAGGGCTCTTAACGTTGCCTGCATACAGCGGCATTAAGATGTCCTGTCATCTCTAAAATAAAGGGCTGCAGATCAGATGTTCGGCACGCTTAAGTGAGACAGGGCTCTTAATGCTGCCTGAGCACAGCAGTGTTAAGGTCCCCTGTCAATCAAAACTGGGGTAATGTGTGTTGCACTACCCCTGAAGGAGCCGCTTGGTAATTTTGGGTTCCCTGTTCTGCGCCTCAACTCCAAGAACACCCTCAGTCCCTCTGACACACCTGGTTGATTGAATCACTACAGACACACATAGCGTATAGTACCTTTCACCTTACTGTAGGATATAGGCAATAAACAATTACACACGCGTTTAGTGGTAGACACTATTTGTAAAAAAATGCAGTTCACAAAGCAGAGTAGAACTACCCTCAGGTAATAAAGGTAAACAAATATATCTATAAAAGCAGCTCTATATCAATACCAAAAAAATCAATACGAGACTAGGAAAATCAATATTTAGCAACACAACTGTAATCTAAACGTGTTTAAAGGAATAGCAGTTTCCTAATTGTTTTCGAGTGCACTCGAAAAAATGAGAGAAGGTGGGGTCCCCCTTTAAATGGCAACAACAAACTGTGCAGGGCCAGTGCAAGGATTTTTGTTTACTTATCCCTGGTCCAAGAAGTGACGTCATACAGGGGAGGGCTGGCAGCCTGTCCAGTCAAGTGGCCCATTGAACCACCAAATCAGCTCATCCATGCCCACCTTGTTTTTCAATGCAGCCTCACCAGTGCCGCCTCATCAGTGCCCATCAATGCAGCCTCATCAGTGCCCAACAATGCAGACTCACCAGAGTTGTAGTTTCCTCTGCCCTGCTCGGAAGCTTGAGCGCGGACTACAACTCCCGGAATGCAACAGCAGCCGGCTGGGCCGCCGGCCCAACTTCCTACAGAAGAAAAAAAAAAGGCAGCGGGCAGCAGCTGCCAGCTGTTTTCAACATAGATTAGAGTGGCCTAGGGGTCACTCTGCCCCCCCGGCCCAGCCTGCCCCTGATGTCATACATGACACTTCCCGGTCTGTGTACAGGAGGGTGGCTGAGTGGATGAAGGTCTGCTGAGCTACGGCCTCCCTTCCCAGTGCCACCCATCATGACAGCACCGGGCCCGCAGGTGGGACAGTGGTGCCCGGTAAACATGGTGAAGGGGGTTGCACATTGTGTCAGTGGTGGAAGTGATAGGCGGCTTCCCAGCCACTTGTAACACTTCCAGATGAAAGGCGACAGTCAGCTTTACTATAATACACACACTCCGAGCTGCTATAGGGGCTGGGGATTAGGATTTTACTGCCCCCCTATTCTGGTGCCCTGAGGTGGCTGCTTAAGCCACCATATGGTAGTGCTGGCCATAGCCCTAGGGTCACTACAGTTATAGGGCAGTCTTTAGGCTCGGTTCACACCAGTGTGCTGTGCAACCTCACATGTGATTCGCACCACACTGCAGTGAAAATCACATGTGAAGTCTGTGCTATGCGATTTTTTGCCATACAGATAGCATTGCTGAATTTGCATCGCATTTGGACCAAGGTCATGCAGGACCCTTTTTTTGGTCCACACCAGAATCGGATCGCATGGGTGTTCACACCCATGCGATCCGATTCATGTCTAATTTGACAGTTTACACAGCAATATGTGAACCGATCTGGGGGTGTCATTAACTTTGTATTGACACTTTCAGCGGTTCGCATAAGGCAGTGTGAACCGAGTCAGGTGCGATGCAGGAACCGGCAGTGGATTCACAGGGTTCTCGCATCGCACCAGTGTGAACCAAGCCTAAGTGTTGGTTCACGCTGCAGCGATGTGGGAACCCTGCGAATCCACTGCGGGTTCCCGCATCATATGTCTCCCGGTGGCAGTTCACACTGCCCTATGCGAACTGCTTGGAGTGTCAATACAAAGTTAATGACACCCCCAAATCAGTTTGCATATTGCAGTGTGAACTGCAAATTCAGACAGGAATCAGATCACATGGATGTGAACACCCATGCGTTCCGATTCTGCTGCAGATCAGAAAAGAGGTCCTGTGCGAGTTTGGTCCGAATGCAATACGAATTCAGCCATACAATCTGTATGGCTGAAATCGCATAGAATTCGCATGTGATTTGCACTGCAGTGTGGTACAAATCACATCCGATGTTGAACATCGCTGCAGTGTGAACTAGCACTAAGTCCTAAATCTTCATCTCTTGCAGCTGTGAATAGGGCCTGCGGGCAGTATTAGGGCCAAAGAATAACAGGGTGGGCAGTTCCTATAGATGGCAGTAGATAATGGCCGACTGGCCCTCTTACCTGACCTGGGGATACAGCAACAATGGTTCCTCTGATCAGGAGTTAGCTCATTCTGGGTTGCCTGTGGCGACTCCGCTGGGTAGTGCCCAGATCTGTATTCTGGAAATAACTTCATGCCTTTCTTCAGAAGGGATGGTGCTAGGCAGTGTGGATTTCTTGCTGGTGGTGCAGTGCAATGGGATTCTCTCTCTCTCTGATGGAGTTCTGGGTGCACTTCCCCAAAATTCCCCCGGGATTCTGGATCTCTCTCCCTCCTCTTCAGCTGGGCATGCTGGGGGCTGCAGTTTCTTCCCTTATGCCGCGTACACACGGTCGGACTTTTCGAGTACAAAAGTCCGACAGCCCGTCCGAAAGACTTTCCACGGACTTTCGACGGACTTTTGGCGGACTTGCGGCGGACTTTCTAACGAACGGACTTGCCTACATACGATCACACAAAAGTCCGACGGATTCGTACGTGATGACGTACACCGGACTAAAATAAGGAAGTTGATAGCCAGTAGCCAATAGCTGCCCTAGCGTGGGTTTTTGTCCGTCAGACTAGCATACAGACGAGCGGATTTCTGGGTCCGGCGGAGTTACGACGTAAAGATTTGAAGCATGTTTCAAATCTAAAGTCCGTCAGGTTTGTGGTTGGAAAAGTCCGCTGAAAGTCCGGGGAAGCCCACACACGATCGGAATATCCGCCGTATTTGGTCCATCGACGTCCGTCGGACTTTTGTAGACGAAAAGTCCGACCGTGTGTACGCGGCATTAGTTTTGCAACGTCCACCACTCAAGACTACATTTCCCACAATCCTCCTCTCTGTTTCATTTTAGTGTTTTTTTTCCCCTTGTCCAATAAGAAGGAGGGGGAAGAAACACAAGTACAGTGGTGAGAGGAGGAGAGGGGGGGAGAAGAGCCCGCAGCAGCTTCTCTCTCTCCCGCTCTGTTTTTCTGCTGCTCTGCTCAACTCTGACAGGGGGAAGGAGGGGGAATGGGCAGGAAGCAGAGAGAGAGAGAGCCCTCTGCTCTTTTAGCGGCGGCTCGAGCAGGGGGGTGAAGGAGGTCTCCTCGGACCCGCTCCTGTCATTTGCCGGCGGCACATATCAGGCAAGATTGGCAATGGCGAGGCCCCTATGATGGCAAGGCCTAAGGCGATCGCCTAATTTGCCTAATTGGAGAGCCGCCTCTGCTGGAGAGCAGAGTATACGCTGCTGATGATGGACATTGTACAGTTGTATGCAAAAGTTTAGGTACCCCTGACAATTTCCATGATTGTCATTTATAAATATTTGGGTGTTTGGATCAGCAATTTCATTTTGATCTATCAAATAACTGAAGAACACAGTAATATTTCAGTAGTGAAATGAGGTTTATTGGATTAACAGATAATGCGCAATATATGTCAAAACGAAATTGGACAGGTGCATAAATTTTGGCACCCCAACAGAAAAATCACATCAATATTTAGTAGAGCTTCCTTTAGCAGAAATAACAGCCTCTAGACGCTTCCTATAGCCTGTAATGAGTGTCTGGATTCTGGATGAATGTATTTTGGACCATTCCTCCTTACAAAACATCTCAAGTTCAGTTAGGATTGATGGTTGCCGAGCATTGACAGTCCGCTTCAAATCACCCCACAGATGTTCAATGATATTCAGGTCTGGGAACTGGGATGGCCATTCCAGAACATTGTACTTGTTCCTCTGCATAAATGCCCGAGTAGATTTTGAGCAGTGTTTTGGGTCGTTGTCTTGTTGAAATATCCAGCCCCATCATAACTTCAACTTTGTGACTGATTCCTCAACATTATTCTCAAGAATCTGCTGATATTGAGTGGAATTCATGCGACCCTCAACTTTAACCAGATTCCCAGTACCGGCACTGGCCACACACCCCACAGCATGATGGAACCTCCACCAAATTTTACTGTGGGTAGCAAGTGTTTTTCTTGGAATGCTGTGTTCTTTTGCCGCCATGCATAACGCCCCTTGTTAATAACTCAATCTTTGTTTCATCAGTCCACAGCACCTTATACAAAATTGAAGCTGGCTTGTCCAAATGTGCATTTGCATACCTCAAGCGATTCAGTTTGTGGCGTGTGTGCAGAAAGGGATTCTTTCACATCACTCTCCCATACAGCTTCTCCCTGTGCAAAGTGCACTGAATTGTTGAAGGAGGCACAGTGACACCATCTGCAGCAGGTTGATGTTGTAGGTCTTTGGAGGTGGTCCGTGGGCTGTTTTCTGACCGTTCTCACCATCCTTCACCTTTGCTTCTCCAAAATTTTATGTGGCCTGCCACTTCTGGCCTTAACAAGAACTGTGCCTGTGGTCTTCCATTTCCTCACTATATTCCTCACAGTGGACACTGACAGCTTATATCTCTGCCATAACTTTTTGTAACCTTCCCCTAAACCATAATGTAGAACAATCTTTCTTTTCAGGTCATATGAGAGATGTTTTGAGGCCCCCATGTTGCCACTCTTCAGAGGAGAGTCAAAGAGAACAACAACTCGCAATTGGCCACCTTAAATACCTTTTCTTGTGATTGGATGCACCTGTCTATGAAGTTCACCAAACCAATTGTGTGTTCCAATTAATCAATGTTAAGTAGTTACAGCTATTCAAATCAACAAAATGACAAGAGTGCCCAAATTTATGCACCTGTCTAATTTTGTTTTGATGCATATTGTGCATTTTCTGTTAATCCAATAAACCTCATTTCACTACTGAAATATTACTGTGTCCTTCAGTTATTTGATAGATCAAAATGAAATTGCTGATCCAAACACCCAAATATTTATAAATGACAATCATGGAAATTGTCAGGGGTTCCTAAACTCTTGCATACAACTGTATGTAGGAAGTTCTGGCTGCTCATCCTAGGAGGTACTTCTGATGCCTGTGCAGCACCCTCTACCAGAAGGTAGGTGCTAGTAAGGGTTTTTTACTAGGTTGTTCAGCACAGGCAAATTTAGGCAGGCCTATGCTGCAAGCTAGGCCTGTCTGTTTTGATCTGGGGGGCTGGGAGTGGTCAAAGTAGCAGTGGGTGATCACCCACGCTCCAGTTCTGAGGAGCCTCCCCTGCTTCCAGGTAGAATGTTCTGGAAGAGGAGGCTGGGCCTAGAGCTGGAGTGGCAGGCAACTCATGTGGGAGCCCTGATCAATCCCTAACTGGTGTTGGCAGGGGGTGGGCCTCCTATATAAGTTGAGGTCACATGCTGCTGGGGAGGAGTAGACGGCTGGGTGACGCATGGAATTGAGTGCTAGACAGCTGCAGGAGTACACCTCCATCTGGGGGGGGGGGGGGTGTAGCGATTGCAGGAGGAAGCCCAGGGAGAACTGTAAAGGAACATTGCCTCTACACAGTCATTGCATAGCTCCCAACTGTCCCTGATTTCGAGGGACTATTCCTGATTTGGAGCAATGTCCCTGGGTCCCTCTTTCCCCCTCATTTGTCCCTCATTTTGGTCTGATCCATACAGTATATCCATATATTACATAAAATGCACTTTTTATCTTTCAAAAAGTATTCCCAGTGCTAAACCTTTCATCCAATTTCTAAATTGCTACATTTGTAAATTTTAAAAGCCAATATAAAGGAACAGTAGTGGTAAAAAAAACCCTTGTGGATTTAATTAATCTTTTTTTTTGTGTTAATTCTCCTTTAATGGGGTGTGGCAGGGGGCATGTCCTATGCCTGCATACGTTTGCTAGTAGGTGTCCCTCTCAAAATTTTCAGGCTTCCATCTCAAAATGTTGGGAGGTATGTCATTGGCAATGTCTCTGTCTCTGTCACCACACGGACGGTGGCAGGGAACTCCTGGAGCAGAGGGGCAGGAGAAGCTTTCGGAACGCATGGCCACAGTGGATGGCTGGAGGTGACAGGAAATTTGGAAGGGAACTCTGCTTCTACACGGTCACTAGCAGAGTCTTTATCATGCACACGGTGGAGGGTGAGGAGTCCTGGATTAGAAAAGAGACTGTGGGGAGTTGTGTCAAATCAGTGTGGCCAGCTGGCACATGGTTTGCAAGTTGGGCTGGCTGGGAGCAGTAGTCCATTTCCTAGAAGATAGACTTTAACCTACTAGGCCTCCAGGGAGAGGTTCTGCAGGCCTCAGGCCTAGTAGCAGCGAGTCACCAGAGCCAGTAGAGGGGCTTATTCAGAGTTCATACTACCCAATAGAAGAGGATGTGTCATACTTTAATTAGCAACTACAAGATTGTGCAGGAGGAATCAAGTTTGTACAAGAGGAAGCAAGATTGTGCATGAGGTGAAGAGATCTAAGACCATTGCTTTTACACAGTCAAAAGTGATATTTCTGTCCCTCACACAGTGACGGATGGAGAACTCTTAGGAACAGTAGTCGGCATGGAGATGCAGGGAGCAACAGTCTGCATGGAGATGCAGAGGGAGTAATGCCGCATACACACGGTCGGACTTTTCGGCTACAAAAGTCCAACAGCCTGTCCGACAGACTTTCGACGGACTTTTGGCGGACTTGCGGCGGACTTACGATCACACAAAAGTCCGACGGATTCGTACGTGATGACGTACACCGGACTAAAATAAGGAAGTTGATAGCCAGTAGCCAATAGCTGCCCTAGCGTGGGTTTTTGTCCGTCAGACTAGCATACAGACGAGCGGATTTCTGGGTCCGGCGGAGTTACGACGTAAAGATTTGAAGCATGTTTCAAATCTAAAGTCCGTCAAATTTGAGGCTGGAAAAGTCCGCTGAAAGTCCGCTAAAAGTCCGGGGAAGCCCACACACGATCGGATTGTCAGCCAGCTTTAGTCCGTCGGCGTCCGTCTGACTTTTGTAGACGAAAAGTCCGACCGCGTGTACGCGGCATAACAGTCTGCAGGGAGCTGCAGGAGAAGATTTATACTTAGTCAAACAAGCACATTCATTCTTCAGGCTCTAACTTTGTGCAAAGTGTACTGAAATCTGTAAATATGATTAATTCTATGGGCATCCCATATCCCGATCCCTATCCAAGTTGTACCCCCCCCCCCCCCCAATAAAACAAAAAACAAAGCTTGCAAAAGACTGTTCATTGTCTCTGGAAAGGATGCATGAAGTCTGGCAGTGGGGTGATTTGGCAGATTGTTTGTCATTAGTGCTAACACCATGGCTACACCTGGTTGTCTACTAAAAAAAGATTGCAAAGCCCAGCTTACAGGCCCATAGCCTGCATTGACTGTAGCTACTAGACAGGTCTGGCACCATTATTTGCCTATTTTGTGGTATCCTGTACCCAAACCTTGTCTTCTGAGCCTAGTGCCCTTTATTAAATACTCTGAAATATTCTGAAGTGACTGGGACCCAATTCCTTTCTACCCCACAAAGTGTCAAGAATTCCACCCTAAAAGTTGCAATTCTAGCCCATGTAATTCGGAGTCTTCCTCATCTTCCCAGGGGTAGGGCAGTGCTATATTAACTATCAGCTCCTTTTTAATTTAGGTTCTGTAGCTTAAAGAGTAACTCCACTTTTGTTGAGAAAAAAAAACATTCCCCTCTGGGTGATCTCTGTACATTGCAAGGATTTTAACAAACGTTGTTGCAGATTCCTACCTTTTGTTATGCTGAAGAAATCCCTGTGTCTTTGTCTGTGTCCATGTGGTAAGTGGGAGTGGTTTTATAATTATCAGTTAGCTGCTGCACCTGCAGGGCTCTAATGGGAAAAGTGTTAGGGTCTGCATCCCTTTTAGATGTGATTTCCCTTTAAGAGTATCTCACCAAAAATACATTTTTTGTTGCAGGGGATGCCTGAAATCCGACTTGTATCTTAGTGCAGACTTCTGGGAAAATCAGTGAGCCAATCACACAAGCAGGAATTTATGTTTCTGGGGGGGAGTTCTGTACACATACTCTGTACAGAACACCTCCAGGCGGCCATATTGCATTTTGAGAAAATTACAGAGCTGCAGATTGAAAAGGACAGGTAATTTTAACTTCAAATTATTTTTATTGAAATGAAACAGAGTGAAAGCGCTGGGGGTGTGGCCTGGTCAGGTCTACATACCCCCTCCTTACTATACCTGAGCGGCACACATACACTTACTTGGTCACAGAGAATAACAGTCAGGTTCATTGGCGCAATAGTGGTAGAGAAGGAGAGTAAAGACATCTGAATATTTTGGAAAAAAACAATATCTTAAGCTTAATTCTGTGGCAGGTCGGCTCGTTCACGCAAATCGCCAAAGGTGTACGTTGGCTCTTTTAAGAGTCAAAGCAGGCGCACGGGCTCACTGCACAGCAGGGGGACCTGATGCGCGTGGCCAGTGGCCCTGGTTTCCACCAGCCACCCGCAATCGTGGGAAAGAGAGCCAGAATGGGGATTTGTAAACAGACAGATCCCCGTTCTGACAGGGGAGTAGAGAGAGATCTGCTGTTCTTAGTGATCAGGAACAGCGATCTCTCTCTTCTCCCAGGCAGCCCATCCCCCATACAGCTAGAAACACCTCCCAGGGCACACAGTTAACCCTTGATCGGCCCCTAGTGTTAACCCCGTCCCTGACCGTGACATTTTAATACAGTAATCAGTGTATTTTTATAGCACTGATCACTGTATAAATGTCACTGGTCCCAAAAAAGTGTCAAAAGTGTCCGATCTGTCCACCGCAATGTCGCAGTCCCGATAAAAATCGCTGATCACCACCATTACTAGTTTAAAAAAAAAAAGAATAATAAAAATGCCATAAATCTATCCCCTATTTTGTAGACGCTATAACTTTTGCATTTTGCTTTTGCATTTTGATCAGCGAGTCTATGAGACTCACTGGATCACAGATCGGAATAAGGGGTCGATCCCGACCTCTTACCACATGATCAGCTGTCAGCCAATGACAGCTGATCATGTGATGTCAACAGAGCCGGTAATCGGCGATTTTTTCTCCTCGCGCTGACATCGTGAGGAGAAAAAAAAAAAGCAGATCACCGGCGGCCGTGAGAGGGACATCAGTCCCGATAGCGGCGAGCTGCCACCAGATCCTCAGTGCCCACCTGTGCCCCCTGCCAGTGCCACCTAGCAATAGGCAACAGTGCCGCCTACCAGGGCCCACCAGGGCCACCCATCAGTGCCCACAGGGCCACCTATCAGTGCCCACAATCAGTGCCTTAACAACACTGCTGCACATCAGTGCCACCTATCAGTACCCATTAGGGATGAGCTTCGTGTTCGAGTCGAACCCATGTTCGACTCGAACATCGGCTGTTCGACCGTCCGTCGAATTGCGAACGATATGGGCCGTTCGCGCCAAATTCGTGTGGCGCGTCACGGCCCATAATTCACTGCGGCATCGCAGTGCATTGCTGGCTGATGATTGGCCAAGCATGCACTATGACCCGCATGCTTGGCCAATCACAGCGCCGTCAGTAGAGAGAGCTGTAATTGGCCAAAGCCAGGGTGGCTTTGGCCAATTATGGCTCAGGGGATTTAGTACACACCCCACACTATATAAGGCCGCCTGCACGGCGGCCCTGTGTAGTGTGTGTTCCGGTGTGCTGAGAGATAGAGAGAGAGAGAGACAGTGTCATTTGATTTGAGTTAGATAGATTAGGCAGAACAGTCAGTCAGTTAGCTGCACTTACAGTGTATTGTGTATATATATGCATCCCAGGTGTTGCATATATATATATACACTGTATTCAGTTTAGCTAGATCCGTTCCTGTTATCTTCTATCTAGACTATTTAGTGCAGTGTGTCCTGCTCACAGTGTTCAGCTAGATCCGTTCCTGCTATTTACATTCAGTGCAGTGCGTCCTGCTCACAGTGTTCAGCTAGATCCGTTCCTGCTATTTACATTCAGTGCAGTGCGTCCTGCTCACAGTGTTCAGCTAGATCCGTTCCTGCTATTTACATTCAGTGCAGTGCGTCCTGCTCACAGTGTTCAGCTAGATCCGTTCCTGCTATTTACATTCAGTGCAGTGCGTCCTGCTCACAGTGTTCAGCTAGATCCGTTCCTGCTATTTACATTCAGTGCAGTGCGTCCTGCTCACAGTGTTCAGCTAGATCCGTTCCTGCTATTTACATTCAGTGCAGTGCGTCCTGCTCACAGTGTTCAGCTAGATCCGTTCCTGCTATTTACATTCAGTGCAGTGCGTCCTGCTCACAGTGTTCAGCTAGATCCGTTCCTGCTATTTACATTCAGTGCAGTGCGTCCTGCTCACAGTGTTCAGCTAGATCCGTTCCTGCTATTTACATTCAGTGCAGTGCGTCCTGCTCACAGTGTTCAGCTAGATCCGTTCCTGCTATTTACATTCAGTGCAGTGCGTCCTGCTCACAGTGTTCAGCTAGATCCGTTCCTGCTATTTACATTCAGTGCAGTGCGTCCTGCTCACAGTGTTCAGCTAGATCCGTTCCTGCTATTTACATTCAGTGCAGTGCGTCCTGCTCACAGTGTTCAGCTAGATCCGTTCCTGCTATTTACATTCAGTGCAGTGCGTCCTGCTCACAGTGTTCAGCTAGATCCGTTCCTGCTATTTACATTCAGTGCAGTGCGTCCTGCTCACAGTGTTCAGCTAGATCCGTTCCTGCTATTTACATTCAGTGCAGTGCGTCCTGCTCACAGTGTTCAGCTAGATCCGTTCCTGCTATTTACATTCAGTGCAGTGCGTCCTGCTCACAGTGTTCAGCTAGATCCGTTCCTGCTATTTACATTCAGTGCAGTGCGTCCTGCTCACAGTGTTCAGCTAGATCCGTTCCTGCTATTTACATTCAGTGCAGTGCGTCCTGCTCACAGTGTTCAGCTAGATCCGTTCCTGCTATTTACATTCAGTGCAGTGCGTCCTGCTCACAGTGTTCAGCTAGATCCGTTCCTGCTATTTACATTCAGTGCAGTGCGTCCTGCTCACAGTGTTCAGCTAGATCCGTTCCTGCTATTTACATTCAGTGCAGTGCGTCCTGCTCACAGTGTTCAGCTAGATCCGTTCCTGCTATTTACATTCAGTGCAGTGCGTCCTGCTCACAGTGTTCAGCTAGATCCGTTCCTGCTATTTACATTCAGTGCAGTGCGTCCTGCTCACAGTGTTCAGCTAGATCCGTTCCTGCTATTTACATTCAGTGCAGTGCGTCCTGCTCACAGTGTTCAGCTAGATCCGTTCCTGCTATTTACATTCAGTGCAGTGCGTCCTGCTCACAGTGTTCAGCTAGATCCGTTCCTGCTATTTACATTCAGTGCAGTGCGTCCTGCTCACAGTGTTCAGCTAGATCCGTTCCTGCTATTTACATTCAGTGCAGTGCGTCCTGCTCACAGTGTTCAGCTAGATCCGTTCCTGCTATTTACATTCAGTGCAGTGCGTCCTGCTCACAGTGTTCAGCTAGATCCGTTCCTGCTATTTACATTCAGTGCAGTGCGTCCTGCTCACAGTGTTCAGCTAGATCCGTTCCTGCTATTTACATTCAGTGCAGTGCGTCCTGCTCACAGTGTTCAGCTAGATCCGTTCCTGCTATTTACATTCAGTGCAGTGCGTCCTGCTCACAGTGTTCAGCTAGATCCGTTCCTGCTATTTACATTCAGTGCAGTGCGTCCTGCTCACAGTGTTCAGCTAGATCCGTTCCTGCTATTTACATTCAGTGCAGTGCGTCCTGCTCACAGTGTTCAGCTAGATCCGTTCCTGCTATTTACATTCAGTGCAGTGCGTCCTGCTCACAGTGTTCAGCTAGATCCGTTCCTGCTATTTACATTCAGTGCAGTGCGTCCTGCTCACAGTGTTCAGCTAGATCCGTTCCTGCTATTTACATTCAGTGCAGTGCGTCCTGCTCACAGTGTTCAGCTAGATCCGTTCCTGCTATTTACATTCAGTGCAGTGCGTCCTGCTCACAGTGTTCAGCTAGATCCGTTCCTGCTATTTACATTCAGTGCAGTGCGTCCTGCTCACAGTGTTCAGCTAGATCCGTTCCTGCTATTTACATTCAGTGCAGTGCGTCCTGCTCACAGTGTTCAGCTAGATCCGTTCCTGCTATTTACATTCAGTGCAGTGCGTCCTGCTCACAGTGTTCAGCTAGATCCGTTCCTGCTATTTACATTCAGTGCAGTGCGTCCTGCTCACAGTGTTCAGCTAGATCCGTTCCTGCTATTTACATTCAGTGCAGTGCGTCCTGCTCACAGTGTTCAGCTAGATCCGTTCCTGCTATTTACATTCAGTGCAGTGCGTCCTGCTCACAGTGTTCAGCTAGATCCGTTCCTGCTATTTACATTCAGTGCAGTGCGTCCTGCTCACAGTGTTCAGCTAGATCCGTTCCTGCTATTTACATTCAGTGCAGTGCGTCCTGCTCACAGTGTTCAGCTAGATCCGTTCCTGCTATTTACATTCAGTGCAGTGCGTCCTGCTCACAGTGTTCAGCTAGATCCGTTCCTGCTATTTACATTCAGTGCAGTGCGTCCTGCTCACAGTGTTCAGCTAGATCCGTTCCTGTTATCTTCCTACTGACAGGCAGGCTTGTCTGGTTACAGTATATAAAGCTACCTGAAGAAAATTACAGGTGTTCTTTTTGATCCTATTAGTACCACGGTCAGGCAGCTAGACTATTTACATTTAGTACAGTGTGTCCTGCTCACAGTGTTCAGCTAGATCCGTTCCTGTTATCTTCCTACTGACAGGCAGGCTTGTCTGGTTACAGTATATAAAGCTACCTGAAGAAAATTACAGGTGTTCTATCCCAGCTTAGTGCAGCTACAGGCCATTAGTATGTCTGGAAGGCCAAGAAGGAGAGGCAGACAGTCACAAGCCAATAAGAGAGGGCAAGCAGGCTCTGTGTCTAGTGCTGGTCGTGGAGACGGTGCATCCTCATCAGCACGTGGCCATGGGACACGCTTGGCCTTTTTTTCGGCAGCTGGCCGTGTTGAGCCGCAACATGCGGAAGACTTGGTCGAGTGGATGACCAAGCCGTCCTCATCCTCCTCATCCTCTCTCACCCATGCCCAGGGTGCTTTGTCTGGCAAAGCAGCGGCCTCTTCCCTCAGCTCAATGTCATCAGTGACTCCTTCCCTAGCTCCACCATGTCCTCATGAGGATTCCCTCGAACTGTTTGACCACAGTGTTGGGTACATGCTCCAGGAGGATGCCCAGCGTTTGGAAGGCTCTGATGATGATACTGAGCTCGATGAAGGCAGTAACATGAGCACGGACAGAGGGGGTGCCCAAGAAGGACAGCAATCTGGCAGTCATGCTCCCCCTGCTGCAGCATACTGCCAGGTTTGCTCCAGTGATGAGGAGGGAGGGGATGATGAGGTCACTGACTCAACGTGGGTGCCTGATAGGAGAGAGGAGGAGGAGGAGGAGGAGGAGGCGGCACATCACCAACGAGGCAGGATGCCCTCCAGGGGCCAGCCTAAGGGCAGCACATTGACTGCATCACACCCCAAAGCTCCACATGTGCAGGGCGCTGCAGTCTCTGCGCGTTATTCAAAAAGTTCTTTGGTGTGGGCCTTTTTTGAGACGAGTGCATCAGATCGCACCGCTGCTATTTGCAACATATGTCTCAAGCGTATCTCGCGTGGCCAAAACATCTCCCGCTTGGGTACCACATGCTTGACCAGACATATGTTGACCTGCCATGCAGTTCGTTGGCAAGCGTATCTGAAAGACCCACACCAAAGAACAAAGAGGATCTCTCCTTGCTCCTCATCAGCTGAGATTTCCAACCCCACTAGACCTTCAGTCCTCTCTGAGACCTGCAGTGAGAGGAATGAAGGTGTAGAATTAGGTGTGTCACAGCCAAGTACTTGTGGGCAATCTGCTTTTGGTACACCGACGTCAGATTGTACCAGGCAAATTTCCCTGCCCCAGCTGCTGCACCGCCGAAAGAAGTTTGCTCCCAGCCATCCACATGCCCAGCGGTTGAATGCTAGCTTGGCAAAATTGCTAGCACTTCAACTGCTGCCTTTTCAGTTGGTAGACTCTGCCCCCTTCCGTGAGTTTGTGGAATGTGCGGTTCCTCAGTGGCAGGTACCCAAACGCCACTTTTTCTCACGGAAGGCGATTCCGGCTCTCTACCGGCATGTGGAAGGCAATGTCCATGCCTCGCTGGACAGGGCGGTCAGCGGTAAGGTGCATATTACCGCTGACTCATGGTCCAGCAGGCATGGACAGGGACGTTACTTAAGTTTCACGGCGCATTGGGTGACTCTGCTGGCAGCTGGGAAGGATGCAGGACAAGGTGCAGTAGTGTTGGAGGTTGTTCCGCCACCACGCCTCCAAAATGCTGATTGTGACACACCTCTCTCCTCCACCCCCTCCTCTTCTTCTTCCTCCATGGCCTCTTCCTCGGAACCAGCGGTGCTCCGTAGGCGTTCAAGGGGCTACGCAAGTACGCAGGCCAAAAGATGCCATGCGGTGCTTGAGCTGGTGTGCTTGGGGGACAGGAGCCACACTGGGGCAGAGGTTCTGTCAGCTCTGCAGGGGCAGGTTCAGAGGTGGTTGACGCCACGCCAACTTAAGGCAGGAATGGTGGTTTGCGACAATGGCACCAACCTCCTCTCTGCCCTCCGACAGGGACAACTGACCCATGTGCCCTGTTTGGCTCACGTCCTTAACTTGGTGGTGCAGCGGTTCTTGGGCAGGTACCCGGGCTTACAGGATGTCCTGAGGCAGGCCAGGAAAGTCTGTGTGCATTTCCGCCGGTCATATAATGCCAGTGCTCGGCTGACGGACCTCCAAAAGGAGTTTAACCTGCCCAAGAACCGCCTAATCTGTGACATGCCCACCAGGTGGAACTCGACGTTGGCCATGCTGCAGCGGCTGCACACGCAGCAGAGGGCCATCAATGAGTACCTGTGCGACTATGGCACCAGGACAGGGTCAGGGGACCTTGGTTTTTTTTCCCCACGCCAGTGGGCCATGATCAGGGATGCATGCACTGTCCTGTCACCATTCGAGGAGGCCACGAGGATGGTGAGCACTGACAGTGCATGCATCAGTGACACTGTCCCCCTTGTCCACCTGTTGGAGCACACGCTGCGTGGAATAATGGACAGGGCACTTGAGGCAGAACAGAGGCAGGAAGAGGAGGACTTCCTTAGCTCTCAAGGCCCCCTTTATCCAGACAGTGTTCCTGCGTGCCCGCCGATCACACAGGAAGAGGACGAGGAGGAGGAGGAGGAGGAGGAGGAAGATTGTGTCAGTATGGAGGTGGAGCCTGGCACTCAGCATCAGCAGTCTTTAAGGGATCAGTCCCAAGGAACACATGGACTTGTACGTGGCTGGGAGGAGGTGGCTGCGGACGTTGTTGTCCTTAGTGACCCAGAGGACTCCGGACCGAATGCCTCAGCAAACCTACGCTGCATGGCCTCCCTGATCCTGCAAAGCCTGCGTAAGGATCCTCGTATTCGTGGTATCAAGGAGAAGGACCAATACTGGCTGGCAACCCTCCTTGATCCACGTTACAAGGGTAAGGTTGCGGACCTTATCTTGCCATCGCAGAGGGAGCAGAGGATGAAACATCTTCGGGAGGCCTTGCAGAAAGGTCTGTGCAACGCGTTCCCAGAGACTGGGAGGTTACAAACTCCTGTTTCTGGACAACGTGTTGCTGAGGCTTCGGTCAGTCAAAGAAGGAGCGGTGGAGAAGGTGGCCGTCTGACCGATGCGTTCAGACAATTTTTTGGTCCGCAGCCCCAAGGTATGATCGGTTCCAGCAACCATCGCCAGCGTCTGTTTTACATGGTGCAGGAATACCTAGGGGCAAGATCAGACTTGGACACCTTTCCCACCGAAAATCCTCTGGGTTACTGGGTCTTGAGGATGGATCACTGGCCAGAGCTTGCACAGTATGCAATTGAGCTACTGGCCTGTCCTGCATCCAGCGTTCTTTCGGAACGTACATTCAGTGCTGCTGGAGGCGTGGTAACCGATCACAGGGTGCGTCTGTCCACTGACTCGGTCGATCGGCTGACCTTCATAAAAATGAATCAGTCTTGGATCACCACCAGCTACCAAGCACCTGATGCTGATGTAACTGAATAATTTTTTTCAGATCCCTTCAAAGACTGCCTATGTTGATGCTGAGTGATTATCCCTGAGTAATTATCCTCTTCCTCCTCAATCATCACGCTGATAGCTTGTAAGAACATTTTTGGTTCTGGGCGCCACCACCAGTGCCTAAGGCACAATTTTTCAGCCCCTGTATAACAGGGGCGTGTAATTACAATTTTTGATGTAATACTTTGCAGCACGGCTCGTTCCTGCATTCCAACTAGAGTGTCTGTGAGGGGTTGCAGTGTTGTGGCACCAGCACCAGTGCCTAAGGCCCAATTTTTCTGCCCCTGTCTAACAGGGGCGTGTAATTACAATTTTTGATGCAATACTTTGCAGCAGTGCTCGTTCCTGCGTTCCAACTAGAGTGTCTGTGAGGGGTTGCAGTGTTGTGGCACCAGCACCAGTGCCTAAGGCCCAATTTTTCTGCCCCTGTCTAACAGGGGCGTGTAATTACAATTTTTGATGCAATACTTTGCAGCAGTGCTCGTTCCTGCGTTCCAACTAGAGTGTCTGTGAGGGGTTGCAGTGTTGTGGCACCAGCACCAGTGCCTAAGGCCCAATTTTTCTGCCCCTGTCTAACAGGGGCGTGTAATTACAATTTTTGATGCAATACTTTGCAGCAGTGCTCGTTCCTGCGTTCCAACTAGAGTGTCTGTGAGGGGTTGCAGTGTTGTGGCACCAGCACCAGTGCCTAAGGCCTAATTTTTCAGCTCCTGTTCAACAGGGGCATGTAATTACAATTCTTGATCTAATATTTCACAGCAGGGCCCTGTGAGGGCTTACAGTGTTTTGGCCACAGCAACACCTAAGGCCCAAATTTCTGCTGAGTATATAGGGCAGGACCCTACTTTCAAACATCTAACTTACAAACGACTCCTACTTGCAAACGGAAGGAGACAACAGGAAGTGAGATGAAATCTACCCATAGGAAGGGAAATTCTCTCATGTAAGAGTTAATATGGGAAAACAATTTCTCCTTTCCACTGATGCTTTCCAATCCTTGTTCCACAAAAAAACCCAAATTTTCAAAAAACATTTTTCATTGGGACAAAAAAGTGAGGTGAAATCTTCTGAAGAGGAGGAAAGACGCAAAACAAATGTCACAGGGGTGATAACCCTTCCCTATGTTTTCCAAAAAGCTTAGAAAAGATTTTTTGGCTGGAGCTAAACACATTAAAAATGTTCAAAATTACAAAGAGATTCTACTTAACAACAAACCTACAGTCCCTGTCTTGTTTGCACCGCCTGTATACTGCTGTTCAGAGTATATAGGGACCTTTCCTTATTTTAATTTGGGTGCGGGGTTCCCCTTAATATCCATACAAGACCCAAAGGGCCTGGTAATGGACTGGGGGGTACCCATGCCGTTTGTCTCACTGATTTTCATCCATATTGCCAGGACCCGACATGACATTAAACCCGCAAGCAGTTTTAAATGAGATTTTTTCCTTTAAAAATGACATTTGGTGCAGGGACTGTTCTAAACATGGGAAACACGCGTCACTTTACAGGCATACTATAGACACCCCCCAGGTACGATATTTAAAGGAATATTTCACTTTTTTTTTTTTACTTTAAGCATCATTAAAATCACTGCTCCCGAAAAAACGGCCGTTTTTAAAAGTTTTTTTTGCATTGATACATGTCCCCTGGGGTAGGACCCGGGTCCCCAAACCCTTTTTAGGACAATACCATGCAAATTAGCCTTTAAAATGAGCACTTTTGATTTCGAACGTTCGAGTCCCATAGACGTCAATGGGGTTCTAACGTTCGTGCGAACTTGCGGTCCGTTCGCGGGTTCTGGTGCGAACCGAACCGGGGGGTGTTCGGCTCATCCCTAGTACCCATCAGTGTCACCTACCTGTGCCCATCAGTGCCGCCTATCAGTGCCACCTATCAGTGCCCATCCGTGCTACCCATCCGTGCCACCCATCCGTGCCCATCAGTGCCATCTTATCAGTGGCCATCAGTGCCGCCTTATCTGTGCCCATCAGTACCGCCTTATCTGTCCCCATCAGTGCAGCCTCATCAGCGCATAAAAATGAAGGAAAAAAATGACCTGTTTGCAAAATTTTATAACAAACTATTATACATGATTTTTTTTTTTTCAAAATTTTCCATCTTTTTTTGTTTGTTTAGCAAAAAAGTGTTGTAGGACCATGCAATTGTCATTCAAAGTGCGACAGCGCTGAAAGCTAAAAATTGGTCTGGGCAGGAGGGGGGTTTAAGTGCCCAGTAAGCAAGTGGTTAACCAAAAAACTGAATATATTTAGACAAGCATACAAGTGGTGATCCAAAAGTCTATAGGCTCAAATAGAGAGAAAAAACTCAGGTTCATGAACCATTTTATTTTAATTTTTTAACATATTCTCCCTTAACATAACTTCAGTGCACTTCTTCAGTCGATGTTGAGGCATTTGATTCCATCGATAATAAACCTCTCCTATTGACCACTCCACAAAAGAAGAGCATCCGAGACTTTATCATCAAAACTCTTTTTTTTGCAAGTATTCTTTCAAACATGGGAAAAAGCAGTCATCGAGGACAAGAACTACAGTATTTCAAACCCATAGATGCTTAATAGATAGCAGCCAAGTAACAAAGATATACCGGGGCATTGTCTTGGTGCAAGAGGACTTTTTGATGTAACTTTCTATGCTTTTTACAAAGCCATCCACAACTCGGCCCCCGGCTACATCACTAGCCTAGTCTCAAAATATCAACCTACCTGCTCCCTTTGTTCCTCCCAAGACCCCCTGCTCTCTAGTTCCCTCATCACCTCTTTGCAAAAGGTGATGAGGGACTACCTCATCACCTTTTGTGAGGCAGTATCTATATGGGCAAAATAGTATCTATATGGGCACAATAGTAGTTAAATAAGCACAAAAGCATATTTATGGTGCTTTTGTGCCATATAGCAGCTTTTGTGCCCATAAAAATACTATTGTACCCATATAGATGATATTGTGCCCATATAGTGGCTTTTGTGCCCGTATATCGGCTTTTGTGCACATATAGATGAGTGCAATAGCATCTACATGGGTACAACAGCAGCTATATGTATATAAACCTCCAGTCATATGAGGTGGTGCAGCAATATCTAGGGCACATACACTTCCAGTCATATGAGGTGGTGCAGCAATGTCTAGGATATATAAATCTCCAGTCATATGAGGTGGTGCAGCAATGTCTAGGATATATAAATCTCCAGTCATATGAGGTGGTGCAGTAATGTCTAGGATATATAAATGTCCAGTCATATGAGGTGGTGCAGCAATGTCTAGGATATATAAATGTCCAGTCATATGAGGTGGTGCAGCAATGTCTAGGATATATAAATCTCCAGTCATATGAGGTGGTGAAGTAATGTCTAGGATATATAAATCTCCAGTCATATGAGGTGGTGCAGTAATGTCTAGGATATATAAATGTCCAGTCATATGAGGTGGTGCAGCAATGTCTAGGATATATAAATCTCCAGTCATATGAGGTGGTGCAGTAATGTCTAGGGTATATAAACCTCCAGTCATATGAGGTGGTGCAGCAATATCTAGGGCACATACACTTCCAGTCATATGAGGTGGTGCAGTAGTGTCTAGGATATATAAACCTCCAGTCATATGAGGTGGTGCATTAATGCCTAGGATATATAAACCTCCAGTCATATGAGGTGGTGCAGTATGTATACTACCAGCCCTATAAATAATGGGTTAATACACCTGATTTCTTGCTCACACCTGTCCAATCAGCTCACTGGCCCAGCCTCTTATTGGTGGTATAAATCTCTGTCTGTGATCATTTGTGTTCAATATTCAGTATGGGGCTTGCCATAGCAGGTTGCTTGGGTATCCTATGGAGCTGCCATTTACTTGGCTTAGTGCACTCTGCAGTGATGACATTAGATCAGTTGTCTGGTGTCCATTGCGGGCCCAAAGACATGAGATTTTCTCTTCCTGTGGGTGTAGAAGTGTTTGCAGCTGAAATTGCAGTATTGGGTGAGTAAAGATTGTAAGTCAGATGATTGTGATGAACCTATTATGTCCCTGTGGTAGAACACAACCATTGCACTAACACTCATGGAGGGCGTTATTGCTCCAGTCCTGATTGAGGCTTCACAATCAGGTGGTGTATAGTACTCCTGTTAAAGTGCATTGGGGAGATTGCCCTTCCTGTCCTATAGCTAAAACCAGAAAGTGAGAGGAAATCCCTCCTGAAGTGAGGGAATTCTGGTGGTCATCAGAACTAGTGTGCCCCCCGTTTGAAGATTTCCCCTTCAATTCCTGTTCTTGGAACCCCCCCAAATGTGTGTGTGCTACTTTTTAAAGCTGAGCTGCAGGTATGGCTTTGTTGTATAGTTACAGCTTGGACCAATGTGAGTATGCATAATTTCTACCTAGAGGTATGTCCTCTACCTTCACTGTTGCATAATGACCATAGGGGGGTGCGTACTCTTAGAACTATACAGAAATGTCAAAGTGCTGTTTAATTCTGTTCTATTGGCTGCAATATGATGTGGTAGATTGCATTAACTGTGTGTGTGTGTGTGTGTGTGTGTGTGTGTACACACCACTGCAGCATACTGTGGACTGCCAAGAGTTTTTGCCTGGTTTGGTGTCTGGACACTGGACAAGGTTGCCCAGCACTGCCCAATGCATCTGATGTGAGCTGGCCCAAAAGGAAACCTTCCCTGAGTGAAACATGACGCTGCCATTTTGCAAGCTCTATCTGCCTGCCTCTTCTGGGTCGGACTAGACTGGAGGGTCAGTAGAACAAGTATAGCCATGAAGGGCTTTCCTTGGTTGCAGGCCAAGGTCTCAAAGTACTGAGACAAAGAGGCTGCAAAACTGCTCCAGGTGATCCAATGGTTGTACTGAAGATCTGGTGCTGGTCCAGTCTGTTTACTGGAAAACGTTCAAAGGAGGTGATCGCACTCCTCTTCAGAAATAAAAATGCTTTAATCCTTAAAATCCACGCATAACATAAATAGACCACTCAAAGTACTGACACATGCGTCAGCATGATAGTCGGGCAATCTGCAGTTTCAGAGGATGCACCATGGTAGACTCTCACTGTCTCTGAAGGTTTACTATAAGGCTACGTGCACATGGTCATACAGCAGTGGCTGTCAATTTATGAACTATAGGGGGGCCACAACTGGTGGCCCCTGGAATCACCAAAGGAGGGGAATGTATGTCTTGGGTCCCAGCCCCCCACCCCACCAGGTGCCCACCATAGCAAGTGGTTTGCTATGGGTAGCACTTGTGCAGGCTTGCTTCATAGGCCCACAGAGCATGGCTCAACCCTGCCTTTGACTCCCTCTTCCCTGGCTGTGATCAACAGCAGTGGGAGCCAATGGACCTTTGGGTGTGTGTAGAGGGATTTCTTCCAATGCACAAAAACGCACAGCCCTCTTGTAGGTGTGCAGTGCTGCCATTAAGACTTAATTATACACATTGCTTTTGTGCTCATTCACCTGCGGAGAAACAAAATGCTATGCGTTTTGGTGCAGCACGATTTGGAGGGGGAAAAAGTTATACAGGTGTTTTTTGTTTACAACAAAAAAAGCAATGCACTGCTAAAGTGTTAATTTGGCACGATGAAAAGGTGGCAACCCTATCATTAGACTTGCACATTTGGTGGGTGATCTCTTCTCTGCTGCAGTTAAATGTGACTCTGCATTGCTTAACAGATCAGATTAGTGGTTACAAGCAAACAGCAGTGATAACTAACTTGTACAGGGTATGAATCTGGCTGTGCTAGGCCCTTTGTGTACACAGCGATTGTTTTTGCCACCAGCATGGAACTCTGACTCTCATTGGTGCATGGGCTTCAAAGGTGCTCCCTTTTTTGATGGTGCATAGAGTATTACAGAAAACTGATTCCAAAGTAGCAACAGGTGCGCTAGGTTATCTAAAAGGGACTTATGAAGATTTCTCTGCCTTAATTTCCTAAACCTGCCTGAATGTAGTATTTAGGCTGCGGTCACACTATAGCAGCAGTTGACCATGTGCAAAAATTGTGCCATTATGAACGTGCATTACAAAATGCAAGAAAAAAACGCTTGCAATGTCATTCTCTGTTGCTGAAACCCTAAACATGGCAAGGAGATGTGTAGGTTTAGTGTGGCAAAACTCTATTAAACAGAGCTCAGAGGTTTAAAAGTTTCTTTGTTGCCTTAGTCCAATATAGGGGAGCCCATTGGAATGAACAAGCTGCCCTATGTGTCTGCAAAAGCTCATATATGCATGTGACATCTGTCATAGTCTGGATGGGGCCTTGCTGCAATGTGGAATTCCATTGGGTGGGCTTTAGTGACATATGGGGGGGGGGGGGGGGGGTCTAAACAGATGTCTCACTTTTGAGAATGGGACGGAGTACACATTCCCCAGTCCCTTTTTTAATGCAGCTTCAGCTGCACTGGACAGTGAATGAATGGGAAGTACTCTGTACTGAGCAGCTTCCCATTCATTCACAAACTGAATCCTATGCTTCGTTTATGAATGCACATTGAGTGATCGGTACTGATCACTCATTTTTTTTTTTTTCAGAAAAAGGGCCTTCCCTGCTCCCAATCCTGCAAAAGCCACTCTGTGCCTGCAAGTCTGATTTCTGAGCTATGTACGAGCCTCCCTTTTGCATGCACTGAATATCAAAACATCCCCTTAAGGCTAGGTTCACACCCAACCACTGATTTAGTTGGACTTTCTGACTTTAACAAGGTTGCATCTGCAGTCACCCCCCCCCCCCCCCTTTTTAATTTTTCCCCATTTGTTTCCCGAAACAACTATAAATTGTGGCAAGTACAAATAAAGGAGACGTGACCCTTCAATACAAGTTGGTAATGCAATGCTGACTTTTTCACCAGTGTTAATCTGATGGCAGAATGACTGAACATGCATAATGTTGTCTGGAAGGTGTACTTAATTCTTGTATACTGAACATGTCTTTTGAATCCACTATTTGCCTCTTCCAGATAATAAAGATAATGCCCACTCTCTCCAGAATGACACAGCATGTGGCCTATGGATAGGACGGGACATGGAGAAGACACTGCTGGTCACTGCTGCCTATGATGGGTGCTATGTAAGGGAGGAGGTGGGTAAACCTTATGTTGCCTATTTATAGATTGATAAATTTTGGTCAACTGATATTTAAAGAGATCTAGAGGAGCATTGGCACGTTAATGGTCAGAGTTTAGGGATCTCGCTCAAGGCTCAACATACCGGTGAAAACTGGAGTTGGATTACTACAAGAGTAAGCTTCAACTAATGGAGGATCAAAATTTAGAATGTTGGCATTAAGTACAAACAAAATTGTTACAAGTTGCAAATTTTCTTGTTGGTACTGTGAAAAGGGACTGTCAGGTTCTCGTGATCTGGGGAGGTTCAGCCTCTAGTCCTGGTGACTATTGAGGAGATTAAGTTTGAGGACAAATGTTACAATGGAAACCATGTCTTTTTAACAATTTTCATGCACATTGTAGGGACTTCTACTCCAAAAGTAAGCCTTGGCGATCAATCTACTTTTTATCGGGAGCCACGATCTGCTTATACCTGAGTGTATCGGAGTCCTATTGTACAGATTACCTGCCCAGGGACAGTCATCAAGTATCCAAAATTTGACAGCCCTCACTGGAGCATAGATCAAGGGGAAAATGTTCCAATGGGGACATTGGCCTATGACCCATGTTCAAGTGAGGACTATTAAATGTTGGATTCTGAGATGGGGGGGGGAAATAGAAACCTGGACAGGGGCCCTTTTAGTATAAACAAAGGTGAGGTGTGTTTTTTTTTTTTTTTTTCTTTTTTCCTCCATGGATAATCGCTTAAGTGACAATTGTCTGGTCCCTTCATCTACCTGATCGGGGGGGGGGGGGGGGGGGACTGGGGCCGACTTGGTATAGAAGCCTGTATATCACATCCTAATGATGCAGTAAACCATACAGGTTATCTTGTTGAACCCCAGACCCTACCCCATAAAAGCTATGGCCTATGCCGCGTACACACGACCGGACTTTCCGGCAGAAAAGGTTCGACGGAATCATTCCAGCCGATATTCCAATCGTGTGTGGGCATTATTGGACTTTTTCTTTCAAAAATTCTGACGGAACTAGAAATAGACCATGTGTTAAATCTTTCTGACAGAATCCATTCCTATCGGGAAAACCGTTCGTCTGTATGCTATTCTGAAGAACCAAAAACAACGCAAGGGCAGCTATGTGATCGTGTATAGGCAAGTCCATTTCAGCGGAACTCAGTCGGAAAAACCATCAGTTTATTCTGATGGAAAAACCGGTCATGTGTACGCAGCATTACACTGAGGATGGCTAAGTCGTCTTAAACTGTATGCAGTTTGAAATGAATGGCTTTTATATTGAGCTATTTTTGCGCTTTACACCAGCAGTTCTGGAGGACATCTGGACAATGGGGGTGTAAAGCAATGATTTGTATGGCTCTGCCCACTGTACTAAAATGAGGAATAATTGTCTTTGGATGGGTGATTGAATGAGATTTTCTAGGAAGGCTTTACATAAATAAGAATCTAAACGCTTACAACAAGGCTCCTAGAGTAGTAGTGCCAAGGGTCATAATTTGCGGTAGTTACTTCTGCTCTTTTACTTGAAGGATGAAGACTATGTGATGACTGTGATCCTTGACAGAATTGACCATGGAGAATTGGATCATCAAAAAAAGGATCTAAAGTGCCCCTTAAAATCAGGTAAATGTTAACTAGCATGCATTAAACCAAATCTAGCTAGAATAAATTCTAATTGCAAATCTCAGTCAGTCAATCCAGCATAGTAAAAACTCTACACTTTGTAACATGGCTGGAACTAGGGGGGGGGGGGGGTCCCCCCATATGCTGCCTTACTGATAACTGAACATGCTCTGCTGACTTCCCATCCTGACCCCTGATAACTTTTTTTTATTTTTACTGCACTTCCACATCAGGCTACATCCAGCCCTGCTATATAACATTGATGTTTGCTATTTATGTTCTTTTCAGTAACTCCAACATTGTCTGGTATGCACTCTTGTGCTGTCTTTTATAAATCCAGAATCTGGAAACGCAACTAACACTTGGTGCTTTGCTAACTTGGCATGCTGCTTTTACATTTCTGAAAATATTGCATTGGCCTCATAACAGATAGGAGTGGCTTTATCAACACAAATGATGCATGCACACTACCATACAATTTACAAAAGTACATGGTTATTGATGTCTGGAGTCAAAATTGCAGCTCTTCCACAATCTCACTGCAGGACATAGGTGTGATGGGGGGCCCCTTGGAACAGAATGAGAAATGGCTTCTCGTGCATTGTTCTTTAGAAAGCGTGTAACAAATTGCAGGGGTATGAACAGAACCTTGCAATAAGATTAGCTTCTAGTTTGGGTTTTAGTATCTTTTAGAGCACAGCAGAATATAGTTAAGGTGAAGCATCTGATCTTGAGAACTGAGTTGTTTTTAATGGTGGGGGTGTGATGTTTATTTTTGTTTTTTTTTTTTTTTTCTTTAGTTTCCTAGGTCACTGAGGAAGCTATCCAGTTGGAGGCTGCTGCCCATGTGACTATAGCAGCCATCTTGGGTCAGGCAGAGCCTATTTAAGGCCCTGGCTTCAATGCTTTGCTAACATTTTTCAAATGGGTAAAGTAGGGACAGATACCATGTCTGGTAGGGACAGAACCTTGGCACCTTAGATGTTTTGTAACTAAACTTCCCATGATGCTCATGCACTCTGCTGTGTAGTGGAGCATCATAGAACATGTAGTTCCAAAACATCTGGGGTTCCAAGGTTCACCATCACTGGTGTAGGGCCTGCAACTTCTCTGGACATCTTCCCACTTGGGTACGAACGGCGAGGCTGCATTCTGCCCCTCCTAACAGGCGCTGAACCTGCGCTCCACACGCTGTTGGACCTGTGAGTGTTCCCAGTTGGGCTGTCTTCCCACCAGGTTTAGTGTGAACTGTCTTTGCAGTATTTTAGCAAAAGGGCTTTCATCTCATTTGGACTGTCTTATTGCTGCTGCACCCCACCTACACGTTACTCTTAAGGGTTGCAGCTGAAATCTGTTCAGAACTAACAAAAGTAAAGCGCACATGGTGCAGCAGTACACAACACACATTCCCATGAACTCAATCCAGATTATAAGCACAGAACTCATTATTGCCTTTAATTTTGCCAAGGTACTGTGTGGCAAGCATGCTTCACAAATACTTCTGGGAGGTACAGCTACAAATCCAGATTCCATGACTCTTGAGACACACTATATAGTGTCTGCACAAAATCTAAACTAGAAATGTACTTGCAAACATTTTTGCCACCACCAACAGAAGACTTCTATTATTCATTGCTAGTGCTATCTAATGGTCCCAGTTTTAGTACTTTGTATTTAGAGACAATATTTGCAAATTGGCAAGGCAGTATGGCTTCATCATATAGATCTGCAAATGTAGGCAAAACTCTTACATGTTGGGTAAATGGTTTCAAACATTTGTGCCAGCAAACTTCTGTAGTTCAGGTTTTGATCCAATTGCCTCCCTGGTAATTGGATCCTGTGGCTTCACATTCTGGGAGGGGGGGGGGGGAGGGGGTTTGGCATGACTATCAGATCTGGTTAGCCTTGTATCAAACATACATGACTTGTGTAGTTCAGTTGAATAGCTTTCATTTTTGTTATGACTGAGAATATCAATTTGGGCAGATCACTCAACTCTGGATCATAAAGTCATTAAATCATTTACACTAAATATAGTGTAGAGCTGGCTGCTCTAAATTGGTTGTATGGTATTTTCCAGTTATGGATGCCCCAAGTGCCAGTGACTGTGCGGCTATCCAGAAAAGTGACCGTTTGCCTTGTGCTGAAAATGCCGTGTCCAGGGATGTGTGTGAAGGACTGGGGTGCTGCTTCTCTCCTAGTGACTCTTCTCCCTGTTACTTTGGAAAGGAAGGTGAGTCCATCAAGTTGGCTTGGACCAGTGTATCCAGTTTACAGAATGACTGACTAACAAAGTAAATATCTTAACCTAGAGACAATCGGAAGAATTATTTGTGACTGCTTTTTGGATAATGCCTCCATCTCTAGTGCTTTTTCCAGTTTCTGCTAGCATGCTGTGAGGCAAGTGCTAGTAGGAGACCATGAGTTTTTAAAACAGTAATACTGTCTGTATTGTCATGAGCATACAGTAAATTGCTCACCTGTTCCAGTATTGTTGAACATGGACACAAAATGGCAAGACAAATCCTAGATCTGATGTCGGACAGGGGCTAGAATGCCTGTAAGGCCCCTTAACACGGATGCCTCTGTTGCGGATTCTGCTTGCTCGGTAGGGGGGGGATCGCTCTGCTGAGCAGGCAGATGACCGGTCCATGTCTGCTCACTGTGCAGAACAAACAGTCCCATGCTCTGAGGGAATCGGATCTACTGGATGGGAAAAGACTACAATCTGGTTTTTGCAGTATCGGATGGCAGCGGGTGTCAACTGACATGTGTCTGCTGACATCCGCCGCTCTATAGAGCCTGTAGGGTCCAAACGGGTCTGCCTAAAATTGACAGCTGGGCCTGATCGAAAAGCCCTTGTTAAAGGGCTCTAAGGTTTCTATTAGTATTGCTACTCTTGTGGGGGGTTAGTGGTTTCCATCCTCTTCTGTCCTAGTTGCATAATAGGATATGACTGGAAATTTTCCATTAAAGACATGACTGCACTTAAACGTGACCAGTTTTTCCCCTTCCCAATTTCTGCTAAAGTGCAAAACAAATGACTGGGGATCTAGTAGAGAATACAACTTTTGAAATGTTTCACCAATGGCTCCTTTCGTATATTGGTTTGTTCTTGCATGAGCCTTCAAAGTGAGACATTTTGAATTGAAGCAGAATAGCTGTTTTCCTGCTGATGCCCATAAAGGAGGGTTGTAGTTTGAGCATTCTTGTGTAACTGCTAAATCTCTGGTGTAGGCAAAAGCTACTGGACAGCTTTTTTTTATTTTTTTTTATTTATTTATTTTTTTTTTTGTAACCTGTCATGGCACAGGTAGAGGCACAGAAAAATGGTCTATAAAATGAATGGAGTTTTTCTTTTAACTTGCTAGAAAATGTGATATTCCATGGATCCATTCCTAGCATAGCTCCCTCAGACACTCGGAAGAGGAGGCCAATGGTGTACAACTACTGTGCTGGTCCAGCTCATCCACCCCTCCTAACTCCCTACATAAAATTTACATAGCTTCTGGGGGAGAAAGGGATTACTATAGTGTTCCTTGAGTAGCAGCTCTAAGGCTGCTGACATAACATTAAGGATGGTGGTGCATAAAATATAAATGCACACTTACTCTCATAGGAAATGTTTGTTAAAACTAATGGTCTGGTAATTGGGTTGCTTTAAAACTTGCAATAGCGATTTTCACACCATAATAAAACCGTCCTACAGATTCTGAAATGCTTTACATGAAAAATTGACTTGTTTGTCTGTTTGCAGTGACCGCTCAATGCACAGTTGATGGCCAGGTTCTGGTTGCAATTTCTAAAGATGTGACTATTCCATCCCTAATCCTGGACTCTGCACATGTTGTCAATGTGGACTCTACATCATGCCCTGGATTGAGTGTTTTGAAAAATTCAGCTTTTGTAGCATTCAGGTTTCCTCTTTCTTGTGGAGTAAGGAAGGTGAGATTTGGAGGGGGGGGGGGGGGGAAATTGTGTGAAATGGATGTCTGACAATGCCTGTTAAATAGCTATGGTACATAGCAGATACTCTATAACAGTGATGGCGAACCTTGGCACGCCAGATGTTTTGGAACTACATTCCCATGATGCTCAACTACACTGCAGAGTGCATGAGCATCATGGGAAATGTAGTTCCAAAACATCTGGGGTGTCAAGGTTCGCCATCACTGCTCTATAACATGGTGTGCTAAATGAGTTTGAGGCTTCAACTCCCATACTGCCTGCTCATGATTCAAAACCAATATAAGCAGTGTCAGAAGCTACCCATGGCTAATGCGCCCTTTTTTATTTTTATTTAATTTTTTTTAGCTCTCTGGGAGTGAGATGGTGGTTTATGAAAATACCTTTGAAGCTACAATGGAAACTACAATATGGCAAGGTGCTTCAATCACAAGAGACAGCACCATGAGGTAAACTACATGGGCAGAGATGGGTATTACCTTGCCAGTTTTAAAATACTAACTCTTATTTCTTTAACAGACTAATGGTTCGTTGCAACTATTCTCAAACTGCTCCTGCCCCCCTGATGGTTGAAGTGGTTACTCTTCCACCACCTCCACCTGTATCCACCACAGGTTCCCTGTTCCTGGAAATGAGAATAGCTCAAGGTAATTGGCAATTGGATGTCTACATCCAGGCTTTGTTGAAAGGCTGTTCCAGAACCCAATACACCTTAACTGGCTTGCTACCTAAAGCCTGCCCATCTGGCCACTACTTCTTTTTGGCCAGGGTCTTCTTTTGGTCAAGTAAGCCTCCTTTGTATGTAGGGGTCATCAATGTAAAAAGATCTCAAAACTGTATGAGATCAGATTTGATAAAGGGGTTGTAGGTGGGGCCTCAATCCAATAGCTGCTTGGGAGGGATACCAGGCACACAGGCTTTAGCAAAGTGGAAACTGTTGGGAGTTGTAACAGTCACAATAGGTAAGTGGTTACCAGAGGACAGCCCTGTTAATGGGGTGGTGGTATGCTGCACTAACCCACAGGAGGGAGTCCTAGAGGTTAAGGATCAGTGTTCCTCACAGGCTCAACCTTTTTCCTGCATAAAACACTGTACCTGACCAGCAGGTTCTTTTCCCTGACCTGTCCACTCACTCAGTGTGCCTGAATGATGTGGAATACCCTATAAAGGCTCCCCCCTTAAGATGACTAGAAACACTGCATCAGATGCCTGCCTAGAGATTACTAATTAAGTCTCTAAGGGGACAATTTCCCTTAACACTCTCCTTCCTCTGTAGCATCTGCACCGTGTCTCCTACACCTGCCTACAGGGTGACGTCATGAAATGTAGTCATTAACAATTCTTTGCATAGAAAGTTGCTAGAAGAATAGCAACTGGAAAATGTGCTCCATCCTTGAGAGGTTCTTGTATAAACCTACATTAATCTATCTTGGCATTGAGATTAGAACTTTATGTTGAGACTTTTCTGGCAATGGTAACTTGGCTTTATAGTAATGTGGCTATTGGACAAGATTTTGTAAACTGAGAACAAATGAAAATCGAAACAAAAACCTTGCAGCACATTAAATCTATGTGGGTAAAACAAATGTCAGGAATGGTACTGGTAGACTAGGGAAAAGGTAACTTTGAGGGAAAGCAGAATGAAAATATATAAACACTAAAGTGTTCAGAATGAGAACTAATATGCTGTAGTGCCGTGCCAACAGATGCACTTTCCCTAATGGTAAGCACATCTAATAATTTACCTGTACCCTTGTAGGTTATCCACAACTCTGCTCTTGAGAGAAGAGAACAAGACTCTTAACATGGTTTTTGGATGACTGGTTCTAAGTCATGTATTTATTTATTTTTCTTCTCCAGATGCCCAGTACAGGTCATATTACCAGGAAAAAGACTATCCTTTAATCAAAGGCCTCAGAGATCTAGTTTTCTTAGAGGTCAGAATACTAAGGAGAACCGATCCAAACTTGGTTTTGGTCTTAAATAACTGCTGGGCCACACCATCCTTGGACCCCACCCAAGAAATGCAATGGCCTCTTCTTGTTGGCAGGTAAGGTCATAGTAAAATGTGTGTTCCTGTATTGCTCAGAAAATAAGATGTCAATCTCAGAATGTGCCTCCAATAAATGTATTTTCAGCTGCCCTTACACTGGTGAGGAAATGGATTACCTCACTGTATTATCCCCAGTTGGCACTGCAGTTGATTTCCCAAAATACTACAAGCGCTTCATTGTCAGTGCCTTCGTTTTTGTGGATGAACCTACCCAAACTGCTTTCAGTGAAACGGTAAGTTAACCATATCGTCTTGCTTTCTCATGCATGCAAAGTTGCTGTTCTGTGTACATCCAGGCTGTTATGCTTGATATGTGACTTCCAATCTGGTTGGCTGACCTTGAATGATCGTGCAGACTAAGACTTCATTTAAGGTATGTTTGAACTCTAAAAACTATTCTGAATTGTTGACTATCCAATTTTTGTATGTTTTTTTTTTCTAACTTCACTTACTATAAATCTGGCTCTTAAGGCAGTGCGAAGGGCATAAAAGCCACTTTTCCTGAAATGTCTGAGGCTGCCATTGCCCATCCCATTCTGATAATGCTGTACACTGGCCATTTGGGTTCAGCAATAGTTTGGTTGCTTATCTGGATATCTGTATACTGGCCCTAGGTCACAAGTAATATACAATTTAAGGTATATTTAACTTTAAAAAGTATTGACTAGAACAAATATGACAGTCAGGAAACTTGTATGACTGCAGAGTAGCAATGGCATCCTTAAGGCCTCTAAGGTTGCAGATTAACAAATTGTCCAAAAATTATCTGCAGGTTTACTTCCACTGCAGTGCCTCTGTGTGTATCCCATCTGCTCGGGACCCTTGCAGTCCATCATGCGGCCAAAGGCGGAGTAAGTGTGACCTCTTTCTGCTGTTTAGGCAAAGGCTAATCTCTATTGCTAATCATTATGACCCTTTTTCCAGAGCGCGCACCCAAGGAACCACTGGAGCAGATCGTAGTATCAAAAGGTCCAATAAATGTTGTTGACATTGAAAGTCGCCCAAATGTGAAGATAGCTGGGCCTATGAATCCTTATGGTAGGAGTTAAATTACCACTGGTTATGTAGAGCAACACCTGCATTTTGGTTGACTGTGTGTGGGGTTTTTTTTTTTTTTTTTTTTTTTTTTTTTTTTCCCCCCTCGCAATGAGGCAGTTTCTTGAATGTGGTGGACAATTTTTATTTATTTTCCTAATGAATGGCCCAAACTATCTTTTACAGAATCTTGGACTTTCGAGATGCTGAATGAGACAGATGCAGGTTTTATTGGTGCTGAAGAAGGACTAATTGATGGCAACTTGATTGAGGCAGAAAAACTAGTTCCCAGAAGAGCAAAAGGTAAAGATCACTGAAAGATGTGCAAATATTCAAATGGTGTCCCTGTATAAAATGGTTTGGCTACAATATACCAATTGCACTAAATCTGTTCTCTAGGAAGGTGCTATATCAAGTGGTTGGTAGCAACACCAAAGGTGGTGCCATCAATCCATGCACTGATATAGGTACGCTCATGGCAATTGATTGACATAAATGGAAGAGTCCTGCCATGTAATGTATCCATTTTTAATTGTACATTTAGAATCCCTACACCAGTTTTAAACACTTTATTGCTGTGCTGTCCTAAACCTTACTGCATAAGATGTGTCGTCGTGGACCAAGGCCACTTCATCTTGTGAACCAATTATAAAAATGATGAAGCTGACACTTGTCTCATATCAGGTACCACAGATGAAAAGCCTAATTTCCTGATGTGGGTGAGAGGAGCAGCCATAGGAGGTGGCGTATTTATGGTGCTAGTTGCCATTCTGGGCATTTGGAGATGTCACCGAAGACAAAGACCCACTGTGCATACTGTCAAAATTTAAATAAATATTTTTTTCATTTTCTAAATCCTATGTAATTTGTGATCTAGCTCTACCTCTTTGAAGATGCATGGTTAGATACTACATAACAATGTAGTTACCATGTCTCCTGATGCCAGAGATGATCTGTATGTACAGTGACACCATGCTTATTTGCCGTGTGTGTGTGTCTTAACCTGGGGTGAACTACCTGTCTTAAAGGAAGTTTTGGGTTAACAAACCAAATGCATACACTCCTCTATGCTGCAGCTGTCCCACATTGGCTCCAAGCTTGACCTAGGTAATCGCAGGACTACTGATGGCTACAAGCGGACTGCAAATTGAGTGAAGAGTGGCTGTCTCTGCTCTGGCCCTCACTGGAGTACCTTGCTGGAGAGGAAGTAGGCCCATCTGACTCTTTGACTGCCGGCTTTGGCTCTCAGCATGCAGCTGTCAGCTGGGTGAATCCTGACAGTGCCAGGACCCTCCCAGAGCCTGGAGTTGTTTCTCTTACCCCCCCCTGCCCATCAGGTCAAAGTTGGCAATGGATGGTTTATTCTGGGTAATGGAGCAATTGGCCACCCTTCTCTTGGGATTGGTGGGAGAAAACAAGGTTTTTATATACAGGGAAGAGGCTGTGCATTGTCAGTTGGCTTGGTAAGTTGCCACTGGGTCACTAAGCCATCCAGCTCAAACACTGTCCCACTCTGATTCTAGCTGCATGGTGTTTCATGAGCTGGATAGAAGAGTGACCCAGTGACAATCCCAGGAGTTTGTTAATCCATACAAGGAATTTCCAGGAATTTGATCAAGTACTTTTATGCCAGTCAGAAACATGGTGAGTTTCTTTGGAGTCAGATTGGTCCCTGCTCAGGCACAGGGCTGATAATAGAATTGTGAATGCCCAAGACCTGGGGCTTTTTGGGGGGCCACTTAGGGCTTCAGCCCTCCCGACTCCACTGGTTGCCAGGAATGCTGACTTCTGGATAGAAAAACTTCGTAAACACCTCACAGGGTAGGAAGTTCTAGATTCCCTTTTGGTAATGGGGAAGGTTGCAGCCTTCCTGGCAGATGTGGTTGTGGATTCTGTTAAAGCCTCAGCCAAAACAGGTGCCCTGATTGACTCGGCCAGGAAGGCCATATGGGTTAAAGCCTGGGAAGGTGATCTTACTTCAAAGGCCAAATTGTGCAGTCTGCCCTTTTTTGAAGGGTCATTGTTTGGGCCAGGCTTAGATGAGGTTTTGTCCAGGTCCTCGGAGAAAGGGAAGAAATTTTCTTGTCAAACCCAGACAGGAAAGGTACAGGGAAATTTTTTTTTTTTTTTTTCCCCCCTCGAGGTCCCTCGGGGCAATCAACAAAAATCTAGGTGGGAACCCAACAGGAAGTGGGGGTACAGTAAAGGTAGGCAAAAAGGTAATTTGCTATTTCTCTCTCCCGGCTAAGGCACCAAAGATACCAAGTGATTCCAGAATCATGGTAGGGGGCAAACTGCCTCATTTTCCAGTGGGAGGAAGTTTCAGACAGTCCATACATAATCAAGCTGATCAGAAGGCTACAGCCTAGAATTCTCATCAGAGCCCCACCTAGGATTATGTTAACGAATACTCCCAAGGATGCATTAAAAAAGAGCCCTACTAGAAGGAATTCAGGAGCTAGTGATAGTTCCAGGACCAAAAACAGCTATACAGATGCAAGTGCCCAGGAATGGGGAGCCCACCTGGGACAAGGATGTAGCCAGATACTCTTCCAATCTCAAGGAGCTCAGAGTGGTGTGCAAAGGCTTTGAAAACGTGGTCACAGGCAAAGAAGTCCACGTTTGCTCAGACAACGCCATGGCTGTAGCCATCAGGGGGCCAAATCCAAAGCCCTTCTAGACTTGGCGAAGGAGATCCTGGCATGTGCTTGGAGCTGAAGAAAAGTGCCATCTGTCAGTTAAAGCAGTCATCTCCTTCCTAGCTGTTAAAGAGGGGGGGTCTGACCTCAAATCTTTGGAGGCTTTAGGAACCAAATCCCTCTCTCCTCCTGTCAAATCTAATGCCAGACATGCTTAGGCACGCCTGCCACATGATTCCTGGCATCTGATGGCCTATTTAAACCTGAGGCCTGCATGATACCATCACTGGATGGTCATGGCCTTCAGCCTATACTCTCGTGATCCGTGTTCTTGAAAGCTTGCCTGATTCTTCTCAGGATTTCCCCTTGCCTGCTCATGTACGCAGCTCACCTGTGTTATTGACCCCGGCCTAAACTTTTGACCATAGGTGTGCGCAGCCTCTTGCATTAGGGTGTGCACCCCAAAGCTTAAATACATATGCATGTGTATATGTACTGATGGTGTCAGTAGGACAGTGTAATTTAGTTTTTTCTTTTCCCCCAAGTTTTTGGCCTTGTGTAACATTTTTTGGGGGGGATGAAATATCAGTGGTCAAAACAGGGGGGAATATGCAGCACACAAGGCAATTGGGGTGCCCAGGCACACCTGGCACGCCTATGCTTTTGACTATGATTCTGCCTTCTGACCTTGTTGGCTCCCCCTTTTCCCTCTTTCGTCTTTCAGGACAGCACACTTGAGACCTCGGCTCCTCCCCTCTTAGGAAACACCGCCTCCACCAGACTTTTAAGTCGCCCCTTCCCTTCAGCCTGTCAGCTTTGGTGTTTCCTCCAGAAGGGAGACATCGCTAGGAACCTGGGCTATTTCAGCTGGTGAGGCTGAGGCCGGTACGATCCTGGAAGGGAGAGACGGAGGTCTCTCATACACAGCAGCACAGATGGGGAGTCTGGTTACCTGCTGTGGCATTGCGCTCCCTGTCCTTCCTTGGGGAATGTGGAGGCCTGGGAGTTCGTTTCTCTGCTGCCTGGGTGTCCAGATCCCCCTCACTCTGAGAGTCAGCTTGGAGCTCAGCGCTGAGTCGGATGACGGGCGACATCATTTCCGACGGGGAGGGCACTTCGGTTGACCCGCGGCTTCCGGTCCCGGCCGTGGGACAGATAAACGAACAGCGCGATGGCTGGTGCGGGAATCCATTAAGGCTGGAGTGTCAGCCAGAGGAGCATCCTGAGGCGGACCACTCTCCTGGCCAGAGGGATGTCAGACGGATTGTTCCTGTTCTGTGCCGGGTGACGCCAGCACCAGCCACACTAAGGTAAGTGGAACCCTGGGGTGGTGTTCCCTTGCCTTATTCCCACTTGGCTCCACGGGTGAACCCACCTCTTAGTGGTCAGAGGGGAGGAGAGTCACGTCTGGGACCCTGGTGGTGGTTGGTCCTGGGGGTGCACTCCTGGTGTTGGCCACATGGTGTGTGTTTAAAGCCTGTTGCTGGAGCTTGTTTTGTCATTTCAGGACAAACCTGCGGAAAAGACCAAGCCCTTACATGTGCCCATCATGTAGAAGTACTTTGGGAGAGTCCTGGGGGAAGGTTTTGTGCAGTAAATGCATTGAAGACTTAGTTAAGAAACACTCTATGGAACAGAGCTCTGACCCGGCAGCTTTTGTTAAGGAGCTTTCCAGCACTTTTCAATCTTTCAAAGCATTGTTTGAAAATTTTCAGCCTATACAGCCCCCCAGCCGGTCCTCTGCCAGCACAGCAAGATGTCGCACCTGGTCCCTCAGTCAGTGAGGAGTTACTGGGGGTTTCCAGAGAGGCTTTAGAGGATGAATCAGCTGGTGATTCCTCACATTCCTCAGGTGAATCAGACGGAGAGAAGGTGGACGGCGAGTCCTCCAGAACCTCCCGATATAAACTTTCCTTGGAGGAAGTGGAAGAGCTCTTGGGAGCAATCCACACCACCCTAGGTATCCAGGAGGAGAAAAAAATCTGTCTCTACATGACTGAATGTACGTGGGTCTTGGAGAGCAGAAGAAAAAGGTCTTTCCGGTGCATGAGGTCCTAGTAGATACCATTAAAAAGGAATGGCGGGACCCAGAAAGGAAACCTTTCCTTTCTAGCGCATTAAAGCGCAGATCCCCTTTATCAGAGGATGAAGCTGCTGTATGGAACAAGTCGCCTAGACTGGATGCAGCCTTCTCTCAGGTATCCAGAAAAACAGACTTGGCGTTTGAAGATATGGGGGTGCTGGAAAACGGATGGATTCTCTACTTAGAAAGTCCTGGGATTCCTCTCTAGGCAACCTTAAGCCTGCCATGGCTGTCACAGTGGTGGCGCGTAACATGGAGCACTGGCTAACACATATAAAAGCTCATATTGAAGCTGGGACTACTAAGGAGACGATTCTCTCCTCCTTCCCAATGCTCTTGAAGGGGATCGCATACATTGCTGACGCCTCAGCAGAATTGGTCCGCATGTCTGCTAGATCTTCTGCTTTGGCGAGCTCTTTGGTTAAAGACCTGGCAGGGGGACAATGCTTCAAAAATCAAGCTTTGAGGAGTCCCTTTCACGGGGGACTTGCTGTTCCTTTAAAGAAAAAGTTGAGAGAACAGCCTAAAAAGACTCGCTCACAAAGGAAGTTTAATTTTCCTAAAGCAGTCTAAGAAAAAAGTCTGGACCAATAAGGGCAGAAGGCGCTGGGAAGAGATTTTTCGCCCTCCTCAACAGCCCTGAAAGCCCCAATGACAGCTCAACACTGGTGGGAGGAAGACTGGGGGCCTTCCTCCCACAATGGGAGTCAGTTACCTTCCCCCCCCCCCCCACACACACAGGCTGCTGGTTACGGACTTGCCAAAGTGCGCGGAGAAGGCAGCGGCTTGAATAGCCTCTCTGGAGGACCTAGAAAGGCAGGCAGGATGTAATATCGTGTGTTCCATGCAGAGAAATAGGCAGGGGTTGCTATTCCCACATCTTCGTGGTTCGGAAGCTTTCACGGAAATTCAGGCTCATCCTGAACCTGAAACCCCTGAACCTATCAATCTCCTACAAAAAGTTTCGGATGGATTCCATTTTTTTTCTGTAAAAACACTGCTTCCGCCGAATTGCTCCATAGATCTAAGGGACGCCTATCTGCACATTCTGATCGACAAGAACAGTCAAATTCCTCAGGCTGGCGGTAAGGTCCGGGGAGGAAGTAGTGCATCTGCAGTTCCAAGCCGTCCCCTTTGGGCTCTCCTCTCCCCCCTGGATATTCACCAAAGTTTTGGTGGAAGTTCTGGCCATTATGTGCCTTCAGGGAATTTCAGTGATCGCATACCTGGATGACCTGCTCCCTTTTTTTTTTTTTTTTTTCTCCCTCCCCGGAGCAGCTGGTCCAGGATTTGCAGTTAGCAAGGAGCATTCTGGAACATCTGGGATGGCTCCTAAATTTTGGAGAAGTCCAGCCTGGTTCCATCCCAGAGGATTACATTTCTAGGTTACATCCTGGACTCAACCCAGAGGAGAGTTTTCCTTCCCGAAGAGAAAATTACCAAAATAGACGGAGCCTTGGCAGTTCTGCAGGGCAATCACCATAAGAAGAGCCATGTCTACCTTTGGGGTTGCTGACAGCTGCCCTCCCAGTGGTAAAGTGGGCAGGATTGCACTTCCGCCCTTTACAGTGGTTCATTCTGAAAGTTTGGGACCGCACTCAGAAGTCCTTTTGGACTCGGCAGTCTTCATTCCTGTACGGGTGAAGAGATCCCTGTGGTGGTGGAGAAATGCAGCAAACCTATCGCAGGGTCTGGAGTGGGTTCTGGCTGTGTCCAAGATTGTGACAACAGACGCAAGTGGCACAGGTTGGGGAGCACACCTGGGGGCGAGTCTGGCGCAGGGTTCCTGGGGAATCGAGGATGCGGTGCAGTCCTCGAACTGGAGAGAACTGAGGGCCATTTTTCTGGCCCTCAGGGCTTTCCAACAGGAGCTTCAGGGACATCATGTGCAGATCCGCTCAGACAATTCCTCAGCAGTTGCTTATGTAAACTGACAGGGGGGCACCAGAAGCGGTTCCCTTTGGGGTCTGACGGAAATGATTTTCAGTTGGGCTGAGGTCACGGTACTCTCACTATCAGCTGTTCACCTGAAGGGGGACTTAAACCAGAGAGCAGACTTCCTCAGCCGGAGGAAGTTGAGGGAAAGCGATTGGGTCCTCAGTCAAGTCATCTACAAGATGATTATTGAGAAATGGGGGATCCCATGTGTGGACCTTTTCGCTTCAGGGGAAAACACGAAGGCCCCCCCTCCTTTTTTTCTCCCTACACCATTGGGACGGGGCGATAGGGGTGGACACTCTGTCTCAGAGCTAGCATTTTTCCAAATGCTATGCCTACCCCCCTCCGGTTCTGTTGCCTGCGGTCTTGAGAAAATTCCAGTTAGAGGACACGACCCTGATCTTGATAGCTCCACACTGGCCCAGGAGGCCATGGTTCTCGGTCCTAAAACTGGCGGTGGAACCACCCTGGATTCTACCGGTCAGGGAGGATCTACTCCTTTTTTTTTTTTTTTTTTGAAAATTTCTTTTTATTGAGTTTTCAACACATTGATATACAGCTGGGTGTGTCATGTGGCACCTTCCCAGTGACAACTTGCCTCGCAGGGCCTTTACCTTGTCTAAACCCTACCAGAATACAAACTAGGCCTATCCCGACCTTTCACATTCCCTCCCCCCCTCCCTCCTCCCCCTTAACTTGTCACAGCTCAGGGACATTTCTTAACAGGATAATTACTTATATTTGCTTTTCATAATTTTTAGTTTTTTACCATTGTATTATCACTTTTATTACCACCTCCTTATCTAATTCTTTTGGTTCTGCCTCCCCTCCCCACTAGTGCATATAGTAGTCTGTTCCTTAATAGGTTATCTTTTTAGTGTTGTTCCATCCAATTATGTATTTCGTGGATTAGATCATTTATCCCACCGTGTTGCTAGATTCCCACCAAACCTTCCATATTTTGTCAAATTTTTTCTCACAGCCCCTTGCTCTATAGGTTGTCTTGTAGTATGGAAGCATATTGTTAACTAACTGTTTCCAAAACCTGCCCTCTGGAGCGTTCTTGTTTTTCCATTTAAGGAGGATCGCTTTTTTCCCGTAAAATAAGAGAATAGTTATTAACGTTCTCATCGCCCTAGTTGGAACCAAGTCCTCCACCATCCCCAACAAGCAAACCTTTATTGTCACTGGGATAGGGACTGAGATCAGGTCTGAGATGCACTGCGTGATTTCTTTCCAAAATTGTTGGATGTGCGGGCATGACCAAAATATGTGTTCTGCATTTGCTGGAGAGAAAGAGCATCTCCAACACTGTGCTGTGGCTCCACCATACATTTTTGCAAGTCTGGCCGGTGTATAATAGCTTCTATGGAGAAACTTAAATTGGATCAGTCTGTCCCTTGCCGCAACTAAGTATTGAAAAGGTTGTGTCCATAGGTCATCCCAATCCTCCCCCTGCAACTCTGGAACCTCGTTCTCCCAATTTGTTCTGCATTTAAGAACTGCTTTAGGGGTAGTCTTAAAAAATTCCTTGTATGTCACTGAGAGGACTTTAGGCAGTTCTTCGTCTGATAAAAGAGTTTCGAGAGACGAGGGCAGGGATTCCACCCTCTTCTCCCTAAATTGTTCCTGGAAGGCATGCCTGATTTGGAAGAAACGGAAGAGGTAAGAGTTCGGTAGGTCGTGTCTGGCCTTAAGTTGCGGGAAAGTCAAGAGTTCACCAAATGATGTGATATCCTTCAGTGTTTTAATACCTCTTACTGCCCATATCATTGGATCAGGGAGATTGTAAAACTGCGGTAGTAGGGGATTCATCCACAATGGTGCTGACGGTGAGAATCCTAGAAAGCTAGGAGATGCCGGTTTCACTGCCAGTCCCCACGCTCTTATTGTGGCTGTCATTGTTTCTGTAAGTGGTAGGTCTGATTTTGTACCCCTAAACAGTGCCAGTCGCAGGCTTTCGTACGACCCCAGGTGGGCCGCCTCCAAAACCGTCGCTGCGTCCCCATCATCTGTCAGTAGCCATCTGCGAGCAAATACCATTTGTCCTGCCAGATAGTACTTATGCCAGTCCGGTAACGCTAGCCCTCCCTGTGCACTAGGCTCCTGGAGGACTCTGAGACCCACTCTAGGGAGCTTGGGAGTCCACAAAAATGAGACTATCAGACTATCTATACTCTTGAAGTATGTCTTGGGTATCCAAACCGGGGCATGTCTGAGAAAGTACAGGATTACCGGTAAAATTTTCATTTTTATAAGGCATATTCTGCCTATCAGGGAAAGGGGCAATCTGGCCCATGCCTGAAATTTTTGTTTAATGAGAGTCAGCAACGGTATTAAATTTAGCTTGAAGTAATCCTGCACTTTTGCTGTTATTTTTACTCCGAGGTATTTGAGTGAGTTAACCCATTGTAGTGGAAGACTGGGGTCTGCTTTGTCCTTTGCCTTGATGTCTATAGGCAAGATGGATGACTTGCTCCAGTTAACCCTGAGCCCCGAGAAGTGGGCAAATTTGTTTAGGATTTCTAGGACCGCTCTTAGTGAGGTATCCGGGTCATTTAAGAACAGAAGCATGTCGTCTGCATAGAGAGCCAACGTTTCATGAATCGTACCCACTTTAACCGCCCTCACCTCACTCGAGGATCTGAGTGCAATGGCCATAGGTTCCATTACCAGGGCAAACAAAAAGGGGGATAATGGGCACCCCTGTCTAGTGCCCCTGCCCACCTCAAAAAAGTTTGATACCGCAGACCCCAATCTAACAGCCACCTTTGGATTCCTGTATAGCATATGGATCCACTTCCTGAAATTAGGCCCGAAACCCATAGCCTCTAGCACTCTAAACATGAAAACCCAGTCGACTGAGTCGAATGCTTTTTCTATGTCTATGGATACCACTATCCTCGTCTCAGAGTCCGTGGGTGGCAGTTGTAGGTGTGTAAATAGTCTCCTCAGATTTGTATCTGTCGACTTGCCTGGCATAAAACCCGTCTGGTCAATGTTTACTACGGCCGGGATCACCGTCGCAAGTCTCGTTGCCAGAATTTTGGTTAGAATCTTTAAGTCCGTGTTTAAAAGTGCTATTGGTCTATACGATGCGCATTCCGTGGGATCCTTCCCTGGCTTTAATAATAAGATCATGTAAGCCTCCAGCATAGAATTGGGGAGTGTTGAAGTTTTGTGACAATGCTCTATTAACCATTGAAATCTGGACGCCAACTGTTCTATATTATCCTTGTAAAAGTCGATGGGGAACCCATCTGGCCCTGGAGCCTTGTTAGACGGGAAAGCAAAGATTGCTGCCTGTATTTCTTTAATAGTTATATTTGCCTCTAAAAGTTGACAGTCAGAGTCGGACAGTCTTGGGATACGTAATCCCTCCAGGAGTCTGTGCATCTCCTCAGTATCATAGTCGGGTATTGGTGAATAAAGGGAGGAGAAGAATTCAACAAACTCCTGCATTATGGCTGTCGGTTCATTGACCAAAAAACCCTGCTTGTTTTTAATCACCGGTATATGAGCAAGGGGTGATTGGTCAGCCACTAGCATTGCCAGGAGCTTGCCATTCTTGTCCCCCTCCGCAAACACCCTATGTGTCGCCCTAGTTGAGTCCGAGCTAGTTAAACCCTTTATATGAATAGACAGTCGCCGTCTTGCCTCCAGCAGTGCGTCGTAGGAGGACCCCGTATTAGGTTCAGCATGAACTTGTGCACACTCTCTCTCCCCCTGCTTTAGAATTTCCATTTCCTCATTTTGATTAACTCTTTCAGTTTTTATAGCCGATATGCATTCCCCCCTGGCCACCGCCTTGAAAGCGTCCCACACCATGTTCGGTTCGGCAGATTCCGAATTATCCACCCAGTATGAGTTGATAACTTTCTCTACTTGGGTTGCCACCTGCTCATTCTGTAACCAAGCAGTCGAGAGTCTCCATCCTCTCCCCCTTGCTCCGGTTGGAAGGGACAGAGCCAGAGAGAGAGGATTATGATCCGACAGGCCGCCAGCCAAATATGCCACCTTATTCACGTATTGTAATAATTGATCATTACCAAATGCAAGGTCAATCCTTGCTGCTGATCTGTGAGTTGACAGGTGAGAGTACCCTCTTTCCGCTGGATGTTTCCATCTCCACAATTCTGTTAAGCCCGCCAACGTGGCCCATCCACACAGGTCCGCCGAACTCGCTCTGCCCGGATTGGAGGAGTCCAATGCCGCATCAAGTATCGCATTGAAATCTCCCATCAGGAGCACAGGGAGATGCAGAAACTGGGCCAAGCGGGTCAACAAGTCATAAAGCAATTGTGTCTGGAATGGAGGAGGAACATAGACATTTACCAGTAACATTCTACTATAGTACACATCCAATACCATTGCCACATATCTTCCATTAGGATCTGTTATTTGGTGTATGTTACACGGAATTGATTTGCTAACCAATACAGACACCCCCCCCTAGCAAATGTAGAGTATGTGGAGTGAAAAGCTTTTTGTATCCATGGTTTGCGGAGAGACATCACCTTGCCACCGTCTAAGTGGGTTTCCTGCAAGAAAACTATGTGTGGTTTAGCTTGTTTTAGGTATTGGAACACCGAGGCCCTCTTAAATTTGGTTATTCAGGCCTCTGACGTTCCAAGACACTATGTGCAAATTATCCGTTCCTGCCATTGGTGTGATAGTAATATTTGTTGCTTCCTTTTACAGAAACACTTTCCCCTCTATGCATTTTGTACCAATACATTGTGAAATCCAGATTACTTGATCCCATCTGAGCCGTGACAAGTTTTCTAAACCCTCCCCCCCCCTGCTATTATGCCAGTGAACAACCCCAACCGAACAGAAAAAAGTCTGGCATGTAGCTTTATCCCAAAAAACGAAAAATCAAACAGTATCTTAGACGTCTGCCGCATCCGGCGAAAGTTCGACAGCTCTTCAGGTGTAATATTCGTCCTTCTCCGAGGTGCTCCGGTCAAGATGAATCTTGGAGCACGTGGTTTGTAAGGGGGCTAGCGGGTATTTAAATGACAGGGGGGCCCTAGCAATAGTCCCCCTCCCTCCTTTTTACAGGAAAAACAATCAAAAATAGTGAGTAGTATAAAATAAAAATATGGAAAAATAGAGGCTTTTGAATAGAAAAAATAAAAAAAAAAAAAAAAATTTTTGGGAGATGAAAAAATAGAAAAGATTATTTTTCTTTTTTTTTAAATATAAAAAATATAAAGCATTTTTCCCTTACGACATATGTCTTCTGGGCAGATTATATTTAGTGTTCCATGAGATCACAGGGACTGAGGTTTTAGGATATACTCCAGCTTCTTGGCCCTAAATTGAAATGTCATCCCCTTCCGATAGTGATGTTGATCTCAGGGCGGTCTTGAGGACACCATTTTCCCAACTGTAGGATTCATCCTCCTGGCGCCATGACAGGTGTACAATAAAATGGCAGTCCATAGACTCTAATCGCTGGAATGAGTGTGGCGACTTACAACCAATCTTTCAACAGTTCTGTCTTTAAACAACAATTCAACTGCGTCAGCCTATTCCGTTGTCCTTCCTCAGAACCCCGGGTTCAGGAGAGTTCCTTATCCATCCATTCGCATGCTTCAGCGGGGTTGTCAAAGAATCTCACATTGCCTTTAAACTGAATTCTGAGCCTGCTGGGATAAAGCATACTGTATTGCACCTCCTTCTCCCTTAGGCGTTTTCTTACATCGTTAAAAGAGCGACGCTGCTGTTGAGTGGCTGCAGAAAAGTCAGGGAATAGCATTACCTTGGCATTTTCAAATTTTAGTTCCTTAGCCTTTCTGGATTGTGTCAGGATCATGTCCCTGTCTCTGTAGTTTAGGAATCGCACCAGAAAGGGTCTGGGGAAGGCTCCCGGTGGTCTTTTCCCTGTGGGGACTCTATGTGCTCTTTCCACTACATAGGTGGGGGGTAAATCATCCAGTGAGAGGAGTTTTGCAAAGAACTCCTCCGCAAATAATGCAGGCCTGTCCCCCTCGGCTCCCTCTGGCAGGCCGACCACCCTAACGTTGTTCCTTCTTTGGCGGTCTTCGGCGTCGTCTGCTCTGCGCTGCAGGGAGTTTACTAGGCCACGGAGTTCCGCTAGCTGATTGCTCTGGGTGTGAGATGTGTCTTCTACCCCGGAAACCCTGTCCTCCACTGTGGTCAGCCGACCTCTGATTTTGTCCAGATCATGTCTAATTAATGTGCATTCTGAGGATAGGTGGTCAATTCTCCCCATTAATTCAGACTTACTGGCGCTGATGGCATCTAGCATCTTGGTCAGCAGACTGGTTGGTGAGTTGAGCTATGGAATTGTCTTTGTCTTATATGTATATGCCCTCCATGTGCTCCTTACTGTGAAGGCCAGTTATGGGTGTGGGCGGTGGCCAGTGTTTTGTTTTGTGGCATCTAGGATCGGTCTGGTGATCGCTTCCGTATCCACCGCCACAGCATGTTCCTCCGATTCCTCCGTGTCCGCCAGCGGCTCCTCTGTGCTTTCTTTCTGCGCCATCATGGAGGGTGATTGCAGGGCGCCCTGTGCTGGCTTCCGGGAAGACAAGATGGCGGGGGCGGAGCCTCTGTCCGTCTCCTTTGCAGAGCGGGTTTTTCGCTGGTCATTGTGACCCCTCTGCTGCATTTTGGAGGCCGCGGATGGCATCTTTGCGATCCTCTCACCTTCCCCCAGTAGACTGTAATGTTTTTGTACGGATCTGGCTGCTCCAAAGTTACGGATGAGTGTCAGGATGGACGGAGCTCTGAAGAAAACCTAGCCGCCTCGCTCACATCCGGCCACGCCCCAGGGAGGATCTACTCTATCAAGGCCCAGTCTGCTGCCCTCAGGTGGAATCTGGCTGCCTGGCTACTGAAGAGAACTTGCTGAGAAGTAAGGGGGTTTTCCGAAGGATTGGTAACAACTCTGCTAAATTCTAGGAAAGAGACGCGCAGAATCTATTTGAAGGTCTGGAAGAAATTCAATTCTTGGCGCACAGAGCTCCTTTTTAATGTTTGCAGTGCTAGAGTTCCTACAGAGTGGGGCAGATAAAGGGTTGGCACTTAGTACCCTGAAAAGTCAGGTGTCGGCTTTAAGTGTATTTCTTGAACAACAGCTATCCAGGATATCCGGGTGTGTTTTAGAGCTTTAAGAAGGCAGAGACCAGTCAGCTCTCGCCCCTTTCCGGTATGGGATCTGTCCTTAGTAATGCAGGCCCTCACAGAGGGTCCTTTTTAAACCTATTGAGTCTTGTACGGTGAAGTTTTTTAACCCTCAAGATGGTTTTCTTAGTAGCCATCACTACTGCAAGGAGGGTTAGTGAGCTACAAGCCCTCTCTAGGAGGCCACCTTTCTTTCAAGTTTTTCCAGATAGGATTATTTTTAAAACCGATCTGGCCTTCTTTCCAAAGGTGGTTTCGGAATTTCATAGAAACCAGGAAATTTGTTTACCCACTTTTTGCTCAAATCCTGTGAAGGAACAGGAGCAGGTCTTCCACAAATTAGATGTCAGAAGATGTGCATTAAAGTACCTGGGGGTTACGGAGCAGTTTAAAAAGTCCGACTCCTCCTTTTTTTTTTTTTTTTTTTTTTTTTTTTTTTTTTTTTCAGGGGCAAGGATGGGTTCCAAAGCCTCTAGACACACTATAGCCAGATGGCTAAGATTGGCCATCAGTCAGGCCTATATAGCAAAGGGGGTGGAAGTTCTGGAGGGTATTGGGGCTCATTCCACTAGGGCTATGGCAGCGTCACAAGCAGAGTGGGCTGGTGCTACACCCGATCAGATCTGCAGAGCAGCAACGTGGTCAAGTTTTAAGACTTTCGTTAAGCACTACAGACTGGACTTGTTGTCTGCCCAGGACCAGGCTTTTGGGCATAAAGTTCTGCAGGCAGTAGTCCCACCCTAGGGTAAGTGCTCACTTATCCTCTCAAGTGTGCTGTCCTGAAAGACGAAAGAGGGGAAAATCAAAGTTACTTACCGGTAACGTTTTTTCCAAGAGTCTTTCAGGACCGCACTGCTACCCACCCAAATATTGTCTTGCCAATAGGACGTGAGAGCATCAGGAATATGAAAGTGATGTGTTCTTATGTCTCCCTAGACTGTCCGGAGGTTCTCGTGCAAAAACTGACGGGCTGAAGGGAAGGGGCGACTTAAAAGTCTGGTGGAGGCGGTGTTTCCTAAGAAGGGAGGAGCCGAGGTCTCAAGTATGCTGTGCTGAAAGACTCTTGGAAAAAACGTTACCGGTAAGTAACTTCGATTTTATTTATTTTTTTTCTTTCCTTTGCAATTATAACTCATCTGGCCACTGGGCCATTCCTGAGAGGTTTACATTAAACATCCCAAAAGGCAGTGTGCCGGATTTTGTGCATGTAGGCATGGGCAGTCTGTACTCCCCACTGCAGGTGGCGCTCAACTGAAGCACTAATGCAGAAGGAAGTTGTGAGGAACTTGGTTCTTCTGACTTCCTGTGGTCACAAGGAGATGGGTGTCCAATTGGACACTGATGCTTCATGTGACTCCAGCAGCTATCTTGAGTCAGACAGTGTCTATTTAAAGCTCCAGCTCCTGGGTTTGGCGTGCTTAATGCAAGTGGCTGGCAAAGGGACAGGATCCTTGTCTGGCAGTAACAGTGCGTAGAGGTAAATAAGGGTTTACCTCTCTTTAGGATCTATGAACAATGGAAAGGGTGTTGCATATTTACCTTTGCTAGAATTTAGGGTGAAGCGCTGACTTTATATATAATTTTTTTTTTTTAATACTCTCTTCAGGAGGCCTTACCTTTTGGGTGTGGACCGGCAAAGGCCGCATTCCGCTTCTCATTGCAGAAGTTGCCGGCAGCTTCAAGTCTTTAGACCACTGTTACAGTTCATAAATGGTGCCAGGCAGGTGTGCCTTCCTGCTGGGCCTGAATAAATTGTGTTGAACCTTTCTACAATATACAGTGGGGCAAAGTATTTAGTCAGCCACCAATTGTGCAAGTTCTCCCACTTAAAAAGATGAGAGGCCTGTAATTGTCAGCATAGGTATACCTCAACTATGAGCGGCAAAATGTGGAAACAAATCCAGACAATCACATTGTCTGATTTTTGAAAGAATTTATTTGCAAATTATGGTGGAAAATAAGAATTTGGTCAATATCAAAAGTTCATCTCAATACTTCATTGGCAATGACAGAGGTCAAATGTTTTCTGTAAGTCTTCACAAAGTTGTCACACACTGTTGCTGGTATGTTGGCCCATTTCCTCCATGCAGATCTCCTCTAGAGCAGTGATGTTTTGGGGCTGTCGCTGGGCAACACAGACTTTCAACTCCCTCCCAAAGGTTTTCTATGGAGTTGAGATCTGGAGACTGGCTAGGCCACTCTAGGACCTTTTGAAATGCGTCTTACGAAGCCACTCCTTCGTTGCCCGGGCAGTGTGTTAGGGATCATTGTCATGCTGAAAGACCCAGCCACGTTTCATCTTCAATGCCCTTGCTGATGGGAGGAGGTTTGCACTCAAAATCTCACGATACATGGCCCCATTCATTCTGGCACTGTAGGATCTGGGTCCCTGGCGACATAGTGTGTTACTGATGGTAGTCTTTGTTACGTTGGTCCCAGTTCTCTGCAGGTCATTCACTAGGTCCCCCCATGTGGTTCTGGGATTTTTGCTCACCGTTCTTGTGATCATTTTGACCCCACAGGGTGAGATCTTGCGTGGAGCCCCAGATTGAGGGAGATTATCAGTAGTCTTGTATGTCTTCCATATTCTAATTATTGCTCCCACAGTTGATTTCTTCACACCAAGCTGCTTGCCTATTGCAGATTCAGTCTTCCCAGCCTGGTGCAGGTCTACAATTTTTTTTGTTTCTGGTGTCCTTCGACAGCTCTTTGGTCTTCACCATAGTGGAGTTTGGAGTGAGACTGTTTGAACTTATCAGTATAAAAGACACCTGTCCACAACCTCAAACAGGTGCCATTAATACAGATAATGAGTGGAGGACAGAGGAGCTTCTAAAAGCGGGGTTCTACCCAAATTTTGAACATTATCTCTATGCATTCTCTTCCTTGCCTAGATGCTGACATGCTGTGTAAAAAAATTTAAATCGCTGTAATTACTTTTTTTTTTTCTAATCGTCTTAGCACTTCCTGGTTTTCCTCCCATGGGAGTAGGCGTGTTTCTAGCCTCTCCCAGACCTCCCACAGTCCCCTGGGAGCTAGTCTCAGGCTTCCCAGCGTGCATTGCGCAACAGCGTCATCATAACATCTCGGTGAATGCTGGGAGCACAGCATTCACCGCATCCAGGAAATACATGCTTGTGGGCTTCAAATGCCCACAATGAAGATGGAAACCGCCTTCAGTGAATTTTATAAGTTATTCTTTACAATGAAATCGGACACAGGTGGACTTATTACACAGAACATGTGAGTAGATAATCATGAGAAGAAAAGTTTGTGAATGAACTCCAAAAAAAAAAGATAGATAGGTGGACCCCCGCTTTAAAGAAGAAGATACAGGTCTGTGAGAGCCAGAAATCTTGCTTGTTTGTAGGTGACCAAATACTTATTTATCACCATAATTTGCAAATAAATTCTTTCAAAAATCAGACAATGTGATTGTCTGGATTTGTTTCCACATTTTGTCTCTCTCATAGTTGAGGTATACTTATGACAATTACAGGCCTCTCAGCGTTTTAAGTGGGAGAACTTGCACAAGTGGTGGCTGACTAAATACTTTTTTGCCCCACTGTAACTTCATTGCCTGACTTGGACTATATGTATTTATTGCCTGCCACAGCACGCTGTATCTTGCTCGCATGGGGCAGTTCTCTGTCAGGTCCCTAGCAGAGCTCTGTGGCATGTCTGTGCATGCTTGGAGAGATTTGGCACATGCGCAGGCACACTGTGGCTCTGCTTGATCCTGTATACCTGGTAAAGCCACAGCCTGCCTGCACATGTGCTAGATCACCCACACATGAGCAGACTTGTGGTAAGACGAGCAGCAGGTTTGCACATGTTTGAGATCTCAATTCAAGATGGCTGTGCAGGAGCAGAGAAGAGCAAGGGGAACTTTGTTTCGTCAGATTAGGGGACCCATCAGAATTTGTAATGGAAGTGATGTTCTGTCGCCGCCATCTTGCTACACCCCGCATTCCTCCGCAGTAAGGATACAGTGAGAAGGCGGCAAGCGGATATCTTGTTACACCCACCAGAGTCTTGTATTTCATACTTATTTTTAACAGTAAACTGAGTGTAGCACCCTCTACCATAGGTAGGTGCTAGGGTGAGTATTTTTGTAAGGGGAAATTGTCAGGCAGGTAAATTTTAGGTAGGCCTGCTTGTTTTGATCTGGGTGGCAGGGAGTGGTTAGTGCAGCAGTGGGTGTGACCACCTGTGCTTCAGTTCTGAGGTGCCTCCCCTGCTTCCAGGAAGAATGTTCTGGAAAAGGGGCCAGGCCTAGGACTGGAGTGGCAGGCAGCTCATGTGAGAAGCTGACAAATCCCCCAACTGGAATTGGCAAGGGGCAGGCCACTGGGGGGAGTTGTCAGCCGGGAGACGGGGAGATTGGAGTACTAGTGAGGCCTAGCGGAGGAGCCAGGGAGAGCTGGGAAGGAACTTCATCTTTACATGGTCATAGATGAAGGAGCTTCATCCTTACACGGCCATGGATGAAGTGTTCTGGAACAGAGGGGCTGGAGAAGCTGCTGGAACATATTTTCAGCTAAAGTTCTCCATCGACTCGGGGCAGGAAAAGGTCGGTGAGTGGAGTTCTGGATGAGGCATGCCAGGGGAGCTAGGTGCGAGGCCAGAGGAGAGACTGGGGAGAGTGTCAAATCGTTGTGGCCGGAGGGCACATGATTTTCAGGCCAGACTAGCTGGGAACAGTAGTCCATTAATCAGCACATGCTACTAATTACTAGGCCTCCAGCGAGAGGTACTGCAGACCTCTGGCCTAGTAACAGTACAACCAATCCTAGCCAGCAACTGAGACTGGTCTCTTTTGTCAACTGAGGATGCTGTGATAGGAAGAATAATGATCTACAGCGGAAGTTTGTGCAGGAGGGTGGAAGTCCTGGGAGCAACAGTCTGCAGGAGATACGCAGAGGAGGAGAAATAGTCTGCATGGTGTTATGCAGGGGAAGTGACTGTAAATATTATGTGTACTTCACAGCTCAACCTTTCTTTCTAATTCATAAATATGATGGCAAAGCATTTGTTCTATGGGCATCCCATATTTCCTTTCCCACAACCAAGTTATATTCACCCCCCACAATAAAACAACGCAAATGACTGTTCAATGTCTCAGAGGGGATTGATGGAGGTCTGGCAGCAGGGTGACATGCTGGATGTTAGTTACTAGTAGCAACCAAGCGCTACAGGAGCTTATATAGTGAAATACAGTATTTATAAATCCATCAGACTGTTTACATGTTGAATTATGAAAGCAGCAGTGTTCTGTCAGATTTGCAAACCTGTGAGATCAGCATGCTTGTCGCTGCTTTAAAATTCAACATGTAAACAGTCCGTCGGATTTCTAAATACTGTATTTCACCATATAAGCTCAGTTTACTGTTTAAAAAAAGTGTGAAATGCAAGACTCCGGTGGGTGTAACAAGATGTCCACTTGCTGCCTTCTCACTGCATTGTTACTGTGCAGGGTGTAGCAAGATGGTGGAACGTCACTTCTGTTACAAATTCTGACGGGTCGCCTAATCTGACAAAACACCTGCAAGAAGATAATACTGGCATCCATGCACCTGGAAGTATGTTTTTTTTTTTTTTTTTTTTATTTGTTTACAGGGACAAGTTACTTTGTCAGTTAGGATGAAGTTCCTTTTCAACTATCAAAAGTGCTATGCTGCACTGATCCTTTTTCATCCAACTTCTTTAAAAATGATTATTATTTTTTTTATATATGTAGCGCTGGTAGATTTGCGATCTACCATCTGTTAGGTAAATTTAGTAACTTTTTTTTGTTAAAAAGGTTAGGTTTGCCTCTGTTCCAGCTTGGCTGACGTTGTGTGTGTGTTTCCATACTGACCGGTGGGTGTCGCTGTTTATCACTGGTTAGTGTTGGAAAGGCAACGTGTCGAAGCGCATGGATGCTCTTCTGTCCCGGAGACAACTCGGTGGAGGTGGTTCTCCGAATTGCATTCTGGGCGAGGGTATATATGGGACAGACGCCATATTTTTGGGTTCGTTTTACAGCCACCTGCTGGCCCTCCTGGCCGACAGGTATGCATTAGAGAGCTATCTCGTGGTCCTCCGTTCCGGAGGCCCGCGGCGCAGGGGTGGGCCCAGAAGCTTGTCTGGGGCCTGCCACAGCAGCCTAGGAATGGTCCTGAGCTGTCTATCCCGTGTGAAGAAGCTGGACAACCGAGGAGATCCCAGGGGAGGACCCGTCATGGAAGGATCAAACAGCGTGCTGGTCTGGAGAGGGGTCTGGTGACTCGGTTGGAGGACGTAGCCTAAAGTAACTATACAGCATACTGTTGCCGGGTTGGCTTAAAGGTTCAGTGCTACACACTGAAACACTGACTGACGTTCATTGCAGAAAAAAAAACAATACATCCTGTGGCAGAGGATAGTACGGGTTTGTCCCAAACAAGTCTGTGGCAGAGACTTTTGTTCGTGCTATGTACTGGCTGCTAGACAAGTGAGAGAGGCCTATCCAGGCGAGCAAAGAGTGTGTCCCACGAGGGGAGCGCATTCTATTATAATATCCAAATTCTACCAGGACATTTGTCAAGAATCCTACAAGAAGATATTTGAGTTTCTTCTGCAGTTTCCCTTCTGCCTCTTTCCTACTACTTCATTGTTAAATTGTTTTAATAAAGCATTGAAAATGTACTCCAGTGTTGGTGCGTGTGTCGTCCAGAGGTAAACTTAACGGAACTCCTAGACCCGGTGCCGGTGAAACAGAGGGAAGGAGAGTGAAGATAACAAGCCCGCTTAAACCAGCAGCTCCACCAAGAGTTATTGGTACATACATACATATATATATATATATATATATATATATATATATATATATATATATATATATATATATATATGTATGTATGTGTATTAGTATCTCACAAAAGTGAGTACACCCCTCACATTTTTGTAACTATTTTTTTTATATCTTTTCATGTGACAACACTGAAGAAATGACTTTGCTACAATGTAAAGTAGTAAGAGCCCATTCACACAGAGGCGACTTTGGATCCGACTTGAAGTTGCCCCAAGTTGCGCAACATGTCAAATTCCATGTTAGTCAATGAGACCCGTCTTAATGTACACTACTGAAGTCGCTCCGACTTCAGAAAAGGTTCCTGTACTACTTCAATCCGACTTCTAGGCGACTTGTACCCATTGATTTCAATGGAAGTCGCCTCCAAAGTCGGATTGTGTCTTAACTGAAGCAACATTACAGGAAGAGAAAATTGTTTTCTCAGGCAAACCCCTCCCTCCCACAGAGCTGATTGCTGTTTGATCGGTCACTGGAAAGTCGCCTGTCCTGGAGGCGACTTAAAGTCGCTTTGTAAGTCGCGCTGTGGTGCACGCTTAGGTCGTGTCCAGGTCGCTTTGCAAAGTCGCGGCCAGAGTCGTGTTGCCCCTGTGTGAACTGGCTCTAAGTGTACAGCTTGTATAACAGTGTAAATTTGCTGTCCCCTCAAAATAACTCAACAAACAGCAAGAAATGTCTAAACCGTTGGCAACAAAAGTGAGTACACCCCTAAGTGCGCTCCTCCACCTTCCATTTGAGGATGCCCCACAGATGCTCAATAGGATTTAGGTCTGGAGACATGCTTGGCCAGTCCATCACCTTTACCCTCAGCTTCTTTAGCAAGGCAGTGGTCGTCTTGGAGGTGTGTTTGGGGTCCCAAGGGAGGGGATCATGCTCTGCTTCAGTATGTCACAGTACATGTTGGCATTCATGGTTCCCTCAATGAACTGTAGCTCTCCAGTGCTGGCACCACTCATGCAGCCCCAGACCATGACACTCCCACCACCATGCTTGACTGTAGACAAGACACACTTGTCTTTGTACTCCTCACCTGGTTGCCGCCACACACGCTTGACAACATCTGAACCAAATAAGTTTATCTTGGTCTCATCAGACCACAGGACATGGTTCCAGTAATTCATGTCTTTAGTCTGCTTGTCTTCAGCAAACTGTTTGCGGGCTTTCTTGTGCATCATCTTTAGAAGAGGCTTCCTTCTGGGATGACAGCCATGCAGACCAATATGATGCTGTGTATGGTCTGAGCACTGACAGGCTGACCCCCCACCCCTTCAACCTTTGCAGCAATGCTGGGAGCATTCATGCATCTATTTCCCAAAGACAACCTCTGGATATGATGCTGAGCACGTGCACTCTTCGGTCGACCATGGCGAGGCCTGTTTCCGAAAGGAACCTGTCCTGCATAGGCGTGCACACCGTAATCACCCTGTGCGGCTTCCCTCCTCTCCCAATGAATGCTGCAGGGTATCATTTCAGATTGGAGAGCAGGGAAGGGGCCAGTAAATATATCAGTTACCTACCCCTTCTTTTTTCTAAATAAACAGAATGAGTGATCAATCACTCACTGTGCTCATTCATAACTGAAGAATAGTAAGCACTGTTTACTATACTTCAGTGTGTGAATGACCAGGAAGCCGCTCAGCACAGAGCACTTTCCATTCATTCACTGTCCGGTGCAGCTAAACCTACAGAGAAAGGGACTGGGGTATCTCTGTCCTCAGTCCCTTTCTCTGTCTCAAAAGTGAGAGGGTTTGAGCTTTGTAGTGCACACCCTAATGCAATAGGCTGCGCACACCTATGCTGTCCTGGTAAACCGCTGTATGGTCTTGGCCATCGGGCTGCAGCTCAGTTTCAGGGTCTTGGCAATCTTCTTATAGCCTAGGCCATCTTTATGTAGAGCAAAAAATATTTTTTTTCAGATCCTCAGAGAGTTCTTTGCCGTGAGGTACCATCAAAACCTGAAGTCCCTATATATACCCATGATCAAACTTTAATCATTCAGCTATGAATAAGCGCCATGATGGGGCGTGAAACATGTTAGCTATCTTTCCTGTTCCTCCCTGTACATGAGGTGACTGCATTTGGATTTTATTTCTTCATATCAATAAAGATGTCTTCTATGGTGTGCGGCCGTCCAGGATATTTTTCTCTTTCATCAAGCTTGTGCAGAGCCAGCACCTGTGAGTTCCATTAGGGCGGGTGTCTTGATACGGATTTGAGAGATTGGAGCGGCAATTTTTTGCCCGTGAGGTACCATGTTTAACCTCCAGTGACCAGTATGAGAGAGTGAGAGCGATAACACCAAATTTAACACACCTGCTCCCCATTCACACCTGAGACCTTGTAACACTAACTAGTCACATGACACCGGGGAGGGAAAATGGCTAATTGGGCCCAATTTGGACATTTTCACTTAGGGGTGTACTCACTTTTGTTGCCAGCTGTTTAGACATTAATGGTTGTGTGTTTGTAAATTTGCTGTCCCCTCAAAATAACTCACTGTTGTACAAGCTGTACACTCACTACTTTACATTGTAGCAAAGTGTCATTTTTTCAGTGTTGTCAATATATAATAAAATATTTACAAAAATGTGAGGGGTGTACTCACTTACAGTTGCAATAAAAAGTATGTGAACCCTTTTGGAATGATATGGATTTCTGCACAAATTGGTCATAAAATGTGGTCTGATCTTCATCTAAGTCAGTGGTTCTCAAGCTGGGGGTCAAATGACGATTTGCCAGGGGTCACCAAATCCTGGGCTGTTCTGATGCCTGCATGCCTCTCCCAGCCTTTTTGCGGCTGCCCAGCAGGGCTGTCCCTGGAGCCTCTTTGCATCCGCCCATTCAGTTCACAGGGTGGCTGGGGGGCAGAGACTAGAAGTCAGCTGACTGGTGAGGAATGTAAAGTAGGAGGGGCTGGAGGAGACCCTATCTCCTGATTTCGGCATAGGTGTCACTGCTACGAGACACCACAAAGTCGGAGGCACAGTGAGTAACACTACCTGTGATTATAGTTGCCATTAAAAGTCCCCACTACAGATCAGCAGATGACCTTGATCAAGAGCACCTAAGTTGGCTGATGAGAACTCCCCCCAGCACTGCCACTCATCCCATCCCCCCCCCCCCCCCCACCAAGGAGTAAGAGAAGGAATAAAAATAGAGAATACATGGAAGGGAGAGGAAAAGAGGGCGGGCGGGCGGGGGGGGGGGGGGGGACGACAAAGAAAAAAGGGAGAGAAAGAATAAGAGAACAAGAAAGAAGGCTAGATAGAGGGATGGGGGAAAAAAAGAAACAAGAAATTAAGATAGAGAGATAAAAGGGAAATAAAGAAGAACAAAGAGGGGGTTCATCCTAAAATGTACCATAAGGGGTTTTAATACTGGATGAGTGGAAGGGACTCGGGGAGCGCTAAATGTCCTTGAGTCAGTGGCGCAAATTACTTGCCTTGGGTGCTGACAACCCACGCTACGAAAATAATTTTACTGTTAGGGGTCCCCACAACTTGGGAAATTTTATCAAGGGGTCACGGCACTAGAAAGTTTGAGAACCACTGATCTAAGTCACAACAATAGACAATCACAGTCTGCTTAAACTAATAACACACAAAAAATTAAATGTTACCATGTTTTTATTGAACACACCATGTAAACATTCACAGTGCAGGTGGAAAAAGTACGTGAACCCTTGGATTTAATAACTGGTTAAACCTCCTTTGGCAGCAATAACTTCAACCAAACGTTTCCTGTAGTTGCAGATCAGACGTGCGCAACGGTCAGGAGTAATTCTTGACCATTCCTCTACAGAACTGTTTCAGTTCAGCAATATTCTTGGGATGTCTGGTGTGAATCACTTTCTTGAGGTCATGCCACAGCATCTCAATCTGGTTGAGGTCAGGACTCTGACTGGGCCAATCCAGAAGGCGTATTTTCTTCTGTTTAAACCATTCTGTTGTTGATTTACTTCGATGCTTTGGGTGGTTGTCCTGTTGCAACACCCATCTTCTGTTGAGCTTCAGCTGGTGGACAGATGGCCTTAAGTTCTTCTGCAAAATGTCTTGATAAACTTGGAAATTCATTTTTCCTTCGATGATAGCAATCCATCCAGGCCCTGATGCAGCAAAGCAGCCCCAAACCATGATGCCCCCACCACCATACTTCACAGTTGGGATGAGGTTTTGATGTTGGTGTGCTGTGCCTTTTTTTCTCGACACATAGTGTTGTGTGTTTCTTCCAAACAACTCAACTTTTGTTTCATCTGTCCACAGAATATTTTGCCAGTACTGCTGTGGAACATCCAGGTGCTCTTGGGCAAACTGTAAACCTGCAGCAATGTTTTTTTTGGACAGCAGTGGCTTCCTCTGTGGTATCCTCCCATGTAATCCATTCTTGTTTAGTGTTTTACGTATCGTAGATTCACTAACTTGGATGTTAGCATATGCCAGAGACTTTTGTAAGTCTTTAGCTGACACTCTAGGATTCTTCTTCACCTCATTGAGCAGTCTGCGCTGTGCTCTTGCAGTCATCTTTACAGGATACCCACTCCTAGGGAGAGTAGCAGCAGTGCTGAACTTTCTCCATTTCTAAACAATTTGTCTTACCGTGGACTGATGAACAGCAAGGCTTTTGGAGATACTTTTATAACCCTTTCCAGCTTTATGCAAGTCAACAATTCTTAATCGTAGGTCTTCTGAGAGCTCTTTTGTGCGAGGCATCATTCACATCAGGCAATGCTTCTTGTGAAAAGCAAACCCAGAACTGGTGTGTGTTTTTTATAGGGCAGGGCAGCTGTAACCAACACCTCCAATCTCATCTCATTGATTGGACTCCAGTTGGCTGACACAATTATCTCTTGGAGATCTCATTAGGGTTCACATACTTTTCCCACCTGCATTGTGAATGTTTACATGGTGTGTTCAATAAAAACATGGTGACATTTAATTCTTTGTGTGTTATTAGTTTAAGCAGACTGTGATTGTCTATTGTTGTGACTTAGATGAAGATCAGATCACATTTTATGACCAATTTGTACAGAAATCCATATCATTCCAAAAGGGTTCACATACTTTTTATTGCAACTGTATGTGAGATACTGTGTGTGTGTGTGTATATGTATGTGTATATATATATATATATATATATATATATATAGAATTATTGCTTATGTTTTATATAAAGAAATAGTATATAAAAAAAAAAAAGTGTTTTTTGCTTATTAATTCATTGTGTTAGGGGTGGGGGTGGGGGGTTGTTCTTTGCCTCCATATCATCTAGAGCAGTGTTTCTCAACTCCAGTCCTCAAGGCACACCAACAGGTCATGTTTTCAGGATTTCCTTCAAATGAAAGGGCTGTGGTATTTACTAAGGCAGTGAAACTGATCAAATCACCTGTGCAAAATTAGTGGAAATCCTGAAAACATGACCTGTTGGTGCACCTTGAGGACTGGAGTTGAGAAACACTGATCTAGAGAAGTGCATTGTTCAAGTCACACTGTCAATACCAGAACTGAACCATATTCTCCTCTCTAATGCGTCCTCCTTCCCCATAAAGGAATACTGGGAGGTAGGGTTCACCATTATAACATTTACAATTTGTGACATACTGTATTTGTTGAACATTCTATATGTTTTCAGTAATATGCTAACTATAACTAAAGGCAAAACTTTTTTTTATTTTATTTTTGGATAGAGTAGAGAGGGATTAGGACACTTGCTAGTTTTATAACTGTCACTTCCCAGTTATTTTATTCAACACGCTGGTTGTATGAAAAAAAAAAAAGACTAATGTATAGGCTGCCTAGGAAAATCCCAAAGTTAGGGTTGTCACCAGAACAGGAAACTAGTTCTGGTGACAACCAGTGATTCCCTCACTTTTGGAGGGATTGTCTCTCACTTCCTGTTTTTGCTATGGGACAGGAAGTAAAGGGGTGTCTCCCCAATGGGACAAAAAAAAAAAAAAAAAAAAAAAAGACAAGGGTGATAATCTCCCCCTACATTATCCAAAATAACAAAAAGTTTTGCCTTTAGTTCCACTTTAAAGAGGAGTTCCACCCAGGGGGTCCATTAAAAAAAAAAAAAAATTAAAAGTCAGCAGCTACAAATACTGCAGCTGCTGACTTTTAATTGGACACTTACCTGTCCCTGGGTCCAGCGATGCGGGGGATCGAAGCCCAGCTCTTCTCCCCCCCCCTCCGCTCGTCGGCGCCGGCATTTCAACTGTGGGCGCCGGGTTGTGGCTTCACAGCCTGGCACCCACTGCGCATGCGCGAGCGGCGCCGCGCGCTGTGATTGGCCACTCAATCACCTGGGACCTGTAATGGGTCCCATATGATTGACAGGAGGGAGGGAGCAGAGCCGAGCCCTTCCTGTGCCGAGGGGGAAGTGATGTCACCAGCCCAGGCACAGGAAGAGGCAGACTACGAGGGACCACCTAGCAACAGGCATTTAGAGGTAAGTAAAAAAAAAAAAAATATCCAAATGTTCTTTTGTTTTTTTTTTAGAATTTTTCAGGTATTTTTGTTTTTTTGGGTGGAACCCCACTTTAACTACCATTCTTCACACTGTTCTATCTCACTTTTATTTGCAACTTTGTATCCTTCTGTTCCCACTCATCTTTTTCAAATGTTATTAGCTGCAATGATGTATTTGTACACTCGTGACAAGTTATGAAGACAGAAAAATGACTGCTGAGTTTTCTATAATCTAGCTGTAGCTCAAAAAACATGCTCAGTTCAGTACAGTGCAGCTTACAGTAACCTCTGAGAAGAAGCAGCGCATGCACACAGATCTGTTTTTCACACTTGGCTTCAAGGAAAATGATTAACCCAAAATCCTATGAGCCATTAAAGATCACAACTAGAACGATAAGATAAAGTCGCAATTAAACCTCTACAATAAATTATATTTATTAGCAAACATGATTTGATACAATTTGATTCTTGTTTTTAGTTTGTTACGGAACAAAGAGCAAACTACGACTTTAATGTAAATAGCCAAACATTTTTTTTTTTTGGTAGAGTAGGGGAAGTGTTAGAACCCCTGTTGGGATTGATTGCTTTCTGGGGCTCTGTTAAGGAGATTTCCCTTAACTACCTGTTATGGTGGTCTCGACAGGCCAGTAATGAGGGAAACAGAAACACAGACTGAACACATTTCTTTTTTTTTTTTTTCTTTTTTTTTTAGGATAGTAGCAGAATATTAGAATTTCCTAATCTATTCAAAAATATAAATACATGGCTATAGATGCATTTAAAATGGCTAGATGGCTACTATATTTTCATGTGTATATGTATATATCCCACTTGGAGTCCGGGCCGTGGCAAATCACAGCTCGGCTCCCTCCTCCTTCCTCCACCGCCGGGCCAGTAGGAGAGCGCAGTGGAGCCTCTGCGCATGCGCAGTAGGGACTCGGCGTAAAGCTGTAATGCTACACTGCCCCCTCCCCTTTATGCGCAATGGCGGCAGCAGCACCCGACCGCTGATGGAAACATCAGCTGCGGTGCCGACATCGCTGGACTCCTGGACAGGTAAGTGTCCTATTATTAAAAATCAGCAGCTGCTGTATGTGTAGCTGCTGGCTCTTATTTTTGCAGGGGTCAACGGACCTCTACTTTTAAATCAGATTTTTTTTTATTTAAATCAGATTTTTTAAAACTTTATCAAATTTATTTTAATAAAATGCTTTTGGAGTAAAAAAAATCTATCTAAAGATAGTTTTCTTTTTAAGATACATTAATAATTTAGTTTATTCCGCATGAAATGGAGCTTAGCTATGTAGCATGAGGCTGTATATTCTGCAATATTTACATTTTTTGGTAAACTCATTCAATGAATCCAAGCTCTGCAAGCTGAGATAACATGCACTGCATTGATGCATCCACACAATTTCACAGTAACCATGAGATAAAACAAAGTTCAGGAATATTTCTTTATCCCATTGTTTTGCAAATCTATGTACACTACAAACTGTATGATTGAATCGGTTCAGATATCCCTGTTTTATCAACCTGACAGCTTATTCTAAATCGGAAACCTTCATTTTGTTTGCAGATATTAAAGATTCTAACTACCAGCAAGGATGAGGCCTTTAATTAAAGAGCACCTGTCATTTCAGTTCCATCATGGCAGCGCCTGTTAGTGGACATCCACTCACCTGCTTCCGCCACGTCCCTCACCTTGTTGTGTCACTGCCGCATCACCAGCCGCCCCATTAAAGTGAATGGGACTGTCGGTGAGTCAACAGCGGGCCAGAGGAGGAGTCACTGCGGGACAGAGATGACAGTTGCTCTTTAAAAATTATGATTTAAATTGAATTGATTTAAATCAAATCCACCCTACACTAAAGTATAGAGTATAAGCTTTTTTGATTAGAGTGGAGTTCCACCCACTTTTACAACTCTTCAGCATCCCTCACTAAACTGTGCACTGTAAACAAATTGGATATTTTTTTATTTTTTTTCTCAGCACCTACTGTATATCCGCTGTATTCATTTTTCACTTCCTCCTCCCTGGCCGCGGCCCAACGCATCATTTCCTGTTTGCAATGCCTTCTGGGAAGGGGCGGCAACTTCCTCTGAAACTGCCGTTGCTATGGAAACCTGACCTGAAACCTATTACACTGCTTGTGCTGCACTGAGCATGTGCGAGATCTGCAAGGATGATATCCAGGAAGAAATACAGTCTGGCTTCAGATGCCCACACTTAAGATGGCCACGGCCTGCTGTAAGTTTATAGAATAACAAACTACTGCTATAAACTAACAAAACAGACCTTAGTTTACAGACTAACTTTACTAGAATACATTAAGCTTGTGTATTATAGGAGTGTTTTTATTTAAAAAGTATAATTTCAGCCGGAACACCACTTTAAGAACAGTTACTTTTTAAAATGTAACAAACAGCTCGCTCACCCTATAGGGTTATATAAATACCACATCATATTTCATATCAAGACACATAGATACTCTACACCAGTGGTCTCCAAACTGCGACACCAGGGGGGCCAGATGCTTGCCTTCATTCGACCCTTGGGGCACTATTCCTCCCACTTACACCAGTAATGAGGCACTATTCCTCCCACTGACACCAATGATAGGGCAACATTCCTCCCATTCTTACCAATGATGGGGCACTATTTCTCCCATTCATACCAATGATGGGGCACTATTTCTCCCACTGACACCAACCATGGTGCGCTATCCCCCCCCCCACTACCAAAGAAGGGGCACTATCCCCCCCCCCCCCTGATACCAAAGATGGGACATTGTTTACTCCCACTGACTCAGGACATTTTCTACTCCCGCTGGCCACAGTGCTGCCCCCCTAAAGTCTGAAGGACAGTAAACTGACCCTTTGTTTAGAAAGTTTGGAGACCCCTGCTCTACGCCAATGACATCATATAACCTACAAAGAATGTATTCTTAGAACTACAACTTTTATTTATAGCATTCCATAGCAATACCTAGCAATATGATCGTATACAAAATATATGAAAAAATTAAATATTCTCAAATTGATAAAAAAATTTAAAATAAACTATAAGCTCAATTCACAAAGCTTTAAAGTGGAACTACAGACAAAATAAAAAGTGACACATAAGATGCAGTCTCTCATTAGCATTATCTCATTATTTAAAGCGGTTGTATACCCTTTTTTTAACTTTTACCTACAGATAAGCCTATAATTATGCTTACCTGTAGGTGAAATTAATATCCCCTAAACCTGTATGGTTTAGGAGATATTTACTTTGCATGCAGCCGCTAAAGTCAGCAGTGCATGCGCTGTGAAGGCCCGGCTGAAGGTCCGGCAGACGCTGCCGGACCTTGCCAGGAAAACGATTCCCGCGCATGCGCGGGAGTGACGTCATCGTGGCTCCGGCCACTCACAGCGCCGGAGCTGCGATACCCGGAAAGAAATGCTGAGGGAACACGTCAGCTCCCTCGACGTGGACCACGATCAGATGTCGAGGCCTCGTTCTAAGGTGAGTATTTCATAATGAGCTAGTATGTGTTGCATACTAGCTCATTATGCCTTTGTCTTGCAGGTTTTTTTTGTTTAAAAAAAAAAAAGGTGCGGGTATACAACCGCTTTAAGTCCCCCTGTAACATAGTTTTATCACTTGTTGATCCTACCAGAAGGTCCATTATTTTCCATTTCCTGTATTAGGATGACAACACTTTGTTCTCAGGTAAAATCCCACAGGAGCATTGTCACCCTGTGGACAGGATAATCTTAGATGGACATGTCTTTAAATGGACGAGGACGATTAGTCGAAGACAAATAAATAATGCCCAATTTGTTGTTACAACTATTTCTTTTGGGAAAAAAGTTTTAAGCCATATGAATAAAAGATGACTGCCGAGAGTGTTTAAGGCCCCTTTCACATGGGCAGAAAAAAAAACAATATTTTTTACTTTTTGCTATAATAAATATCCCAAAAAATATATAAAAAAACAATTTTTTTCCTCAGTTTAGGCCGATATGTATTCTTCTACATATCTTTGGTAAAAAAAAAAAATCACAAATAGCAGGGTATAATGATTGGTTTGCGCAAAAGTTATACAAAATAGGGGATAGATTTATAGCATTTTTATTGTTAATTTTTTTTTTTTAATAGTAATGGCAGTGATCTGCGATTTTTCTTGTGACTGCGACATTGCGGCGGACAGATCGGACACTTTTGACACTATTTTGGGACCATTGACATTTATACTGCAATCAGAGCTAAAAATAGCCACTGATTTCTGTATAAATGTCACTGGCAGGGAAGGGGTTAAACACTAGGGGGTGATCAAGGGGTTAAGTGTGTTCCCTCAGTGTGTTCTAACTCAGGGTTTCTCAACTCCAGTCCTCAAGGCGCCCCAACAGGTCATGTTTTCAGGCTTTCCATTAGTTTGCACAGGTGATTTGATCAGTTTCACTGCCTTAGTAATTACCACAGCTGTTTCATCTGAGGGAAATCCTGAAAACATAACCTGTTGGGGCGCCTTGAGGACTGGAGTTGAGAAACACTGTTCTAACTGAAGGGGTGATGGGCTCACTAGAACATGACAGAGATTACTGTTGCCGATCACTGGGAGCAGTAGATCCCTGTCATGTCACTAGGCAGAGCAGGGAAATGCATTTTTTACATCTCCCCGTTCTGCCTCTCCTCGCCACGATCGTGGGCCACCGGCGGACATCGACATGCGCGCGCCCACTAGCCTGTGAGGACAGAGGGACGTACAGGTACATCCATTTGCGCAGCCGTGCCATTCTGCCGACGTACATCGTCCTGCAGCGGTCAGCAAGCGGTTAATTTTTTATTTTGCCCATGGTGCTACTTTAACACAGTGATACGTATCCTTAATTAAGCCATGAGATTGTAATCTTCAAATATCATCAGACTAAAGAATTACTGTCAATTTTTTTTTTTAAGGCTCTTTCTCCTAGCATGTAAAATATATAGCAGTAGAAATTATGTCTAGAAACATTTGATTTGCTGTATCTATGTTATGTCGCATAGTTACATAGTAGGTGAGCTCATACCTCCCAACATTTTGAGATGGGAATGAGGGACACCTACTAGCAAATGTATGCAGGCATAGGACACGCCCCCCTGCCACGTCCCTTAAAGGAGAATTAACAAAAAAAGGTTAATTAAATCCACAAGTGCTTTTTTTTTTAACCACTATTATTCCTTTTATATTGGCTTTCAAAACTTACAAATGCAGCAATTTAGAAATTAGGTGAAAGGTTTAGCACTGGGAAACACTATTTGAAAGATAAAAAGTGCATTTTATATACAACTATATAGATCAGACCAAAATGAGGGGCAAATGAGCAGGAATGAGGGACAGGGGGACATTTCTCCAAATCAGGGACAGTCCCTCCAAATCAGGGACAGTTGGGAGCTATGGGTGAGGTTAAAAAAAGACACAAGTCCATCAAGTCCAACCTATGTGTGTGATTATATGTCAGTATTACCTTGTATATCCCTGTATGTTGTGGTCGTTCAGGTTCTTATCTTGCAATCTTGCAATTAAATTGTTCCATTGTACCTGTGAAGGCTTTTGAATTATTTATAGCGAAATTTAATTTTCAAAGGATACTCATTGCCTTAGAAAAGTATCTACATCTATCTACACATACCTTCACAGAAAGTTTTTTAGAGGTTACAATCAAAGTTAGAACCATTTTTCAAGGTATACATCCAATGCCCAAACAGATACATCTGTAAGCAGTTATGTGCCTTCCATATGTCACAAAAATCACATAGAGGTTGATTTACTAAAACTAGAGAGTGCAAAATCTGGTCCATCTTTGCATGGTAGCCAATCAGCTTCTATCTTCAGCTTGTCCAATTAAGCTTTGACCAAAAAAAAAAAAAAAAAAAAAACCTGGAAGCTAATTGATTTCTATGCAGAGCTGCACCAGGTTTCATACTCTCTAGTTTTATTAAATCAACTCCCCAAGGGGGAAAACCACAGAGCAGTACTTTATAAAACAAAGCCTTCATCTACTACCCGCTTTGTTTCATTTAGTCTATAATTCGGAGAGAGCAGTTTTCAAATATGTAGAAAGCAGCATGCAGGGGCTTGGTGAAGGTGGCAGTGTAGGTATGCAGATGTCTAGTTGGGTTCACCTGATAAAAGGATATATAGCCACCATCATAGTCTAGGTGTATCCCAACAGATTTCACTATAGAGTCTGTAGAAATTGTGGTTTGGATGTTGTTGTGGGACGTTCCGAGGAACTTTTGATAAAATATGGTCCAGGATTTATCGTTGTATCCAATAAAAGACTCATTGCCAGGGATTTTCCTCTCAATGCTGTTACAAGCCACACCAAGAATCCATCTTGAGGCCCCACTTACGTCCACCTCCCAGTAATGTTGTCCTGATGTAAAAATGTTGCTGCTTAAAACCTGACAGGATTTAAACCTCTCTGGTGTCATGGTGTACTTCTGAGAGGTGGCAGAGTAAGAAGCAGATTTAAGATCACCTGAAAGAATGATTTTATTGTGAGCTGTATCTATGTCTAAGGAGAGGTCGGTCTTCTTCAGACTGGAAAACTGGCGTATGGATTTAAGCTCCAGCACACTTTCAGCAAAGCTTTGAAGTCCCATGTGTAGTATAAGTGAAATTGGGCTCTCGTCTAAACTTGCAGCTAGGTTGGCTTCATAGTTACTGTTGCTGGACCGACGAGAGTTCCTACGCTTGGTTTCTCCGTGAGGAGTTCCCCTGAGCACAGTTAATGGGTCAGTCACATTGTGTAGCTCCTTGATGCTGCCTATTTTTTTGCTGAGCTCATCCTTAGTTTTTTCATGTTGCTGAATTAAGGCATTCACTCTGAACGTGGCCTGCTGCTCTTGTCTGGAGACCTCATTGTTGGCTCTTGTCTGCAGAGCTTCGAGGGGTTCATTGATATCTCTAAAGAGAGCTGCCACCCTTTCATTTATACCAGAAGCGGCTTCTTGAACACTTTCACGTATCTTCAGCAGCTTCTCAAGGTTGTTCTCATTCTCCTCACTCTCCAAAGTCAAGTTGTCCAAGATGTCCTTCAGACTCGCCTTTCTCTTTTCAAAGGCGTCCTTTAGGGGATCCACTTTGTGCCCTCGATGATCTCCAATAATGCAGCATGATACGCAAATGCAAGCCCCGTCTTTGGAGCAACAGAACTCGATGATCTTATCATGGACGGAGCATTTCATGTCCTTAATTGAAGTGGTAGGCTCCACCATGACATGCTCTTGAGACTTGCTGTGTGTCTTGAGATGTTCTTCACACATCGAGGCTTCACAATGAATGCATGTTTTAGTGGCAGCCACGGATGTCTGGACACAGTAAGTGCAGAAAATCTCCTTCTCCTTCTCCTTCTGCTTGGCAGAATCTCTGCGTTCCATATTCTTCTTAAATCTTTGATGAGGGCCGATCTGAGGCTTTCAAAAAGTTTAGCCTTAAGCTATGAAGTTTGAGTCCCAATGCTCTTTATGTTGTGCTTTTAAGAGTCACACCTAACTCCTACAACTGTTAAGTTAAACACTGGTATTATAGCTTGGTACAGGAGGCAGATTCTGTTCTGCCCTTTCAACAAGCATGCAATAAAATAGATATCGTAGCAACATCTGTTGTTGGTTACCATAATAAATTTCAGAGCCACAGTGTCACATGATGACCAGAGTCCATATAATACAACTGAACAAACAGAACTGTTTTCTCTTGCAAAAAACAGCAATGGTCCTATCTCTGTGAGGCAAGCTATCAATTGTGATACTACTACACAGACTAATGCCTCAACTGAAATTAGTTTTTTTAGGTTTAGATATACTTTAAAGCCTAACTCCATTTATCTTTGGACTAGATTGGCCCAAACCAACTATTTAAACAAAATATTTCCTCCATTAATACATATGCCCGCTGTGAATGGCAGCTACAGACCATGGCGACTTGATGATGCACAGCCAGGGGTCATGTCACAGGAAGCGGGTTAAATGACGCTGCTCATCATTCAACCCAGAAAGTGATTGGTGCTAAAACTGATATAGTAAATTTGCAAGGGACACCCCTAGAGAATTGCAATGAGACCTGTTTATTTTTTTCATTTTGAAATATACTGAGCTATTTATTTAACCACTTGCCGCCCAAGAATGTCCCTGTACATCCTTAAAGCGGAGGTCTGCCCACCCCTGCAAAAATTAAAAGCCAGCAGCTACACATACTGCAGTTGCTGACTTTTAATAATAGGATACTTACCTGTCCTGGAGTCCAGCCATGTCGGTCCAGCAGCTGTTGGGCCTGCCGCATTACAGCTTCATGCCTGGTCCCTACTGCGCATGCGCAATGCACCGCTACCCTTTCCTACTGACCCGGCGGTGGGGGAAGGAGGAGGAGGGAGCCAAGTTGCTGACGTAATTTGCCGCGGCCCGGTCTCCCGGAACTGGGGACAGGGTACCTGTCAAAGACAGGTATCCGCTCTCCCCTTCCCACTGAAAGGTACCAAATGTTGCACCGGAGGAGCGAGGAGACAAATGAGCGGAAGTTCCACTTTTGGGTGGAACTCCGCTTAAGGTTGCAGTGGTTATACCAGGATGAGGCCTGCAGCTACGGGCATCTTCCTGGTATCTTCTTTTTTGGCCAACGATGCTCTTTTTTGTAAGTGCAATCCTAGTGGCTAGTTGCTTTACTTACTTATTACTTGCGGGCACTGGTGGGCATCACTGGTGGGAACTGGCAGGCATTGTTGATGGGGCTGCACTGATAATCATTGCACTGATTATCAGTGCAGACCGCACCGTCAGGAAAGCAGCTTATCGGCTCTCCTCTACTCAAGCGCTGTCAACGTGGATAGAGGAATGTTGATTACTGGCACTTCCTAGTTACACTGCAATCAACTGTAATTGGACACAGCTGATCACATGGTAAAGAGCCCACGTCAAGGATCTTTACCGTAATCGGAGATGTGGTGTGTCCGAGCGACACACTGCACCACCGATCGCCACCAAGGGCACGCATGAGCGTCTTGTTCTGAAGGACGTCATATGACGTCCCATCAGAATGGGAAAGCCAACTCCTAGCTGTCATTTGGCTATTGGCTGCTAGTTGGTTAACAAAGTGCCGACCAGCCGCCGCAGTTGTAAAGAAAGTCTGAGGACTGACCCCTAACATAAAACACCTCCATCCCTAATATCAGAAAAAAAGCAAATGAATGTCGCCCACGGGACTTTAAATGAGGTGTAAATGGTGATCAAAGGGTAAGCAAGTATAAAGGTACAAATATTTTATTGAAAACAACAGTATAATCCATAATAAGACATGAGCATGGGTGAACAGGTTCATAAAACAGCAACATTGCAATGTAGTCCTAAAACATAGCCATCATATAATAGTAATATATATAATACAGGTATGCATAGTACATCTCTAACCCGACGCGTTTCGCGAGCTTTCCTCGCTTCATCAGGGGCTGATGTGCATAACTGCTGTCTGTAAATACAGATTGAAGTAATTAGAGTATCGGTTGTAATAGGGTAAAAGCAAGAAGCCAGACCTGGTCATCCCAAACTTACTTGCAGGACCAAAGCTGTAGACACATAACCCAGGCACGGGCCGGCGGAGGGCATCTCCCCCGGGAGCTGAAGGGGCCGAGGATCCAACCAGAGGACCGAGGCCAGGCGTGGGGGGCAGCATGGCAGAAATGAGAAAGAGAAAGGAGAGCGTGAACCCAAATTGATCCCAAATGCAATGCATGGCGACTCACTGTATAGGGATATAGATAAAATTGAAACGTTAGGAAGTAAGAGATGTATATCGTGACATAATGCAAGGTATGTTGGTAAGCAAGGTCTAAAGTAATGTCATTAGTATTGTCGTAAGAATATAAAATATATGCTACTTGCATAATATGCACAAAGTGTCCCGCAGAGCAAAGAGAAAGAGGAGGGTACAGGGTGAAAAAGTGAATGAGAAAGGAAAAGGAAAAGGAAGGAGGAGAAAACAGGGGGAAGTGAGGTGAATGGTAACAGAAAAAAGACAGAGAAAGAAGAGAGAAATGAAAAGAGGGGGGAACGGGACCAGGGGGGGGGGAAAGAAAAAGTGAGTGAAGAGAAGGGAGGAGAGGCACAGTGAGATAGGGGGCAAAATGATTATTGGTGTGAAGCGCTGGAAAAGTACTTATGTGTAAGGAAGCAGAGAGTGATTGGAGGAGTCAGTCAGAAGCAGCAAGTGAGGATAGGTGCGCTGTGAGGTGCAAGTATACATATTAGAGTAGATAGATAGGGTGCCTACCAATACAGTGCAGCGTCCCGACTGAGTGTTGGAGAGATAGTGAAGGAAAGGTTGCCATACTGACACCCCCAGCCTTTTACCCGGACATCCGCCGAGTTCTCCGCCCCTAACGTCATGTGTCAGGCGGAGCAAACGGAGATCGCAACGCACCCGCCGCATGGGGCAGGCACTCGCGATCCACAGCCACCGCCTGGATGACACATCCCGCCCATCAGGGAGGGGGGTACCGCTGAATTGCAGGCATCCCCAGGTGGGCGTGGAAGAGCATGACGCCGATGCCCTGGTGGCCCCGCCCCTCCGGAGAAGCCAGAGAAGCGGGGACAGCTGGGGAAATAAATCCCCATTTGTGCATCGCAGCTCCCAGAGGGTAAACAGACCGCTCAGCCCAAACGTGGGTGCAGTGAAAAAGCCGGGTCTGCAAGTAGATAGGAAATTCAAACATGATCATGTAAAAGGGTATACTAGTAAGGTCATAAAGGTTCGGTGATAGCCGAACCAATGTAGCCCCTAAGATCTAGGGTCAGCATCAGACCAGGGCATTATGGTGTTTTCCACCTGGGTACAAATTGTAAAGAAAGTCTGAGGACTGACCCCTAACATAAAACACCTCCATCCCTAATATCAGAAAAAAAGCAAATGAATGTCGCCCACGGGACTTTAAATGAGGTGTAAATGGTGATCAAAGGGTAAGCAAGTATAAAGGTACAAATATTTTATTGAAAACAACAGTATAATCCATAATAAGACATGAGCATGGGTGAACAGGTTCATAAAACAGCAACATTGCAATGTAGTCCTAAAACATAGCCATCATATAATAGTAATATATATAATACAGGTATGCATAGTACATCTCTAACCCGACGCGTTTCGCGAGCTTTCCTCGCTTCATCAGGGGCTGATGTGCATAACTGCTGTCTGTAAATACAGATTGAAGTAATTAGAGTATCGGTTGTAATAGGGTAAAAGCAAGAAGCCAGACCTGGTCATCCCAAACTTACTTGCAGGACCAAAGCTGTAGACACATAACCCAGGCACGGGCCGGCGGAGGGCATCTCCCCCGGGAGCTGAAGGGGCCGAGGATCCAACCAGAGGACCGAGGCCAGGCGTGGGGGGCAGCATGGCAGAAATGAGAAAGAGAAAGGAGAGCGTGAACCCAAATTGATCCCAAATGCAATGCATGGCGACTCACTGTATAGGGATATAGATAAAATTGAAACGTTAGGAAGTAAGAGATGTATATCGTGACATAATGCAAGGTATGTTGGTAAGCAAGGTCTAAAGTAATGTCATTAGTATTGTCGTAAGAATATAAAATATATGCTACTTGCATAATATGCACAAAGTGTCCCGCAGAGCAAAGAGAAAGAGGAGGGTACAGGGTGAAAAAGTGAATGAGAAAGGAAAAGGAAAAGGAAGGAGGAGAAAACAGGGGGAAGTGAGGTGAATGGTAACAGAAAAAAGACAGAGAAAGAAGAGAGAAATGAAAAGAGGGGGGAACGGGACCAGGGGGGGGGGAAAGAAAAAGTGAGTGAAGAAGCCGCCGCAGTTATATTGTGGCAGGGTATGGCGCTTCGTGTAATAGCTCCAGTGACCACCCGCAATCGCTCCACAGAGAGGCAGAACAGGGATCTGCCAGTGTAAACAGAGCAGATCCCCATCCTGTCAGGGGAGTACAATGTGATCGTCTGTTCCTAGTATTTAACCGGATGGGTTTTACTTCCTCTTTTGCTCCCCACAAGGCCTGCAAATGAAAAGCATAATGGGCTAGTATGCATCGCATACTAGCCCATTATATGACACTTGCCTGCAAATGAAGCCTGCGCTGAGCATCCATATTCACTCCTCTTCCTTCCGGGGCCACGGACTCCGGCTCTGTGACTTGCCCGAGTCGCATGACGTCACTCCCGCGCCTGCGCGCGAGAGCCATCAGTCACGGCACACGCTGGGAGAAGAAACGGCACGGTGGTCCGTTTCTTCACAGCGCATAAACCGATGACGACATCGGCGCACTACTAGTGAAATATCTCCTAAACTACGCACGTTTAGGAGATATTTCCACTATCTATAGGTAAGCCTTATTCTAGGCTTACCTATAGGTAAAAGTGACCAAAAGGGTTTACAAACACTTTAAGAACTGCAATCTCTGTGTAATCCCAGTAACCCCCCCCCCCACAGTTTGAAACACCCCCCTAGGACACACTTAACCCCTTGATCGCCCCCTTATAGCGCAAAAAATAAAAACCGCAGAGGTGATCAAATACCACCAAAAGAAAGCTCTATTTGTGGGGAAAAAAGGACATCAATTTTGTTTGGGTACCAAAAAATGGCCTGGTCATTAAGGGGGTAAATCCTCCCGGGACTGAAGTGGATAACGTGTAATTTTTCCCCCAAAAAAATTTTGTTTGAAAAACCACTGTGCAAATACCATGTGACATAAAAAATTGTAACACCCACCATTTTATCCTCTAGGGTCTCTGTTTAAAAAAAAAATATTAAATGTTTGGGGGTTCCAAGTAATTTTCTAGCAAAAATAAGTTATTTTCTACATATACGAGAGAAGTGTCAGAATAGGTTTGGGAGGCAAGTGGTTAAATAAGTGTGGAGTTAGGCTTTAAAAGGTTAAAATTGTGTTCATAACCCATACTAATTGTATTCATAACCCATACTACGACACAGTGCCATCTTAAGAGCATTATAGGCCCCCGGACAATACAGTGCACTGGGGCCCTGTTTACACAATCAGGCATGATTGCCCATCAAATTCAGTTTTTACTGTGCCCCTGAATGCAGCCTCACTGTGCCCATCAAATGCAGCCTCACTGTGTCCATGAATGCAGCCTCACTGAGCCCATGAATGCAGCCTCACTGTGCCCGTGAATGCAGCCTCACTGTGCCCGTGAATGCAGCCTCACTGTGCCCGTGAATGCAGCCTCACTGTACTCACCATTGCATCCTCACTGTGCCCGTGAATGCAGCCTCACTGTACCCACCATTGCAGCCTCACTGTGCCCATGAATGCAGCCTCGCTGTGCCCACCATTGCAGCCTCACTGTGCCCACCATTGCAGCAACACTGTGCCCACCACTGCACCCTCATTGTGCCTACAATTACAGCCTCACTGTGCCCATGAATGCAGTCTCACTGTGCCCACAATTGAACCCTCACTGTGCCCATGAATGCAGCATCACTGTGCCAATTAATACAGACTCACCATCGCCTGGTAACACACACACTTAGAGCGGGCATCTCCTCCTGTGTATCACGGAGCTGGCTGGGTCTGTGTTCAGCGGCCGCACTGTAACAAGGTTCCGCTCCCATAGACCGGCTCGTCTGATAGGCGGAACCCTGGTTCAATCTACTATTACACGAGACGGTCTAGGGGGGCGGGACCTTGTTAAAGCGCGGCCGCCAAACACAGAAGCAGCCAGCTCCGTGATACACAGGAAAAGGAGGAGAGAGGGAAAGAGCGGAGCGCTGCAGCCGCAACTCAAAGCAGCCCCAGGGCAGGCGGCCTACCAGGAAATTTCCCGGTATCCCGGTAGGCCAGTCCGGCCCTGGCTGGGGTCGCTGGGCAGGTGGGGCCCCCAGGCAACCGCCCAGCGTGCCCATGCGAAAAGACGGCCCTGCTACGACACGCACCCACACTCACTCAGGTTGAACTGGATGGGCTGGTGTGCTTATTCAACCTTACTAACTATGTAACTGTGTAACTACTGATTACCTAACATTACCAACATCCACTCTAAAAAGGAACTAATTGCAACACACACAATTGACAGACTAACCCATCCCATGGAACGCTACCAGCAACATTTGGAAAGTTTTTATAAGCCATTGCTACTGTATTGGCTCTTTACAAAATTCTTTGAAAAATTGCTGTTTATCCCTTTGGCTCCAAAGTTTAACTTGACACCCTGAGCAACAGACGTGATTGTCTTTGAGATATGCGACATGAATGTGTAAAAGCCATAAAGTAATTGCACATTTTACTCCACCTATTATTTACTTATTAATATTGCTTCAATACCATTGTAGGTGTTGTGACCTTTACATAGGATTTATGGCAGGCATATATCTTCTGTCACTCACAGTGTGTAGAACATCTGCCATGAGCACAGAATGGCATTAATATGTTGTCCTTGACCTTTAGTTTTTTTTTAGAAAGTAGAATTAAGTTGTAGAGTTCTGGATCTCCTAAGGTAGAACGTGTTCTCAGTCAGGTCCTAAGCAATGTACAAAGAATCATTCTCCTTAGGCAGCTCAAATAAGTGATGGTTGAAGGTCCGCTCTTTGCTCAAGTAAGGACTAGGTGTACAAGATGGAACAAAAGCAGAATGTATAAAGTCCAGATTTAATTTTGTTCAGACTGACACTTATATCATAAAAAGCCAGTGTTTCAGGGGTTTAAAGAACCTCTCTTCATCAGGGCCTGGTACTGCCACTCTAGGTGGTATCTAGACTGCCTTTCTCAACCTTTATTAAATGCAAAGGAACCCTTAAAATATCTTCCAGGTCTCAGGGAACCCCTGTTAACAAAATATTAACTATATCTACAACTTGGGGTACGATGGCATGAACAGTATGTGAAGATATAAGAATAAATAAAATAAATTTAAGTGTGGCATACATGTTCCTCACATTGGTGGTGGATCTACTGCACCAATGTATGTGGGGTTAGAACCTCACCCAAGGGCGTGCTCTTCAATGGCCGGGACCAGGTGGGGCTGCAGTCATGTGAAAAATCAAACATTAAGGCAGTTCACCAACTCAGAGATGAGCCCTCTGTGTGCAGCAGCAATGTACAGAGTTCCACCATGAAGTGCTCTGTCCCATGACACCGCACCTGCACTGATGCATGATTGCATTTAAGAGGGATGCACAGAGCCAGTGCCCACACAACCAGTTACTGCCACTAACAGAATGGTGTCCCGCCGAGCACATAGTGGGGCCTCATGCATGCTCACACTTAACTCTTTCTGTACCCCTTGACTGGGCCTTTAGGTCTCTGTGACACGTGTTTGGATCTAAATACTGTTAGCTTAGTATTGAAATTATGCGATTGAAGCTTCCTGTATGCAGTAGATACCTTTTACTGTCATGTAGATATATCAGAACATGTCTTTACATCATGGAGACAGGAAGAGAACAACAAACAAGTGCATTGAACCTAGATAGACAAAACATCCTGTTCTATCATAGAATACATACTATAACACTATAATACTACAGCGCCACCTGCTGCATAGATAAGTATATTGCATACAGTATATACGTAGTTCACAGTACTTTACATTACATGCTGTTGTCCTTTCAACACCCCTTCTCAACAGCATGTGCTTTGTCAAATTATATTCAGCTTCTTCTGGAAATAACTATGACGTTCCTTCAACAAAGGCTTGGTGAGTGCATCGGTAGCCATCTCCTCTGACGGGCAGTATTGAATGTCAATAACACCTTCCTCTTGATTGTCCCTCAGTAAGTGATACTTGACTTTGATGTGTTTGCTCCTAGGATTGACTCTTTCTGATTGCATAAGTTTTATACAATCCTGGTTACATATAGAATTAGGCATATAGAATTGTTCCAAGATTTCAAAGATTTTCTCAGATTGGTTGAGAAGAAAGGGGGTTTTGGGGACTTTAAATGAGATGCATGTTGCCATGCACCTCCATCCCTAAATCTGGTACATAGAGGGGGTTTTGGGACTTTGAATGAGATATTGTGATGGGACTTAACAAGTAAAACAAGGTAATAAGCAATGTGTTTATTGTCTAAAACACACAACAATGACATGCAGCAGTTGATACATAGAGTATAGTAAACACATGAACGGCATATTACAAACCTTCAGCATATCATTTTCAAATCGTACACAGGTTGGTTGAGAAAATATTCATCCATAAAAGAATCCTGAGAACACAAGGTCGTGGCCTATGAGTATAAAACATATGCATCATTGTATGCCCGATGCATTTCATGGCAATGAAGCCACTCTTCAGGGGTGAAAGCGTAATACTATAAAATCTGTAGAGAGATAAAAACATCACATAAAATTTTTGATCATGCGACCCACTAAGGGGAAGCAGGGACACTCATATAAACCCAGACACAGTCCCCCATTGGTCAACCAAGGTGGATAATCACGCCCCAGCGAGAAACGCCACAAGGACGTCAGATGCATGGGGCGGTGCGTGACGCCGATGCACAGAGGAACAAACCCGCCCCCCTCCTCGTCCCAACCAATGGTCAGTGGGGAAGCGGGAGGGACACCTGTTAGCGTCGCAGCACCCGGAAATAACAGGCAAAAGCCAGCTCCACATGCCCCAGTCTCAGACACAGGACATACTGCCGAAAAATATCATTGCTAATAGGAAGTGATGTGGATGTTATAAAAACGGACAACTTCCAAATGTGGATCATTAAAGATATAATGGAGAACAATCTAACAGGAGTCACTAGCCTAAAAATAAAGGCCATCAATACAACCTCCATCCCTAATTAGAGCAAAGAAAGGTTTTTTGGGACTTTAATTTGACAATTATATGCTGATGGTTTGTAATATGCTGTTCATGTGTTTACTATACTCTATGTATCCACTGCTGCATGTCATTGTTGTGTGTTTTAGACAATAAACACATTGCCCTTTACCTTGTTTTACTGGTTGAGAGGATAACGTCCATCTTCTCTCGCTGTTTGGATTCCCAGATGGTAGCTAATGTTCCCTAGCTCTTTGATTTCAGTTTTCTTTCAGCTTGTGAAATATCTGATAGTAATCCCCTTCTTGTTCAAAGCAGGTTACTTTACTTCTTGAGAATCCCTCTCTGGTAAGTACTTTGTTCACTTTCTCATTCCACATCCTTGCAGATTGCTTAAGACCATAGTTGCTCTTCTGAAGTTTACACACAAGGTTGTCTCCTTGCTCAAACCCTGGTGGTTGCTCCATGTAGAGATCTTCCTTAATGTCTCCATATAGAAAAGCAGATTTGTTGTCTAGGTCAATAGTTCTCAACCCTTCTAGTGCCGTGACCCCTTGATAAAATTTCCCAAGTTGTGGGGACCCCTAACAGTAAAACTATTTTCGTAGTGTGGGTTGTCAGCACCCAAGGCAAGACAAGTAATTTGCGCCCGTAACCCACCGACATTTAGCGATCCCTGAGTCCCTTCCACTTGTACAGTATTAAACCCCTTATGGTACATTTTAGGATGTAGCACTCTTTCTCTTTGTTCTCCTTTCTTTCCCTTTGTTCTCCTTTCTTTCCCTTTTATCGCTCTATCCTAATTTCTTGTTTTTTTCCCATCCCTCTCTCGAGCTGTCTTTCTTGTTCTTTCTCTTATTCGTTCTCTCCCTTTTTCTTTGTTCCTCCCCCTCTTTTTTTGTTTTCCTACCCCTTCCATGTATTCTCTAGTTTTTATTCCTTCTCTTACTCCTTGGTGGGGGCTGGGAGTTGGGATGAGTGGCAGTGCTGGTGGGAAAGTGCTCTTGATCAAGGTCATCTGCTGATCTGAGAACTGTAGTGGGGACTTTTAATGACAACTCTAATCACAGGTAGTGTTACTCACTGTGTCTCCAAGTCTTTGTTGTCACGCAGACACCTATGCCGAAATCAGGAGATGGGGTCTCCTCCAGCCCCTCCCACTTCACATTCCTCACCAGTCAGCTGACCTCTAGTCTCTGCCCCCCAGCCATGCCGTGAACTGAATGGACGGCTGCGAAGAGGCTGAGTGGGCGGCTGCGGGCTCCAGGGACTGAGTGGGCGGCTGTGAAAAGGCTGGGAGAGTGGTGGGAGCTTCAAGAACAGCCCAGGATTCGGTGACCCCTGGCAAATCGTCCTTCGACCCCCAGGTTGAGAACTGGTCTAGGTGTTTGACTTGCATGTGTAATAAAATTATATTTGAGATAATCCTAAAATATTATTATTATAGTAAAGGTGCTGTTGCCTGGATACTGAAGCTAATGATAATGTGATAAAAATATAAGCATGCTACCCAATTAAAAAATAAAATAACAATGTGTACAAACAAATCACACACATAAAGTGTCCGTGTATATATTATGTCAAAAAAAGTTGATAAACAGTCCAAACATTTGCTCAAAAACAAAAATTGTTTGTATTGAAAAAGTGTTCACTCGATGTGATCTTCTTCTTCTTCAAAAAAAAAACAGCCGCTTACCAGAGCAGTTGGATCTCAGATTATAGAGATTAGATGCACTCATGCCAATAGATTCAGCATGAAAAATCCTCTCCTCGTGATACTCTGCACATTGCACCTCCTCAATGGGACCGGGCTATTAAGATAAAGGATCTCCTTTTGGATATGGATCATCTGTCTCCGGATTTTCTCAGATAAAAGGATTATTGGAAGGAAAATGTTTCATAGTGTAGTACTTCATACATACATTTATTAAAAGATATGTAGCATTCACATTCAAAAAATTCAAAATCTTGCCAGAAAAGCTGCTACGTGGTGACGTCTAAGGAATGCTGCTCCACCCGAAGCGTTTCCCCATAAGAGGCATCAGATGGAACAGGAGGCTCTTCCCAGATGTCATACACCACGTATTAAATACTCATTAAGCAGGAGTGACACCGGATGCGCCATTCAGGGCTCTTCCTGTGTCATGTCATTCCATTCACAGAAAATTTCTTTTGGTTTCTAGTCAGCAAAAACATCTATAAATTATTTGTTGAGCCCATATATGCTGCTGCACACAATGCCTAATTGAATCATGATGTATATAAAATATAAAAGTTTTTCAATAAACTATTATAAAATTAAATTTCTTTTGAGGGAGCATATATTGACAACTCCACTAGCTATACATAAAGATTCAAAAAATATACCAATAAAGCATATTATTCCCGAATAAACACAGGAAAAAGAACAATTGATTGTCCTACAGTTCCCGTATATTTGGGAAAAAGGAATTATAGAACCATATATGCCCCTATACAGCCAGGGAAAAGGCAGCATGCACTAGTCCTCTGTAAAACTGATTTCTATTAATCACATGTGAACTAAACATAAAATCACGAATTATCATATGTCAATATACGTAATTAATATTCCTATTTACTGAACGATAAAAATATTTTAGCAAATGTCACTAAAATCATAATTAGCATAACGTAAATGATTCCAAAAAAAGACTGCAAACAATGATTGATGCTTTGGAAGAGGGGGATAAGGAAAAATTAGACCCTGTAGTTGGCAAGTCAAAATACCTATAAACTATATATTACATATTACAAGAAAAGTTTCATCTATTATCTATATAACAGTTAACGTCCCATTCCATGTTGAGATCCAGGGGACTATAGGACTGTAAGTCATAGATCCATTGGGTTTCTCTGTGTAATCTGTCTTTTGAGGTTGCCACCCCTCCAGTGTGGAACATCATTTTTCTATGGCTATCATGCCTGGGTGCCTGGGTGTGCTGGGCCCATAACCTGTTAGCTGAGTATTGAAATTTTGTGCTGGAAACTTCCTGAATGCAGTAGATACCTTTACTGTCATGGAAAATAGCAGAACATGTCTTTACATCATGGAGACAGGAAGAGAACAACAAACAAGTGCATTGAACATAGATATACAATACATCCTGTTATATCATAGAATACATACTATAACACTACAGCGCCACCTGCTGCATAGATAAGTATATTGCATACAGTATATAGTTCACAGTACTTTACATTACATGCTGTTGTCCTTACAACAGATACCACTGGACACCGACTGCTCTGGAGGGAGACAGGTTATCACCACCCTTGCTACTGGAGGACCCATCACCCTACCAGGTAACATGTCTGATGACTAGTTGCCTTGTAGTGTGTTCTTCCTTTGATCATCCCTGGCAACTACCTCCTCTTCCTTGACTTGCCGAGGTAGCCCTTAGTGGTGTTGCTCCTCCTACCCCTTATCGCAGTTACAGACCCAAGTTCTTTTTATGCGCCAAACCCAATCAGCACCCCTTGAATAACTTTAGACCAGGCTCAAAACCTTTCAAAGACTTTACTGGTGAAACTCAGCATAACAGGAAAACGCCTCCTTCCTATCTAAATTAACCGCGGCTGCCCCAGCATACCTACACAGGAAGTGCCCCTACAGGCAAAATCCATAGTGGCGATGTTCCAGATACTGGCATCTTGACGAGTTGGCATCTTCTTCTCTGGCAGATTGTTGGTACTGTAGGCCTGACCAACCACTCTCTCTCTATTCAGCTTTGGCTCCTGGCTACTGGTCTCTGGGCCTTTTTATAAAGCTGCAAAACCTGTGAGTGGGACCCAAAAAGCCCACAAAAGTAGACCAGGAAAGGTGGCAAAAGCACATTAAATCCATCCCATTGGCTCGGGCAGCCAGGCTAACTAGCTCACAGTAGGTAACCTGCCTACAAGTTGGAAGAATGTCCTTTACATTGGTGGTCAGTGGGAAGAATGCACCTTACATTGGTGGTCAGTGGGAAGAATGTTCCCTACATTGGTGATCAGTGAGAAAAAGCCCCTTACATTGCTGATCAGTGGGAAGAATGTCCCTTACATTGGTGATCAGTTAAAAGAATGCTCCTTACATTAGTGATCAGTGGAAAGAATGCCCCTTACATTGGTGATCAGTAGGGATGAGCCAAACACTCCCGGTTCGGTTCGCAACAGAACATGCGAACAGGCAAAACATTTGTTCAAACACGTGAACACCGTTAAAGTCTATGGGACACGGACATAAAAAATCAAAAGTGCTAATTTTAAAGGCTTATATGCAAGTTATTGTCAGAAAAAGTGTTTGGGGACCCGGGTCCTGCCCCAGGAGACATGTATTAATGCAAAAAAAAGTTTTAAAAACGGCCGTTTTTTCGGGAGCAGTGATTTTATTATTGCTTAAAGTGAAACAATAAAAGTGAAATATTCCTTTAAATTTCGTACATATCTATAGTATGCCTGTAAAGTGGTGCATGTTTCCCGTGTTTAGAACAGTCCGAGAGCAAAATGACATTGCTAAAGGAAAAAAAGTAATTTAAAAGTACTCGCGGCTATAATGAATTGTCGGTCTCAGCAATACACATAAAAGTGTATTTACGTAAACTTCATGTGGCCTGGTACGGTACAGGAGGGGGGGGCGTGCTCTCTAGTCCCCCCTCTTTTCCTGCGGCCTGCCAGGTTGTGTGCTCGGATAAGGGTCTGGTATGGATTTTTGGGGGGACCCCACGTCATTGTTTTTTAAATTTTGGCACGGGGTTTCCCTCTAAATCTATACCAGACCCTTCAGGTCTGGTATGGATTTTGAGGGGGACCCCCACGCCATTTTTTTTTACATTTTGGCGCAGGGTCCCCCTTAATATCCATACCAGACCTGAAGGGCCTGGTATGGAATTTGGGGGGGCCACCATGCATTTTTTTTTTATTTTGGTTCGGGATTCCCCTTAATATTCATACTAGACCCAAAGGGCCTGGTAATGGATTGTTGGGGAATCTTATGCCGTTTTTTTCAATGACTTTTATGTGTATTGCCGGGACCGACAATTCATTATCGCCACAAGTACTTTTAAATGACTTTTTTTCCTTTAGCAATGTCATTTTGCAAACACTTTTTATGACAATACCATGCATATTAACCTTTAAAATTAGCATTTTTGATTTCTCCCATAGACAATTCATTATAACCGCGAGTAGGTTTGAATGACTTTTTCCTTTAGCAATGTCATTTTGCTCTTGGACTGTTCTAAACACGGGAAACATGCGCCACTTCACAGGCATACTATAGACACCCCCCAGGTACGAAATTTAAAGGAATATTTCACTTTTATTGTTTCACTTTAAGCATTATTAAAATCACTGCTCCTGAAAAAACGGACAATTTTAAAACTTTTTTTGCATTGATACATGTCCCCTGGGGCAGGACCAAGGTCCCCAAACACTTTTTATGACAATACCATGCATTTTAACCTTTAAAATTAGCACTTTTGATTTCTCCCATTGACTTTTAAAGGGTGTCCCGCGGCTTTCGAATTTGCCGCTAACACCCCAAATTGTTCGCTATTCGGCGAACGGGCGAACAGCCAATGTTCGAGTCGAACTTATGTTCAACCCGAACATAAAGCTCATCCCTAGTGATCAGTGGGAAGAATGTCCCTTACATTGGTGACCAGTAGGAAGAATGTTCCTTACATTAGTAATCAGTGGGAAGAATGTCCCTTACATTGGTGACCAGTAGGAAGAATGTTCCTTACATTAGTGATCAGTGGGAAGAATGCTCCTTACATTGGTGATCAGTGAGAAGAACGCCCCTTACATTAGTGATCAGTGAGAAGAATGCCCCTTACATTGGTGATCAGTGGGAAGAATGCTCCTTACATTGGTGATCAGTGAGAAGAATGCTCCTTACATTAGTGATTAGTGGGAAGAATGTTCCTTACATTTGTGGTCAGTGGGAAGAATGTTCCTTACATTGGTGATCAGTGGGAAGAATGCTCCTTACATTGGTGATCAATGGGAAGAATGCCCCTTACAGATGGCCTTTATACTTTAGACTTGTGATGATATCTGTGCTGACTTTATCTCACATTCCTATCTGGCTTTATGGTTATCTGTACAAATGATCATGCAATCAAATTTAGGGGATTTAACCTGGATAGGTATGGGATATTCATGAGATGCCCAACTGAGTGCAGAAAGTTATGTGGGACAACTATATACACCTCTGGTATATACAACTTCTTTACTTCCAACTCCAGCACTTCACTTGCTTCTCACTCTCCAGCACTTCACTTGCTTCTACAGAACTTCCTCTCTAGGACCAGCTAGCGCTGATATGCAGGCCTAACACTGACTCAACCAGGCCTAAAGCGAATGTCCTTTGCAGGCAAGGACCGCGGGCCCCTATGGTGTAGCAAAAGTAGGTAGTCCCAGTGCTAGCTGTCCATGTGGCTACTGAGCCCAGTACCACATCTTGTACCCTCCTGGCTGCAGCTGCCTCTCTCTCCACTACCCATAACACCACAGTCCATCCCACTGGCTCTGCACCCATCCCAGACTGCTTGCTCCCAGTCCTCTCAGGCGTGCCTCCCAGTCCTCCCGACTGCATGACTCTCACCAGCCCTCCTGGCTGCGACTTGTAGTTCCTCCTGGAGACTTGCCTGGCAGTGTTCTCCTGCTGTCCTCTCCTTGCTCCCGTGTCTCCTGTCCAGGACCCCTCCACGTGTTCTTAGAGGGTCAGGTTCGCACCTGAGCCCAGGCCCAAGGTCACACACCCCCCAGACTGGGGAGCTCCCTGAAAGGCCCCAACAGCCTAGCACTCCCTCTCCAACTTCCAACCCTGAAAAATTCCTCACCAGCTGGGCTGACCCTGGGTATTTAAGGAGGCCTGCCCCCTGCCAGTCCAAGTTGGGGATTGGTCAGTGCTCTTCATAATACCCCAGGCAACTCCACCTTTCCTCTGCTCCTTCCTTTCCAGAAGATACTAGAATTTTCTGGAAAGAAGTGGGAGGTCTTCTTGGTGATGCTGTCTGTGAGTCACCAGCTCTGCCTGAGTCACTCAACCCTGACCCATAAGAAAACACACAGGCTTGACTGCCAGCCAAGCCTGACAATTTACCTACTCTGACAAAATAATGCTATCTCTCTAGCACACTAACTAGAGGGTACTATAGTACTGTACCTGAATTTGACCTGGTATCAGTCCCTTGCAGTTGTGTTGCAGTGCTCATGTTAAAACAGTGCCATGCGGATTGAAGGAGAGAACAGAGTGACAGAGAGATGAGCTCCAGGACGAGCTGGGTCAAGGCACTAGATATGAATTTTCCACCAATAAAAATGGAGTCGATGACATCCATAACTGCTGTAACCCCTGTTCCCATAATACTTGATGGGTATGCAGGGCTGCTGATAGGGAGCTACAAGCAGCCTTCCTGTACGGGGGCCCAGACCCCATCAGCCCCTGCCAGACCCCACTGCTGCCTGTGAGCATTTCACAGTCCACCAACTTTCTAACCCAGGGTCCCCATTTTTTCCATTCCTTATCTAAAAGGGGGTGGAGAATGTGGAGCAATAGGGGATGCAGAGTGTAGGGTGATGAGGGATGCAGAGTGTAGGGTGATGAGGGATGCAGAGTGTAGGGTAATGAGGGATGCAGAGTGTAGGGTGATGAGGGATGCAGAGTGTAGGGTAATGAGGGATGCAGAGTGTAGGGTGATGAGGGATGCAGAGTGTAGGGTGATGAGGGATGCAGAGTGTAGGGTGATGAGGGATGCAGAGTGTAGGGTGATGAGGGATGCAGAGTGTAGGGTAATGAGGGATGCAGAGTGTAGGGTGATGAGGGATGCAGAGTGTAGAGTAATGAGGGATGCAGAGTGTAGGGTGATGAGGGATGCAGAGTGTAGGGTGATGAGGGATGCAGAGTGTAGGGTGATGAGGGATGCAGAGTGTAGGGTAATGAGGGATGCAGAGTGTAGGGTGATGAGGGATGCAGAGTGTAGGGTGATGAGGGATGCAGACTGTAGGGTGATGAGGGATGCAGAGTGTAGGGTGATGAGGGATGCAGAGTGTAGGGTGATGAGGGATGCAGAGTGTAGGGTAATGAGGGATGCAGAGTGTAGGGTGATGAGGGATGCAGAGTGTAGGGTAATGAGGGATGCAGAGTGTAGGGTGATGAGGGATGCAGAGTGTAGGGTGATGAGGGATGCAGAGTGTAGGGTGATGAGGGATGCAGAGTGTAGGTTGATGAGGGATGCAGAGTGTAGGGTGATGAGGGATGCAGAGTGTAGGGTGATGAGGGATGCAGAGTATAGGGTGATGAGGGATGCAGAGTGTAGGGTGATGGGGGATGATGAGGTTGTAGTTGCAGGGTAATAGTGGTGGGCATAGATAAAAGTAAGGTGTAATGCAGGTACAGTATACTGTAGATAGAGCATTGGGAGATGCGGTTGCTGCAGAATGCGGGGTAATAGGGAATGCAGTGGGTAGAGAGCAAGGTGTAAGGGACGATGCAGGGAGTAATGTGGGGTGCAGGGCGTAGTGGGCAGGGCTGCCAATAGGGGGCACTGGAGGTTGGGGCTCTGTCAAGTAGGCTGTATGGGGCCCATGATTTCTATTGATGGCCCTGTGGACATGCACGTTAGATATTGGGCTGCCAATACCTGAACATGGTCTTCCTTTCCAATACATTTATCTATGGTCATTCTTAGAAGCCAGGCTAAACAAACACTATTATATTCTTTACAAACATAATGTTTTGTAACCACTTTCTGACCGCCCCATAGCAGATTTACTGCTACAGGGTGGCTTCACTGTGCAAAATCACACACACACATATATATATATATATATATATATATATATATATATATACGTGATTCTGCACTTCCCAGTGGGAACTGATCAGCGGGTCCTGCGGACACAATGTCCGCCACCCCCCGGGTCGTTCGGTACATTGACCAAATGCGAGTCTGCTTATGTAAACAAGGCAGATCGCCGCTCTGTCAGTATACAGAAGGCATGAATCCTGTGTTCCTGCAAAACAGGGAGAAGGATCCATGTCTTCCACTAGTAAAAGGACCTCCCACAGTACACTGAAACATTAGTTAGGCACACAGTTAACCCTTTGATCGCCCCCAATGTTAACCCCTTCCCAGCCAGTGTCATTAGTACAGTGACAGTGCATGTTTTTAGCACTGATCACTGTATTAGTGTCACTGGATCCCAAAAAGTGTCAAAAGTGTCAGTTGTTGTCCGATTTGTAGATTTGTCTGCCGCAATATCGCAGTCTCACTATAAGTCGCTGATCGCGGCCATTACTACTAGAAAATAAAAATTAAAAAGATAAAATAAATAATGACCTAAAGTTTGTAGACACTATAACTTTTGCACAAACCAATTAATATCCGCTTATTGGGATTTTTTTTTTTACCAAAAATATGTAGCAGAATACATATTGACCTAAATTGATGAAGAAATTTGATTTTTTTAATTTTTTTTATTGGGTGTGTTTTATAGCAGAAAGTAAAAAATCTCGTCTTTTTTTTTTCAAAATTGTTGGTCGTTCTTTTGTTTATAGCGCAAAAAAATAAAAACCGCAGAGGTGATCAAATACCACCAAAAGAAAGCTCTATTTGAGGGGGGAAAAAAACTACATAAATTTTATTTGGGTACAGCATTGCATGGCCGTGCAGTTGTTAGTCAAAGTGACGCAGTGCCGTATCGCAAAAAATGGCCTGGTCATAAATTGGGGTAAATCCTGGCCTGGTCATGAAGGGGGGCAAATGCTGAACTCCAGGTAGGTATAAAAGACACAAATAAATCCAGCTCTGTAATCATTAACACATGAATCCCTTTAATAGGGCTTTACCTTGGGGATCTGTAAGGATTGGCTGATCACACGGTAGTTCAAAGTGATCACATGATTGGGGGCTGATCACGTCATCTACCAATCATTAGTAGAGCCTTTGACAGCTCAGACACTGTGCTGGGAGCATGCAGTGAGCACAAAAAACGTTGCCGCCCATGGACCCATATGTGTAGCATGCAAGCATTACAGCTCACCCTCTTTGCCGCTGCAAAAATGTGTTAAGTGGGTGGCTAGAGGTTAATACATGTATGTTTCAGTGTCCTTACCTGAATTTGTCTTCGTAGTCTACTGTACAATCTGTATAGCAGAATTTGGAGAGGGGAAGAGAAAAGCAGCACAAGATGGCAACCCGGTTTGCTCCCATGCAGAGAGCATGCTGATAGGTGTAGAGAGCAGAGTGACAGTGAGATAAGCTCATCAGTGTGCTGCTTCTCCTTTTACTGTCCAGTCACAGGGTAAGGAGAAAACCTGTAAGTGAAAGTTAAAAAAAAGAGTCCACTCCCTTTCTAGCCAGGGCTGTGCTGTGTGGCTGAGCTGTGTAAACCTGAGGACTGGATGGACAGAAATGCAAGGTAAAAACAGCTCCCTTATATGTATTTTATCTGTGTATTTAGCTGCTCTCCTGGAGTTCAGCTTTTTGCCCCCACCCTGTAATTCAGATACAATGCCAAGAATTTTTATGGCCAGTTAATTATGGCCGCCCATTCGATGTTATTTGTAGTAAGCACAAACCTGCACCAAACATTCTTGTAGCTGAAAAGTTACATGAGCAAAGTGCAAACTGACAAGATAATATTGTGTGTAGAATGTAGTATAGGAGATATTAGATAAGACAGGAATCCATGTACAGAGGAAGTACCCGATAAACTCATCTGTATTTATACATTGACACCATAGCTCCCAACTGTCCCGGATTTCGAGGGACTGTCCCTGATTTGTCTCTCTGTCCCTCCTTCCTCCTCATTTGGCCCTCATTTTGGTCTGATCTATATAGATGTATACAAAATGCATTTTTTATCTTTCAAAAAGTGTTTCCCAGTGCTAAAACTTTAATTTGTACATTTTTAAAGCCAATATAAAGGAATAGTAGTGGTAAAAAAAAGTCCTTGTGGATTTAATTAACCTTTTTTTTTTGGTTAATTCTCCTTTAAGGGGGTGTGACAGGGGGCGTGCCCTATGCCAGTGATGGCGAACCTTGGTACCCCAGATGTTTTGGAACTACACTTCCCATGATGCTCATGCACTTTGCAGTGTAGTTGAGCATCATGGGAAATGTAGTTCCAAAACATCTGGGGTGCCAAGGTTCGCCATCACTGTCCTATGCCTACATATGTTTGTTAGTAGATGTCCCTCATTCCCATCTCAAAATGTTGGGAGGTATGCCTTACTGCGAGGAATGTGTACTACACCAGAGCCAGTCAAACAACAGATCAATAATATGTTCAGTGTTAAAAATATGAGCTTTGATATCTAATATAAGAACTAGTGGCGGTCGGTGTTAATTTTTTTTTGGGGGGGGGGGCGGCAAACAGTTGCTGAACACCCCCCCCCCCCCCCCCCCGGTGGGTCAGTTGGGTCTGGAGCCCTGCTCTCCATGGGCATCATGGCGGCGGCGGCTTCCGTTTCCCCAAGATCAGTGTTTCAATAGCGAATATTCATTCGCTGCTGTAACACCTGGGTGGGCTCGTAGCGCAATGCACTGTGACCCGAGCCCACCCTATTTTGAAGCCTATTAGAGCCTCTGGGTCCAATCAGGTGTTTCAAAAAGAAAAACCCGCCGCTGTAATTCATGCACCTGGCGTCCTGAAGGGGGCCGGACACATGAATAGGGGGTGGCGGCCGTGGATAGAGGGGGCGGGGCGCAGGCAACCCTAATGGACGGGCCGACACTGTATATAACATATTTTTAAAATAGTATGTTTATATTTAAACATAACATGTTAAACAGTACACATATAAAGAAATAAATAGATAAATATTTATATATATATATATTACCAAAAGTTTTGGGACACCTGCCTTTACACGCACATAAAATTTTATGGCATCCCAGTCTTAGTCTGTAAGGTTCAATATTGAGTTGGCCCACCCTTTGCAGCTGTAACAGCTTCAACTCTTCTGGGAAGGCTGTCCACAAGGTTTAGGAGTGTGTCTATGGGAATGTTTGATCAATCTTCCAGAAGTACATTTTTGAGGTCAGGCACTGATGTTGGACGAGAAGGCCTGGCTCGCAGTCTCTGCCCTAATTAATCCCAAAGGTGTTCAGTAAGGTTGAGGTCAGGACTCTGCAGGCCAGTCAAGTTCCTCCACCCCAAACTCGCTCATCCATGTCTTTGTGGACCTTTCTTGTGCACTGGTCCAAATCATTTGGAGGAGGGGGGATTATGGTGTGGGGTTGTTTTCCAGGGGTTGGGTTGGCCCCTTAGTTCTCATGAAGGGAACTCTTAAGGCGTCAGCATACCAAGACATTTTGGACAATTTCATGTGGGAACAGTTTGATGATGGCTCCTTCCTGTTCCAACATGACTGCACACCAGTGCACAAAGCAAGGTCCAGAAGCGCAGTCCATCATGATTTGAGGAGTCATGTCATCTTCTGGTGTTGGTGCACTGTGTTTTTTTTCAAGTCCAAAGTCAGCTCACCCCTCTAGCAGGAAATTCTAGAGCACTTCATGCTTCCCTCCGCTGACCAGCTTTATGGAGATGCTGATTTTATTTTCCAGCAGGACTTGGCACTAAAATTGCCACCTCATCCCTTTAAACCCAAACACCTTTGAATTACATGGGTTCTGAGGCTAATTAAATGCAAGTAAGGTACCAAGTGAGTTTAATTACCACCTTAATCAGCCACAGAAACTGTGTAGTTAATATGTGTTCGGGTTTAAAGGGATGAGGTGGCAACCCTACTTAGCACCTGCCCACACTGCCAAAAGTACCAATTCCTGGTTTAATGATGATGGCATCACTGTGCTTGATTGGCCAGCAAACTCGCCTGACCTAAATCCCATAGACAATCTGTGGGGTATTGTCAAGAGGAAGATGAGAGACACCAGACCCAACAATGCTGAGCTAATGGCCGCTATCAGTGCAACCTGGGCTTCCATAACACCTCAGCAGTGCCACAGGCTGATCGCCTCCATGCCACGCTGTATTGATGCAGTAATTCGTGCAAAAGGAGTCCCAACCAAGTATTGCGTGCATACTATACTGTACATGGACAGACTTTTCAGTAAGCCAACATTTCTGTATTAAAAATCCTTTTATTTATTGATGTACATGTAATATTCCAATATTCCGAGATATTGAATTTTGGATTTTCACTAGCTGTGCGCCATAATCATCAAAATTAAAAGAAAGAAATGCTTGAAATATATCACTCTGTGTGTAACACATCTATATAAAATATGAGTTTCACTTTTTGAATTGAATTACTGAAATAAATGAACTTTTTGATGATATTCTAATTTTATGAGATGCACCTGTGTATATATATACATACACTCACCGGCCACTTTATTAGGTACACCTTGCTAGTACCGGGTTGGACCTCCTTTTGCCTTCAGAACTGCTTCATTCATTGTGGCAAAGATTCAACAAGGTGATGGAAACATTCCTCAGATATTTTGGTCCATAGTGACATAATAGCATCACACAGTTGCTACAGATTTATCGGCTGCACATCCATGATGCCAATCTCCCATTCCACCACATCCCAAAGGTGCTCTATTGGATGAGATCTGGTGAGTGTGGAGGCCATTGGAGTACAGGGACCTCATTGTTCAGTGGTGAGATGATTGGATCTTTGTGACATGGTGCATTATCCTGCTGGAAGGAGCCATCAGAAGATGGGGACACTGTAGTCATAAAGGGATGGACATGGTCAGCAACAATACTCAGGTAGGCTGATGGTGTTTAAACAATACTTAATTGGTACTAAGGGCCCCAAAGTGTGCCAAGAATATATCCCCCCCCCCCCCCCCCCACCATTACACCACCACCAGCCTGAACCATTGATACAAGGCAGGATGGATCCATGCTTTCATGTTTACACCAAATTTTGACCCTACCATCTGAATGCTGCAGCTGAAATCGAGACTCATCAGACCAGACAACGTTTTTCCAATTATCTATTGTCCAGCCTGTGCGAATTGTAGCCTCAGTTTCCAGAGATGGTATTCTGCATACCTTGGATGTAACGAGCGGTTATTTGAGTTACTGTTGCCTTTCTATTATCTGGAACCAGTCTGCCCATTTTCTCCGACATCAACAAGGCATTTTCCTTCACACAACTGCCACTCACTGGATATTTTCTCTTTTTTGGAACATTCTCTGTAAACCCGAGAGATGGTTGTGTGTGAAAATCCCAGTAGATCTGCAGTTTTTGAAATACTCAGACCAGCCCGTCTGGCACCAACAACCATGACACGTTCAAAGTCATTTAAATCCCCTCTCTTCCCCATTCCGATGCTCGGTTTGAATTTCAGCAAGTCGTCTTCACCACATCATGCCTAATATATTTATATTTCTTTTTTGATTAAAAAATTTCTACTAATTAATTTAATTTTTTCTTGGCATATTTGTCCGACCTATATAAGTATAAATGAATTATATATCCAATAATTGAATAATAATGCTACATAATATAATCTGTATACATACCACTTGTATTGATGCTCTGGAACTCTGCCGCAGGTGTCAGCCCCCCTCTGCATGGCAGGCCTCGCGGGCCTTAGCTTGGGACTCCCTGTAAGTTGCATGGAGTGGGGTCTGTTTCTACTCTGGGGTACCCTCTGATCTGCCTGTGTGCGGAACTTGTCTGACAGTTTTTTTTGGGGGGGGGGGAATTTTGGTTGGGAGGTCCCCTCCCTATGCACATAGATAAATATATGTAATGGCCATTATTTGCGCCTATGTGATCATCCATGCGTTTTTTTCCACTTGACATGCTAAATGTAGTCTTTTTACAGCAAACCCATCCTCGGAAGAAGACCCCAACGAATCGGGTCGAAATTGGCATGTTTGCTATGTATATTTCATGTTTTAATATTTGTATCTCATGGGTATACCCCGGTGCCAAGCTCATACTTTTACTTTCATGCTATATTATACGCCAATAAATATACATTTTTACTATTCTAATACTTTTCTCATAATTGTTTGACATTTACGTACTTTGCTGCTAAAAAAAACCCTTTTGGGGGAATCTTCCCATATTACATCTTTGTATTTATTTTTCTGTAGCCCTGATAAAGGGGGCTTTACCCCTGATGAAGCAAAAAATAGCATCAAAAATCGTAAAAAAAAACCCAAAACATTTGAAAAAAAATTTTTTTTTTTAAAACTTACCTGAAACCCTTGTTGCTAGGCAGTCTTCCTAATCTGCCTCTTCCTATTCCGCAGCATGTCCTGCTCCTTTGGTGAGCAGCCCCGTTGCCTTCTGGGAACTGTGTGTGTCCCAGAAGACCACGGGGGCTATTCACAGAGCGCCGCGCCGCTCGCGCGTGCGCAGAAGGAACCTGGCAGTGAAGCCGCAAGGCTCCACTGCCTGTTTTCGTTAGTTAGGATGGCGGCGCGGGCAGCCGATCCGATGGACGGATCGCCCGGGGGGGGGGGGGACATCACGGGCTCGCTGGACAGGTAAGTGTCCTTATTAAAAGTCAGCAGCTACAGTGTTTGTGATCCTGCCGGTAAGTCTGATGTTTTTCAACAGAGCAAGCTCTCCTGTAAATGTATCAGTTAAAAGTATTGGGACAAACCATTTACCACTATCAGGAGTGCATACAGTGATCAGCTTTTTTTTTTTTTTTTTTTTTATGTAAAACGTTTATCCATATCACCTTTGTAGATACTACCATTGGATCATTTTATGGACTTTTCATCTCACAACCTTGTATTGGGTCACCAACAGTTTTTGGACTTTATTCACTTATTATTTTCATATGTCATTATTATGTTTTGATTTATCATCCAGTTTGTATTGTTTTATTCCATTTTTTATTGATTCACTTCAGAATTATTCAAAATTTTTACTATACATCAGTTTGTGCATTTGCATGGGGTAGAATTGTGTTTTTGCTTGTTGTGGTTCCACCTGCTGTGGTGCACTAGCTTATGTCACTGTGAGCATATATCACATTGTCTCACGAGTTTAATAATTTAGCGTGACTCTCCTGGTTTTTAATTTTGTTTAGTGTTGTATAACATTTTTGAGTCGCAGCTTAGTTCACTTGTTAACTAATAGCGCAGTCCCAGGGTCCAGCGATGCGGGGGATCGAAGCGGCGCCGGCATTGTAACTGTGGGCACCCGGCTGTAGCTACACAGCCTGGCACCCACTGCGCATGTGCGAGTGGCGCCGTGATTGGCCGCGCAATCATCTGGGACCTGTCACGTTTCCCAGATGATTGACAAGTGGGAGGGGGCATAGCTGAGCCCTTCCTGCGCCGAGGGGAAGTGATGTCAAGAGCCCAGGCACTGAAGGAGGCAGACTACGAGGGACCCCCTAGCAACAGCCATTTAGAGGTGAGTAAAAAAAAAAAATTTTCCAAATGTTTTTTTTTTAGTTTTTTTAGGCACATTCATGGTTTTTTTTTTGGGTGGAACACCACTTTAATTTGGAAATATCCAAATTAACGAAAACCCGTTTAATGAATTTTTCCGAATATTCGTAAATTCGAATATTCAAAAATTTGTAAATTCGAAAATTCGTAAATTCGTAAAATTCGTAAATTCGTAAAATTCGTAAATTCGTAAAATCAAACATTTGTAAATTTGGAAATTCGAATTTCGAAAATTCGTAAATCCGAAAACGTGAAAATTCGAAAATCTGAAATAATAACTAACTAATAATAACTTAACTATTACTATAACAACTATTAAATTATAGGTAAATTCATTCATAAATTCGAAATTCAAAAATCCAAAAATCTGAAATAATAACTAACTAATAATAACTTAACTATTACTAACTATTAAATTGTAGGTATTGGAATTTTCTTTCAAATTTGGCTGTTAGTGAACGTAACAAATACGAATTTATCCGAAGTTACGAATTATCCCAAAAATAACGAATGCCTTATCTTAACAAATGGAGCGAAACAAATGAATAATAATAAATAACATTAATAATAATAAAAACGTATTATTATTATTTATTATTAATTAATTCCATTTCATTTGTTTAGATACGGCATTCGTTATTTCCTATCATTCGTAACTTTGGATAAATTCCTATTCGTTCACTAACAGCCAAATTTGAAAGGAAATTCCAATTAATAGTTAGTTTGTATTAGTTAGTTATTCTTTCGAATTTTCTGATTTTCTTTCTTAATTTCTGATTTTCTTTCTTATTTTTGGATCTCCAAATTTTCTAATTTTCTAATTAACGTATTTTTGAATTAACGAATTAACAAATAAATGAATTTTCGAATTAACCTATTTTCAAATTAACGGATTAAAAAATTAACGGATTAATAAATTAATGAATTAACAAATTTTCCGGTTAACGAATTAACACATTTTTAAATGAATGAATTTTCAAATTAACGTATTTTTGAATTATTGAATTAACGAATGAACAAATTTTCCAGTTAACGAGTTAATGAATTTTCGAATTAACGAATTTTTGAATTTTCAAATTAACAAATTAATAAATTAACGAATTAACGATATTGCAAAATAGTGTATTAAAGCGTTGATATAACGTTAAAAGAATCAAATTATAAAATACTTAAATAATTAAGCCGCAACCATTCTAAAAGTGTTCTGACGCCTTTATAGTAAATATAAAGACAAACAATAGTGCGCTATAATATATAACTTCCTAATAATGTGCACAGGCTCCTAGGTAGAGCCGTGATGAACTAATGATAAATGCATTTATCAAGTGCTATGTGCTATATAAAGTGCTAAGTGATAAAAACAAATAAATATTATATAAGTGAGCAATAAGCACATAAGAAGATACCATCAATACTCGCTATATTCAATCCCCAATAATGGGGGCATAATACAGCCCTCTAAAACAAAAAAACAACAAAAAGAAAGGATTAGCCAAGATAATAATAGTCCCAAAATGCAACAAATGCAAAGAAAAGGCAAACAGTTTCTTGTGTAATTAGATGAGAATAACCTCTCCCAGCAAGCTACACAGCGTTGATGGTGCTCTATTACTTCATCCCGCCCCTCCTCTCAGCTCCTCTGAGTAGGATAATTCTCTCATAGAATAAAAGAAAATACATAATTGCGCAATGATCAGCATGAAAAGCATCAGAAGCATCAAAGGCACAGGTGGATCCACTCACATGTACTTCTAAAATAACCAGCGCTTAAGAACAGTCAGACGCTCGTAGCGAATCCCTTTCCTCCTACCGTATCCAGTGTTTTTCAAACAGACACATCAGATGTCGTCACTGGCCCCTTCCCGATGCGTTTCGTCACATGTCACGTGACTTTATTAAGGGTAGCCATGTGACAGACAAAGCTCCATATTTATGCTTGTTACAGTGTGCCAGTTGCCATAGTGACGTCGGTCATCCTTGGATCATCATGCTTGTTCAGAGCTCATTAGCGTTAATACATAAAATGTTCACATCTTGCAATAAAATTTAAAAAGACCATTAACAGTATAAAAATAAATAAATAGACAATATGAACCTGTAAAAACGATCTGTAATTTTATAAACTGACCTTACATTACTCCTCGTAGACTGCTACTACCCGTCTCCCTCTACTGGTCAACTTGAATATTCACTGATGCTTATAGCACATCAAATGCATCACAATAGGTCTGTGTAGCACAACCCCAATAAATATGTATTGTGAGTTGATGCTGCTAGATCTGAACTCAGGATAATAAGCTCACATATAATATATACAAATATTAAATGACATTTGATATAAATAGATAGAAACAGATATAAATTCAATCCACTGCTAAAAATCTGAAATAAAACAATTTAAGTCAAAATCAATGTTCAGGCCCCTCGGAGTAAGAGTAGACATTTCAAATATCCATCTGGATTTTACTGAATTCTCTTACTTTGTTGCTCCCCCTCCAGCGAGGCTTATACCTATCAATAGCCCAAAATTTTAGAAAAGTTGGATCCTTATTATGGCGGGATGCAAAATGTCGCGAAACGCTATGCTTGGGGAAGCCGTTCTTGATATTTTGTATATGTTCCCTTATGCGTTTCCACATGGGGCATTTAATTCTACCTATATACTGCAGTGAACATGAACATTGCAATATATAAACAACCCCTTCTGTTCTGCACAAAATAAAATCTTTAATTGTATATTCCTTATTGGTGCTGGTAGACATAAAATTGGAGAATTTTTGACAGTTAAAATTCGTATTTTTACATGCATAGCATCTTTTACCAGGGTAAAAACCCTTTCCCTGAAAGAAGGACAACTCATTCAATTTTTTGGGGGGATCCGAAACATTTCTTGCTACCAGGTCCCTCAAAGTGGGTGACCTTCTATAAATAAAACAAGGTTTTTCAGGTAAAATTTATTGCAATTGCTTATCCGCTTTAAGAAGTGCCCAATGTTTTCTAATGATGTGTTCCGCTTGCCTATGTTGAGTGTTGTAGTTCATTATTAGGGGGATTTCCTGATACTTAGTAGTATTCTTTTCCTTATCCTGGATCAATGACTCTCTTGGAATTCGGTATACTTCCTGTATTTTCTCTATATTTTCACTATATCCTTTGGATACAAATTTTTTTCCCATCAATTTTGCCTGTTCTAAATAGACATTTTTATCAGTACAATTTTCTCTGAGGTGTACCATTTGGCCCTTCGGAATGTTAATAAGCCACGTATCATGATGACAGCTATCCATGGGAATGTAGCTATTTTGTTCCACCGGCTTGAAGAAAGTTTTTGTGGTTATAACACCCTTATCCAGTTGTATTTCTAAATCCAGGAAATGCACAATATTGTCACTGATCTCATAGGTGAGCTTAATATTTTTCCGATTATCATTCAATTTGCCAAAGAGTTGAATCAAGCTCCCTTCATCACCCTTCCATATTAGGATACAGTCATCTATAAATCTTCTATACATGATTAAATCATCTGGAATGTCGGAATAAATAGCTTGCTCCTCCCATCTGGCCATGAATATATTGGCAACAGTAGGTGCATACTAATGAATTTTCAACTTCAAGAATTTTTCGAATTAAAGAATTTTCGAATTAACAAATTTTCAAATTAATAAATTTACAAATTAACAAATTTTCGAATTAACGAAACACTGTTTATTTGTGCACATTATATTTATTTATTTTATGGGATATAGTATATAGTGTGGCAGACACCTCTGTACTTTGTTGTATATGTACTATATCTCTTTGTGCCGTGTTAGGGGCACGTTTAGCACACTCTAGCGCATCATTATATTTTTTGTTTATTTGACGTTCACACGCAGTACAAGGCGTGATTCATGCATGCAGCTGTGTAGTGCTTATTTTTAGCACTAGGTTCATTGTGGCTCGTGGGGTCCCCCCCAAAATCCATACCAGACCCTTATCCGAGCATGCAGCCCGGCCGGTCAGGAATGGGGGTGGGGACGAGCTAGCGCCCCCCCCTTCCTGGACCGTACCAGGCCGCATGCCCTCAACATGGGGGGGTGGGTGCTTTAGGGCATGGGGGGCACCCTGCCGGCCCCCCCACCCCAAAGCACCTTGTCCCCATGTTTATGAGGACAAGGGCCTCTTCCCGACAACCCTGGCCGTTGGTTGTCGGGGTCTACGGGCGGGGGGCTTATCGGAATCCGGGAGCCCCCTTTAATAAGGGAGCCCCCAGATACCGGCCCCCCACCCTATGTGAATGAGTATGGGGTACATGGTACCCCTACCCATTCACCTAGGGAAAAAAGTGTCAATAAAAAACACAGTACACAGGTATTTAAAATAATTTATTAGGCAGCTCCGGGATCTTCTTCCGACTTCGGGGGTCCTCTTCCGACTTCGGGGGTCTCTCCGGCGTCTCCTCCCGGTGTCCGCATCTTCTGCCGGCTCCTCCGCTTTGCCAGGCTCTGTTTCCACCAGTGCGACTTTTCATGCGACTTGGGACTGAAAAGTCGCATGACAAATTGTTTCCCATGATTTCCAATGAGTACCGTTCATATCTGTGCGACTTCAAGTCGCAGCAACTTCAAAGTAGTCCCTGCACTACTTTGGTCCCACTTTGATGCGACTTGAGGTCCATAGATACAGGCATTGCTTCAAATCGCGGTAAAAAGACGCGGTAAAATCGCGGTAAAAAATTGCGGCAAAATCGCGCGACTTTGGGGACGCACTAGTGGAAACATAGCCTTAATATCACTTTACATATAAACTAGACACATGCAACTTGTTTCATTACAAATTTACATTTTCGTTATTCGGAGATTCAGATGTATCCAAATCTCCAAATTACAAAAAAATAAATAAAAATTAATTCATATTCATTTGTTTTATTCAGATGACATAGCTAGAGCCTTTTTGTAATGTTTGAAGCATTCAAAATAACATAACAACATGACAAATTATCCAAATTGATTCGGATCCATTTTGTTTTTATTTTGCGGTAACATTTTTCATTATTTAAAAAAAAATGCCCTACATATGAAATGAAAACATAATACAGTAAGGTAAAAATGTGAAATAAGACGATGATTCCTACTTATTGTGTTTGGGTTGGATCCATTAAAATCTCTGAATCATAACATAACGAATAAATCCAAAATTAATTTCATTCCATTCATTATGTTATGATTTATAGATTCTGATGGATCCACTTCCAGCAAACCCAAACAGACTGCAAAAGTAATCGCCTGAAATAACGAATTACCACGTTAAAAGGAATGTAGCCAATCTTCCGAAATGTGAATCGTTTTAGGAACAACAAATATACAAAATGATTCATAATATACAAAACAAATCTGAAGATATGAAAGAAATCCCAATATAGGAAATGAATCTGAATTCACAAAATGAATCCGATTAAACAAAACAAATCCGAATATAGGAAATTAATCTGAATAAATGAAACAAATTCAAGTACAGGAAATGAATCTGAATAAACAAAACAAATTGGAATATAGGAAATTAATCCGATTAAACAAAAGAAATCCGGGGACTTCCGGCCGGATGTGATTGAGGCAGGACGCACCTCTCCGCAGCTCCGCTCTCCGGCTCACCATCCGCAGCTACAGACCGCAAATTCCGACCCACAAACCTTGGATCTAGAGGGGGAGAGAACGCTGAATCTGGGGATGCCCTCCTCAACCTCGAAAAAGTCCGGTAAAGCACCGATAGATCAGCGACAGACGCGCTCCATTAAGGACACGGCGCCTGGCCCCGCCCCCGCCATCTTGTCTTCCTCTCCGAAAGAGCAGCGTGTCAAGACACATCCTGGTAAGATGGATCCGACGGAGAGAGCAGGGGGGACGGAGGGAGCAAGTGAGCTGAATCCTGCATCAGACGCTGAGGCTATCACAAGGCCGATTCTTGAGGCAATTAACTCCAGTAAAGCAGAGCTCATGGGGCGCATTGACCATCTCTCCTCAGAGTGCAATTTAATTAGGCACGATCTGGATAAGATCAGAGGCCGTCTAACCACTGTGGAGACACGTGTCTCAGACATAGAGGACACTTCTCATGATTATGGAGCGCAAATTGCAGAGCTCAGAGATCAGGTCAGATCCCTTCAACACAAAACCATTGACGCAGAAGACCGCCAGAGGAGGAACAATGTGAGAGTGGTGGGTCTCCCTGAGGGAGCTGAGGGAGACAGGCCTGCACAGTTTGCTGAACAATTCTTCAAACAACTGCTAGCTATGCCTGATATGCCCCCAACATACGTGGTTGAAAGAGCACACAGAGTCCCGACGGGCAAAAGACCCCCAGGGGCCTTCCCCAGACCATTTCTGGTTCGCTTCTTGAATTTCCGTGATCGTGACATGATCCTGATGCAGGCCAGGCAGATACAGGAACTGAAGCATGACAACGCACGCATAATGCTGTTCCCAGACTTCTCAGCCGCGACTCAGCAAAAACGCAGATCCTTCAATGAAGTCAGAAGACGCCTGAGAGATAAAGAAGTCAAATACAGTATGATGTATCCCAGCAAACTCAGGATCCAGCATAAGGGATCAGTGAAATTCTTTGAGAATCCAGAGGAAGCCAGTGAATGGATGGACAAGGAACTCTAACATGCTGAATATACGAAGATATCGTCATTCTGCAGTGAAGGATATGGGGTGAGGCCTTATGAAATAGGCTTTTATTATTCTCTCATTTTTCATTCTCATTCATGTTGTTTTATCCTTTTTCTTTTCACTTTTTTTATTTTTTCCTGGAGATTTTTTGTTGTTTTTTTTTTTTTTTTTGGGCTATATTTTATGGAGTCTGTGCTCAGGAACAATGATGAGGAGGCATAGATCTGTTGAGCTCTACATCATCATAACTTGGCATGAAGGCTCATATCCTCCTACAAGGAATCCCTAACAAGGAACATTTCCTATTGACACCCCCCCATTTTATTTTTCTTTTTTATCTTAATAACTATTACGATTTACGCTTCGGGGGATACAGTGCGGGTGAACATTCTGCATGGTACTGCTAACCACAGCCAAATTGTTGACGCACATGTTTTGTACTCCTTGTAGAATTAAAGAGAGAGAGTCTGAAGCCCTACTCAGGGATTCACGTGGTCGAGCAAAATTTTACTTACTCATTTACCCTTATTTTTTATTACTATTTTTCTTTTTTTGTTTTTTTTCTCTTTTCCATTCAATATAAGTTGTTCTCCCCTACCAGCACATCCTGAATTCTTCATATGTACTGTGGGAAAAGAATTAATGTGATCCATATGGAAAATTCCCTAATAGTCTCTAATACTACAGAAGGAGTGTGTGGAGGTGCTAATAGACAAGTTTAAGAGCTGCCGAACTTTCGATTGCTGCGGCGGGAGGTCACCGCAAGTTTTTTTTTGCTGCTGTTGTTCTGTTTAGGGAATAAGCTATATACTGGACTGGGGTGTTCTGTTTCTGGTATAAAAGCAGGGGGGGGGGAAGTTTTGCAACCACAGCTCGACATAGGGACTACTGTTTTATTTTAACTTTTTGTACAGTAATGATGGATAAGATAGGTTGGGATGACCCCCATATATGGATAAACATCCGGTTGATGACAGACGGTGGTAGATATAATGATGGTGGAGGTTAAAATTATGTCTTGGAATGTCCGAGGCATGAACCACAAACTTAAGAGGGCCTCCATATTCCAATACATTAAACAGACACGCCCACACATAATATTGTTGCAGGAAACACACCTGGATGGCAGTAGAATCCTCTCTTTACGCAAACCATGGATTCAAAGGGCAATACACTCAACCTACTCCACGTTTGCTAGAGGAGTGTCCATCTTGATATGCAAAAATCTCTCTTGCACGATACATCAAGTATTCACAGATCCAAATGGTCGCTATGCAGCAATAGTCCTAGATATATATCATAAAACTATGGTGATAATTAATGTTTACGTACCCCCCCCATTTCAGTCTAAAATACTATATGACCTACTGCCTAAATTGGCACCCTATGCTCACTTCCCTGTGGTGGTTATGGGTGACTTCAATGCGGTTCTTGACGCAGCATTGGATAGCTCTAACCCATCTAGGGGAAGCTCCAGTGATCTAAATGGATGGCAATCTATAGCTGATTTCACGGAGGTATGGCGTTGGAAGCATCCAACTGATAGATGCTACTCACACGTGTCAACAGCTCATAGATCTGCAGCAAGGATTGATCTTGCTTTCGGGAATAATCTCTTGTTACCACTGGTGAAAGGCACAGAGTACTTGGCTGGTGGTCTGACTGATCACAGTCCCCTAGCTCTTACTCTGATCCTTGGTTCGGGATCACGGGGAGGGGGATGGAGACTTTCACCTGGCTGGATACAGAATGAGCAAATTTCCGCCCAGGTAACTGAGGCCATGAATACATACTGGTCCTCTAATGTTGACTCGGCGGAACCTCATGTGGTATGGGATGCCTTCAAGGCAGTGACCAGGGGGGAATTTATCTCAGCCATCAAAACAACACGTAGGCAGGATAGAGAAGAGGTAGAAATTCTAGAGAACAAAGAAAGGGAAGCTGCAGAAGCCCATGCGGGATCCTCTACGAGAGCATCTTATGACGCCTTACTGGAAGCGAGACGGTCCATCTCAATACATTTTACGGGGCAGGCTCGGGTAGAAATGGTTAAAGGGGCACAAACTGTCTTTGCAGAGGGGGATAAAAACGGGAAACTGCTGGCCATGCTGGTAGCTGACTCTAGACAGACTACGAATATTCCATCAATTAAAACCCAGGGGGGGTCCATACTTAGTGAACCAGAGCAGATTATGCAAGAATTTGCCCGGTTCTATTCCTCTCTCTACTCTCCAATTCCCGATTATGACCAGACTGACCTAGACTCCTTACTTGAGGGCTTGCCGATACCAAAACTTACTGAAGCGGATAGAAATACATTAGAGGCTAAAATTACCAAAAAGGAAATCGAAATGGCAATTTTTTCATTTCCCCCAAATAAAGCTCCTGGCCCAGACGGGTTTCCAGCAGACTTCTACAAGGCGAACGTGGAGGTCCTGGCCCCGAGAATTAACACACTACTAGCCTACTGTCATGAACATAACGCCCTGCCTGACTCCATGTTGGAGGCATATATGATCCTCTTGCTGAAGCCAGGGAAGGACCCACAGGACTGTGCCTCTTATCGGCCTATAGCATTATTAAATACAGACCTTAAAATCCTGACTAAAGTATTGGCCATGAGGTTAGCGGCGATAATCCCCTCGATCATCAACATTGATCAAACCGGCTTTATGCCAGGGAAGTCGACAGACACCAATTTAAGGAGATTATTTACTCATCTACAAGTGAACTCAATGGCACCTGGTACCAGAATAGTGGTATCTATAGACTTTGAAAAGGCCTTCGACTCAGTAGATTGGGCCTTTATGTTTAAGGTCCTGGAGATCATGGGATTTGGGCCCTACTTTAGGAGATGGGTGACCATGCTGTATAATCATCCAAAAGTAGCCATCAGATTGGGAACCTCCACCTCGGACTTTTTTGGAGTGGGTAGGGGAACTAGACAGGGGTGCCCGCTATCCCCCTTCCTGTTTGCCATTGCACTGGAACCTCTGGCAGTTGCACTGAGATCAGCCAGCGCAATAAAACCCATTAGGATAGGCACCATAAAAGAAACCTTGGCACTTTATGCAGATGACATGCTGCTCTTTTTGGAGGACCCCAGGGAATCCTTGAGAGCAGCATTGGAAATTATTAACCGCTTTGCAATGTTTTCAGGTCTAAAAGTAAATTGGAATAAGTCATCAGTTCTACCGATAGACCCTGGGGCTAGAGTAGATGCAGATCCTGACTTGCAATTAGAGTGGGTCTCCTCCATTAAGTACCTTGGCATACAGATCACAGCGAACATTCGAGATTACATATCTCTTAACTTGTTGCCCCTGATAGCATTGCTAAAGCAGAGGGTGCAGACATGGACAAAACTACCGCTATCGCTAATAGGCCGTATCAGTCTATTGAAAATGAAATTTCTCCCGGTGGTACTATATTTTCTGAGGCATGCACCTGTTTGGGTCCCGAAATCATATTTTCGGAAGCTGGACAGTATTATATCGTCCTTCCTTTGGGCCCCTAAACCTCCGAGGATTGGGTATAGGGTGTTGCAGGAACCAGGAGATCAGGGAGGTCTGGCGTTGCCAGATTGGCAGAAATACTACATAGCGGGACAGATGGTCTTTGCGCACAGGTGGCTGACGACTGAGGATGGTGACGCAGCTACAGTACTAGAAGCGGCACACTTGGGATCCTATGAAAGTCTCAAATTTGCTCTGTATAGAGGATCCAGGTCTGAGTTACCCTTGACTTTGACAATGAAGGCCACTATTAAGGCCTGGGAAACAGCAGTTAAATTAGCATGTCCCAGCTATGGGGGAGTGTCACCATCAACTCCCATATGGATGAACCCAAAGTTAACACAATTTTATAACTTACCGGATCCCATGATCTGGGCAATTAAAGGTATAAAAACGCTGGGGGATATTACAATGTATGGTGAACTTTTGACCTTTTCACAGTTACAGTCAAGGCATGATCTCCCAAACTCCTATCTATTTAGGTTTCTGCAAATTCGTCATGCATATCAGATGCAGTTTCGAGAGGAGAAGGTGGAATCACTGCCCTCGTCTCTTGAGGCTATGTTATTAAATGTGGATCTGGTCAAGCCTCTCTCAAATACTTATAAAGAACTATTTAAAGTAACACCAACAGCGTTGGCTAGAAACAGAGAAAAATGGGAGGGGGAGGTCCCTGAGGTACAGGGAGAGGACTGGGATGACCTATGGACACAGCCATTTAAACACCTGGTATCGGCGAGAGACAGGCTAATTCAGTTTAAATTCCTTCATAGAAGCTATTATACGCCTGCTAGACTGAATAAGATATTTTCCATGGTATCGGCGGAATGCTGGAGATGCTCTTATTCTCCAGCTGACGCTGACCACATTTTTTGGAGCTGCCCACACATCCAGAAATTTTGGACTGACGTCACGACATGTATTTCTGAAGTGATATCAGTACCGATCCCAATGAATGTCAAGGTGTGTTTACTAGGATTGGTGGATGAAGTTGTACCTTCACGGGCCATGAGAACAATGATAACTGTCTTGCTTTTCTATGGTAAAAAAGCCATTCTCTTGGAATGGAAAAAACCTAAAGCCCCGAGTTTTGCGGCCTGGAAAAGTCTGGTGAATACTATGCTCCCATATTATAAAGCAACATACGAGGCCAGGGGATGCAAGAAAAAATTTGATAGGGTGTGGCAAGCGTGGTTTAAATCCAATAGCACAGTGGGATAATGGGGAAATAATCTAATGTAATGTACCGTAACACAAGCTAAGCAAAGTAATATCCTGTGTTGGACAATGGATGCCAGAAGGTCCTAACCACTTAAGGTCTTAAAAATACATTCGGATAGTAGAGAAACCGAGGGTTACAATTTCTGTCATAGGGGGAACAGAGCGTATATACCATAAAATGCTGTATGGAAGTGTGAAATATGTCGGGCTGTGGTTCAAGGGGTGGGGAAGGGAGGGGGGGAATGATTGTTAGACAGTTGGTCTTTGTTAGATAGGCATGAGGCCATGTTGGCCTTTCGGGCACGTTCCCCTTGGACGAGCCCACTGTTGTATGATATAAAAAAGAAAAACAATAAACAGAATTTTATAAAAAAAACAAAAGAAATCCAAATATAGGAAATTAATCTGAATAAAACTGAAATAAATCCAAGTACAGGAAATGGATCAGAATAAACAAAACAAATCGATATATAGGAAATGAATCCGAATAAACAAAACACATCCGAATATAGGAAATGAATCCAAATAAACTAAACACATCTGAATATCAGAAATGAATCCAAATATACAAAAGGAATCCGAATATATGAAGAAAATCCGAACATACGAAACAAATCGAAATATACAAAAAAAAAATCAGAATATATGAAAGAAATCTGAAAATTCAAAATGAATCATAATTTAGAGGAAAATTTGTTAAATGGGTTTTCGTTAATTCGAAAATTTTCGAATTAACGAATTTGTCAAAATTCGCTAATAAACAAATTCGGAACAAAACGAATTGCACATGTCTACGGAATATATGAAACAAATCCGAATATACAAAACAAATCCCAAAAACAAATCATTCTAACATAACGAATATGATAAAACAAAATGATTAACTTAACAAATGAATCCGAAACAAAACAAATGAGTTAAAAAAAATAACTTTGGCAACATATCTGTTTTGGAAGCAAAACAAACAATAGTTAGGGCTGGGAAGAAGTCCTCAGTCCCCTTTTAGAAAGTCAAAGACTGTGTGAATCTGATGCTGGTAAACGCAAAATGTCCAGCATCCTTAACTGCTTAATGACTGCGCTATAGCCGAATGACGGCTACAGCGCGGCTCGATAACTCTGGGAGGGTGTACATTGATATCCTCCCAGAATCTTGCTCCCGCGCACCCCCTGGGTTGCACACCCGGGAACATCCGTGACCTGACAGCGGCCGTTTACCACGTGATCGCTCCGTCAAATGACAGAGCGACCACTTGTAAACAAACCGCCGTTACGTCCGGTTCCTCTCTCCCTTTCTGTACAGATCGGTACAGAGAGGGGAAAGATCAGATGCTGCTGCAGCACTGTGGGCTGGATGTGTAGTGCCCACAGTGCTGATTTGTGCCCACTCGAGCCATTCAGCCAGCCATCCATCCATCCATACTCAGCCAGCCATCCATACTGAGCCATCCATCCGTCCATCCATACTCAGCCAGCCATCCATGCTCAGCCAGCCATCCATCCATCCATGTTTATCTAGCCATCCATCCATGCTCAGCCAGCCATCCATCCATCCATGCTTAGCCAGCCATCCATACTCAGCAATACTCATCCACGCTCAGCCATCCATCCATACTCAGCAATACTCATCCATCCGTCCATGCTCAGCCATCCTTCCATACTCAGCATTATTCATCCATGCTCAGCCATCCATCCATACTCAGCAATACTCATCCATCCATGCCCAGCCATCCATCCATACTCAGCAATACTCATCCATCCATGCCCAGCCATCCATCCATACTCAGCAATACTCATCCATGCTCATCCATCCATACTCAGCAATACTCATCCATGCTCATCCATCCATCCATACTCAGCAATACTCATCCATCCATCCATGCTCATCCATCCATCCATACTCAGCAATACTCATCCATCCATCCATGCTCATCCATCCATCCATACTCAGCAATACTCATCCATCCATACTCAGCCAGCCATCCATACTCATCAATACTGATCCATGCTCATCCATCCATCCATACTCAGAAATACTTATCCATGCTCATCCATCAATCCATACTCAGCAATACTCATCCATGCTCATCCATCCATCCATACTCAGCAATACTCATCCATGCTCAGCCATCCATGCATACTCAGCGATAATCATCCATCCATCCATCCATGCTCAGCCATCCATCCATACTCAGCAATACTCATCCATCCATCCATACTCAGCCAGCCATCCATACTCAGCAATACTCATCCATCTATCCATACTCAGCAATACTCATCCATCCATCCATGCTCAGCCATCCCATCCACCCCCATCCGTACTCAGCCATACTCAGCAATACCCAGCCATCCCATCCATACTCAGCCGTACCCAGCCATCCCATCTGTACCCAGCCGTACCCGGCCCTACTCAGCCATACTCATTCATGCTCAGTCATCCCATCCATACTCAGCCATCCCCATCCATGGCTCATCCATCCCCATTCATGGAAAAAAACATCATCATGGCCATTTGGTAAGAAGTAACTTCTTCTATAGCGGTGGTAGATTACGAGTTTGTGTCATATAGCAGATGAAGATTGTTTCATGTGGAGGAACTTGATTCTCATTTGTGCACGGGTGGACGATGTTTGTTTTAGTCACCTACAGAGACTAATTTAGTTCTATTTGAACTCTTATGCATATCTAAGTTTGATTTACCATTTTATCACCTTAGTTATTTGTTCTCCCATTCATAGTCATTGTGATTGGTTGTTTATGGGATGTATGAATTATTATTTATGTTTTATTTATTCACATTGTACTGTTTATGATTTATTATCTCACTTATTTATTCATTTATTTATGGTTCATATATATTCACAAGTTAGCGTGATTCTTACGTTTCTAAACATCCCCATTCATGCTCATCCATGCCACATCAGTTCTCATCCATGCCACATCCATGCCACTAGAGTGCCTCACAAAAGTGTAATAGGAAGTCAAATTAGATTTGACATTTATGCCCTTAGAACGCCTGATGGTGCTCCATGCATGTTGGGCCTCTCTATGTTGCCAGGCTGTGTAAAAGTGTCAGGAAAGGGTTTGCCCCTTGGTGGTGCCGTCGGTCTCTTATCGCAGTACCAGTGTCCACCAGCGGGTGTCTTCCAACACTCTGGATCTGTAGTGGAGGGATTCACCTGTTGGTGGCACTGATGGATCCTTTGGCTGTAATACCAGTGTCCACCAGCGGGTGTTTTCCGGCACTGTAGAGCAGACAGTACCTCCTGTGTTCAGGTGTCACTTGAGGCTAATTACAGGCATTCATATAAATATCCGGCTGATGATTGCTCTCATCACCTTGGTATCGTCCTTGCGCCCTGACCTGTTAGCCTGTGACCTGAACCTGTACCCGATCCTGTATCTGATCCCCATCCCGAGCCTGTCCTGATCCTGTCCCTCCTGTGTTCCAGTTCCCTTTCATCCTTGCCTTGTGCCCTGATTCCCCTTCACCTTTCCCCATCTGCTGATTCCCTGTGTATGACCCTGGCTTGGCTTACGTTTGTGATTCTGGAACTGCCCTTGTTTATCTGCTCACCCTCTGTGTATGACCCTGGCCTGGCTCACATTCTTGATTACGGTATTCCCCATCTACTGTGTATAGTTATTTGTTATTTGTGGGTCACTGTTTGGTTTATTGTCACTGTTTGGTATTGGAGGTGTTTGTGTATTTATATATCACTAATCCTAATAAACATTTATATTGACTTACATGAGTTTTTGGTTCTCTCTGTGCAATCTACACAGTCTGGTCTTACCTGGTTTATAACAAGGAGGAGTAGGAGAATCTATTTTGGGGTGTAATTTTGGGTATGTACATGCTATGTGTTAGAAATATTGTATACATGGACAACTTTGTGTACAAAAAAAAAAAAAAATTTCTTTCCACATTTTCCAGAAACTTGTAGAAAAAAATGACACGTTCAAAAGACTCACTATAACTCATAGATTATACGTTGGGTTGTTTTCTTTCCAAAATGGGGTCATTTTTGGGGCGTTTCAATTGTCCTGGTGCTCTAGGGCCTTCAAAATGTAAGAGGTAGTCAAGAAATTATATGTGTAATTTATGCTCCAAGAATGCCTGACAGTGCTCCCTGCTTGTTGGGCCTCTGTATGTGGCCACGCTGTATAAAAGTCTCACACATGTGGTATCGCCGTACTCAGGAGGAGTAGTATGCCCCGTACACACGGTCGGATTTTCCGACGGAAAATGTGTGATAGGACCCTGTTGTCGGAAATTCCGACCGTGTGTAGGCTCCATCACACATTTTCCATCGGATTTTCCGACACACAAAGTTTGAGAGCAGGATATAAAATTTTCCGACAACAAAATCCGTTGTCGGAAATTCCGATCGTGTGTACACAAATCCGACAGACAAAGTGCCACGCATGCTCAGAATAAATAAAGAGATGAAAGCTATTGGCCACTGCCCCGTTTATAGTCCCGAGGTACGTGTTTTACGTCACCGCGTTCAGAACGATCAGATTTTCCGACAACTTTGTGTGACCGTGTGTATGCAAGATAAGTTTGAGCCAACATCCGTCGGAAAAAATCCTAGGATTTTGTTGTCGGAATGTCCGAACAAAGTCCGACCGTGTGTACAGGGCAGTAGAGTGTGTTTTGGGGTGTAATGTGTGCCATGCATATGCTGTGTGTGAGAAATAACCTGCTAATATAACAATTTTGTGAAAAAAAAAAAGAAAAAAAAATCTTGATTTTGCAAAGAATTGTGGGAAAAAATTACAACTTCAAAAAACTCATCATGCCTCTTACTAAATAACTTGGAATGTCTACTTTCCAAAAAGGGGTCATTTGGGGGGTATTTGTACTTTCCTGGCTTGTTAGGGTCTCAAGAAATGAGATAGGCCGTCAGTACATCAGGTGTGATCAATTTTCAGAGATTGGCACCATAGCTTGTGGACTCTATAACTTTCACAAAGACCAAATAATATACACCCATTTGGGTTATTTTTACCAAAGAAATGTAGCAAAAGAAATGAAGAAAATTACTAATTAGCAAAATTTTATAACAGAAACTAAGAAAAATGCATTTTTTAACAGAATTTTCTGTATTTTTTCTTTTATAGTGCAAAAAATAAAAAACCCAGAGGTGATTAAATACCACCAAAAGAAAGCTCTATTTGTGTGAAAACATGAACAAAAATTTCATATAGGTACAGTGTTGCATGACTGAGTATTTGTCATTCAAAATGTGAGAGCACTGAAAGCTGAAAATTGGTCTGGTTAGGAAGGGGGTTTAAGTGCCCAGTGGTCAAGTGGTTAATGATTTAAATCTAAATTCTTCAAAATTTGGGAACCATGGCTTGCTTGTGCTTCACCCAGTAGCAGGACAGGTTTGTTTAGCGCCCAGGGCATTCCTCTCACTGATACCAATGATGTGGCACTATTTTTCCCTCTGATACCAATTATGGGGCACTATTTCTCCCACAGACACCATTGATGGGGACTTCCTTCCTTGACACCAATGATGGGACACTATTTCTCCCACTGACACCAACAATGGGTCACTATTCCTCCCACTGACACCAATGATGGGACACTATTCCTTCCACTGACACCAATGATGGGGCACTATTCCATCCACTGACACCAATGATGGGGCACTATTCGTCCGACTTATATCAAAGATGGGACACGTTTCCTTCCACTGACACCAATGATGTGACACTATTCCTCTCACTTACACCAAAGATGGGGCACTTTTCCTCCCACTGACACCAATGATGAGGTACTATTCCTCCCACTGACACCAATGATGGGGCACTATTCCTCCCACTGACATCAATGATGGGGCACTATTCCTCCCACTGGCACCGATGATGGAGCACTATTCTTCCCACGGACACCAATAATGGGGCATTGCTACGTCAGGACATTTTCCACTCCCACTGGCCACAGTCCGGCCCCTCTAACTGGCCCTTTGTTTAGAAAGTTTGGAGACCCCTGAAAAAAATGAAAGGATGACATCATGTATTCATATTACATTTTGGTCTGGGTGGGTCTGTCTGTGTAAGTTAGTCAATCAGATTGCAAACTTTGCTATCCAATTGCTTTAAACCTTAAGTTTAATTCGACCTTAGCGCCTGTTAGTCAATGGGATTTTTTTTTCATTTATTGACCCTAGATTTTTATCTACCTTTTTAATATTCACAACAATATGATTACATTGTCTGCTTTAGCTGCTGTAATTCTGACTCAAAACCAGGTAAACGGTTAAACAGCTATCAGCTTCATTCTTTTTTTTAGAGATCGCTTCATTGAAATATTCTCTTGGTGTAAATTGTAATCTCTAATGCATAAACCTCTAATTAATCACTTGGTGAATTTTAACAACTGGATTTGTTTTACTTTTCTTCTTTCCCAAATGAATTGTTCTCACTAAGGACTTTCCTTTGTTAAGAGTACAACATTTTGATGCTTTGCAGGGCTGGGCTCAAGGGAAAGTTTAAATGAATTAAAAGACTGTCCCTAATGATTGGAAATTGTCATTTGTTTTCAGAAACTTTTTTCTTACTAATGCAAACAGAAGGACAATGGTGTATGTAATAGGACAACTGTCAATGCAATACCTTTGTAAAAGTAACTAAAAACAATAAATGACCACATCATAGTATGAGCTAGGAAAATAAATAGTACATGTAAAAAAAAAAAGTAAAATAAAATAAGATAATATAAATAAATATTATATATTTTCCCATCAATAATTTCTTCCTATATAATAATAATATTAGGAATAAAACATTGTTAGGGAACTATATTATTATTATTGTTATTACTATTATTATACGTTTTTTCTTCTTTTTCGGAAAAATTCTGAAATTTGAAAATTTGGAGAATTCAGAATTCTTAAATTCTTAAATTTGAAAATTCGGAAACTTGGAAATTCGGAAATCCGAAAATTCTAAAATCAGAAAATAAGGAAGGAAAATCCAAACAGTCGAAAGTACAAAAATCCGAAAATTCTAAATAATAACTAATTAACTAACTAATAATAACTAACTAAATTATAGGTATTGAAATTTCCTTTCAAATTCGGCTGTTAGTGAACGTAACGAATACAAATTTATACAATACCAATACGAATTATCCAAAATAACGAATGCCACATCTAAACAAATGGAATGGAACAAAATAATAATAATAATACGTTTTTATTATTATTATTGTTATTTATTGTTATTAATTTGTTATGTTCTGTTCGTTTAGATACGGCATTTGTTATTACGGATAATTCGTACCTTCAGATAAATTCGTATTCGTTAAGTTCACTTTCGGATTTTCGAATTTTGGAATTTCCAAATTTTGGAATTTCTGAATTTTCAAATTTCGAAATATTCGGAAAAATTGGAAAATTCTGAAATTCGGATATTTCCGAATTAACGTATTTGTCTTAATTTGTTAAAAAAAGAATTCAGAACTAAAATTGCACATGTCTATTGGTTAGTGCCACACATTTATATCATTAGCGTGACTGTAGAATGTGCTCTCTTCCAGGGGCTTTATTTTTTTATGAAGGACATCTAAATCTAAAATAAGTTTGGTTTCTCTAATAATAAGAAAATACACAGGAGATTCTGTGGCTGGTGAAACTAAAATGAAGCTTTTTGACCATCTTACTAAACCAACCTTTTTCAACCAGGGTGCCTTCTGGGTTCTTTAGGGGTGCCTTGACAAAATGTCTACAAATTGCCCAAAAATTGTGTACAAGCCAGCAGGTGGATCAAGGCTGCCTGTTTGTTACACAAAGCCGTAGGTTTTCATTGTGCAACATTAGAACCTTGGGCACTTGGACAGCATTCTTGTTTGACCCCTCACCCCTCTCTGGGGTCACGTAAGCAGCATGGTGGAGAGAAAATAAGTGAGCACACATGCTGAAATATTAATCAGTAAAAGTGTATGTGCGTTAATGCTGCTGCAATATGTAAAACTATTAGGGCTGCCTCAAAATTGTGCACAATTTTAAAGGGTGCCTTGACTGGAAAAAGTTTGAGAAACACTGTACTAAACTGAATGTTGGCATAAGCTAAACCCTGAATATAATAATCACAGACACACAATCCCCACTGTGAAGCAGGATGGTGGCACCATCATTTTTTTGGTAATTTGTTTTTGCAACAGTGTAGAGGGTAAAATTAATATAGCAAAAAAAAAGAAGGAAATATTGGAGGAAAGCCTGATGCAGTCTGCCCGAAATATAATCATTGGGAGAAGATGTGTGTTTTGGCAAGGCATTGGCCCCCTAAACTGAATGTTTAGAATAAACATTCATCATCATCATTACATACACACACTGTATGTGAAGAATAGTGGTGGCATCATCATGCTGTGGGGATTCTTCTCTGCATTAGGCCCTAGATAGCTTGTAAGAGTAGAAGGAAGGCAGCAGGGTTTTTTCTCTGCGGGAACGTGGGAGAACGCAGTTCTGGTACCTTCAGCACTAAATGTATGCTGGGGAATGCTGGAAGGTCTATTGCTGCTGGCTGCGGGGGATCTATTTTTGCTAGTGTGCTCTGTTATTGCTGATGGGGGGGTCTATTGTTGCTGGAGTTGTCTATTGTTGGTGAGGAGGTGTGTTGTTGCTGGAGTGATACTGTTAAGGGGTCTATTAATGCTGGCTAATAGGGGGCCAAATAATGCTGGTGGCAGGGGTCTATTGTTGCAGAGGTGGATCTATTGTTGCTGGGGGAGCTCGGTATTTTGTTTCGGGGGTCTATTATTGATGGGTGGGCAGCCCTATTGTTGATGGGGGGTCTATTGTTTATGGGGAAGTATTGTTGATTAGGGGTCTACTGTTTATGGGAGGTTTATTGTTGATGGGGGGTCTATTGATGATGGGTGGATCTATTTTTGATGGGGGGACTATTATTGATGGGGGATCTATTGTTGATGGGGGGTCTATTTATGGGGGGTTTATTGTTGATGGGGGTCTACTTTTTATGGGGGATCTATTGTTGATGGGGGAGTCTATTTTTTATGGGGGGTTTATTGTTGATGGGGGTGGTATTGTTGATGGGGGGTCTATTGATGATGGGTGGGTCTATTGTTGATGGGGTTCTATTATTGATGAGGGATCTATTGTTGATGGGGGGGTATTGTTGATGGGTGGGTCTATTGTTGATGGGCTGTCTATTATCGATGGGGGATCTATTGTTGATGGGGAAGTCTATTGTTGCACCGGATCTATTTTATTACTTTTCTTCATATCAATAACACATTCCATGCAAATTACATAGCACCACAAATCGATACTTGGTTCTGTATTCTCTAAGAGGGGCGATACTGGGCATTGAGTAGGCTGCGGAGACAAGGGGTGACTTATGAAAAAAGGGGGGAGGGAGGACACCTTAAAGTCATCCAACAATAGGTTCTAGGGTGACAGATGGGGGGAAGGGAATTCCCTCCCACTGAGGTAATTAATCAGATTAATATATCTCTCATGTCACCCATATCTTTAATCAATTAACTCAGTGGTGTATAGCTAGCTAGCTGTCAAGTAGTTGTTCAATGGACCATAAGGCATATATAAGAATAAAAAGGAAGGGGTCAAGAGGAGATCCCCCTAAAAAAGATGGTCCGCTCAAGAACAACCAGTTGAACCTAAAAAACTTTATTGTGTCATAATACTAAGTAGAAACATAATCCACTAACCATGTGTATTTTAAAAAATAGGGCAAACAAAGTCCTATTGTGTGCTGGTGGCCACCACAGACATTACACATATATCATGCATTCATGCACTCACACTCATCAATTAAAGTCACTAGAGACCCGGGTCTATACTATTTCCATGGAATTCCAGAGCCGGATTGGCTACATGAGTGGGTAGACTAGGTCCTTCTTAGATAAAGTGCAAGTGCTGATAAACAACAAAGAAGGGAGAGTACCTGCACTTATTCCTCGAGAAAAAAAGCCCTGGAAGGCAGCAACATTTTTTAGAATTCCTGCTGAAAAACCTGATGCAGTCTGCAGGAAACCTAAGCCTTGGGAGGAGACCTGTTTTCTAGATCAGGGGTCTCAAACAGGTGACCTCCAGCTGTTGCGAAACTAAGTCCCATCATGCCTCTACATGCTTGTAACTGCCAGCCTTGCAATGCCTCATGGGACTTGTAGTTTTGCAACAGCTGGAGGGCCGCCAGTTTGAGACCCCGTTCTAGATAGACAATGAACCCAACCATAAATCCAAAACGACACAAAAATATTGTACAAAAAATATTGTTAACACCCAGGAATGGCAAAGTCAAAGTCCAGATCTCAATCCAATAGATAATTTGCATCTAGACTTAAAAAAGGGCTGTTCATTTACAATGTCCATGACACCAGACTTTGAAAAAGAGAAATCACATTGTCCAGATGTGCAAAGCAAATAGAGACCTAGCTACACAGATTCATGGAGTATTAAATGCAAAAAGTGTACCTACCGAATTCAATGGTGTATACTTATGCAATAAATTACATTTTCATCGTAATTTATTTAAATCATTTTGCAGAAATCTGTGCAAACTCTGGTATTAATGGGTATTCAGCTGATCTGTGTTAAAAACAAAAATAAACCCATTGTACATCAATGTAAACAGGAGGATAATTTGCCAGGCAAATTCAATTACTCATACACCAAAGTAAAAAAATATTATCACAATTTTTTGAACATAGAAGTTTAAAAGTTGTACTGGCTAAAAGATACGCCAAAGTCATGGGAGCATAGGGAATATAGTAGTTAGGAATGAATTAAATTTAATACACATAGGGAAAGGAGGAACCAAGAGGAGGAATATTGGAAATGAGAGAGGTGACTTGGAGTGAGATTGGTAGAGTGGGGGGGGGGGGGGGGGCTGGATGGGTAGGGTGCGGGGATTGGGTTGTTTGTTTTTGGGTATAAATGTATTAATCACATAAGTATGTGGTTGTTATTGTGGTTTTACCATGCTAAATGTGATATGTTGTGATACAGACAAAAATTAATAAAGAAATTGAAATATAAAAGTTGTACTGGCTATACATAGATAAGGCAGACATCAAATTAGATGTTTTCTTTGGTGTATGAGTAATTCAATTTGCCTGACACCCAAAAAATCCCATCAAATTACCCTCCTGTTTACATATATCATTCAGGGATGGTGGTGCCTTTTTGTTGACAATGTCACCTATCCATATCAACCAGTCATTGTACATCAATGTTTTAAGACAATATAACGTGAAAACTTGCAAAGGAGTGAATACTTTAATAGGCTCTGTATTCTTATTGTCAGTAAATATAAAAGGGGGACATGGCCTGATACTTTCTGCTTCCTGTTTTATTAGGATCTTATGGCGGAATTCAGTTATAGAGAAAACGTAAAGGTTAAAAATATGGTAATTCAGTATTGCAAACATATAATGATGTAGTGAGACCCACAGGACACGATGAATTAGCTGTGTGGTTTAATCTGTTTAATCTGTTCCTTAGGTGGATTTTTTTAGTGCGCTAATATCACAAGCATCATCAGCACATTATAAATATTCCAATAATTCTAACACATAAGGAACCTTTCAGTGCACCACACTGCATGTCCTACCTGATGTAAGTGTCTTTACTATGCAAAATAATGGACAAAAATGCTAATAGCATCCCATGCTGGAAGGACCACGGCTGCAACCTTCCTGATCTGCATCTGATCATTCTGAATGGCTCATGCTAGAATTGTATTGTCTTGAAAGCCAAATATGCTAAAGATTGGTTCATTCTTTGGGTGCATTTACAGTGTGGTCAGTCTTTGGGACAGCATGGATATACATATACACACCTCAATTATTTTAGTGGTGCAGTACACTAATTGGTGGTAGATGTGTGAACAAACCCTGAAAGAGGACCTGTCACATGGTAAATCTTTTTGTTCACCAGCCAGCTTAACGGCACTTTGTATTATACTTGAAATGGTTATTTTCATAACTTCTTTCTATTTTACGTGAAGACAATTGACTGAAAATACTATTTTGGATTAAAGTAGGTGTATGTGCTCCCTACACCAGAACACAGCAACCACAAAAGACTTTACATGACACAAACACATTACTGTATTAGAGAATTAATCTGCACAGGATAAATGAATTAAGTCACAGCAATTACACAGCCAGGGTAATATATAAACACAGGATAGTCTGTGTAATCCAGAATGTGTCCAGGATGCACATACATACGTACACCTACCTTATTCTAAAATAGAAAGTATTCTCAGATAATGTTAACAACTTAATGACAATGATAATGACTTAATAAGGAAGCTCTGAAAATAACCAACAGTCCAGATGGTGTCACATCCAGTTGAAGTTATTACATAGAAACAGTCATAGGTGTGTGCAGGTCAAACCCATGTGTGTGTATACTATATACAGTATATACAGTATCTCACAAAAGTCAGTACACCCCTCACATTTTTATAAATATTTTATTATATCTTTTCATGTGACAACACTGAATAAACAACACTTTGCTACAGTGTAAATTAGTGAGTGTACAGCTTGTATAATAGTGTAAATTTGCTGTCCACTCCATTGAAAATAATTCATCACACAGCCATTAATGTCTAAACCACTGGCAACAAAAGTGAGTACACTCCTAAGTGAAAATGTCCAAATTGAGCCCAAAGTGTCAATATTTTGGGTGGCCACCATTATTTTCCAGCACTGCCTTTACCCTCTTGGGCATGGAGTTCACCAGAGCTTCACAGGTTTCTACTGGAGTCCTCTTCCACTCCTCCATGAAGACATCACAAAGCTGGTTGATGTTAGAGACCTTGCGCTCCTCCACCTTCCGTTTGAGGATGCCCCACATACTCAATAGGGTTTAGGTCTGGAGACATGCTTGGCCAATCTATCACCTTTACCCTCAGCTTCTTTAGCAAGGCAGTGGTCGTCTTGGAGGTGTGTTTGGGGTCGTTATCATGCTGGAATACTGCCCTCCGGCCCAGTCTCCAAAGAGAGAGGATCATGCTCTGCTTCAGTATGTCACAGCACATGTTGGCATTCATGGTTCCCTCAATGAACTGTAGCTCCACAGTGCCGGCAGCACTCGTGCAGCTCCAGACCATGACACTCCCACCAACATACTTGACTGTAGGCAAGACACACTTGTCTTTGTACTCCTCACCTGGTTGCCACCACACACGCTTAACACCATCTGAACCAAATAAGTTTATCTTGGTCTCATCAGACCACAGGACATGGTTCCAGTAATGCATGTCCTTAGTCTGCTTGTCTTCAGCAAACTGTTTGAAGGCTTTCTTGTGCATCATCTTTAGAAGAGGCTTCCTTCTGGGATGACAGCCATGCAGACCAATTTGATGCAGTGTGTGGCGTATGGTCTGAGCACTGACAGGCTGACCCCCCACCCCTTAAACCTCTGCAGCAATGCTGGCAGCACTTATACGTCTATTTCCCAAAGACAACCTCTGGATATGACACTGAGCTTGGGCACTCAACTCTTTATAGTCTTGGCCACACCGTGCTGCAGCTCAGTTTCATGGTCTTGGCAATCTTCTTTTAGCCCAGGCCATCTTTATGTAGAGCAAGAATTCTTTTTTTCAGATCCTCAGAGAGTTTATTTGCCATGAGGTGCCATGTTGAACTTCCAGGGACCAGTATGACCAGTATAAGCCCGGGTTCACACTATAATGCGCTGCGGACCGCACAGGAGCGCTGTGCATCCCTGTTCACCGTTTCAGGGACGAATCAGGGCCGATTCTATGCCTGAATTCGGCCCTGAAACGCAGCCAAAGACGCACAGTGTTTTTGTGCAGTGCGCACCGCAGCCGCCCCGGAGATATGTGAACCGGCTCCATAGGGAGCCAGTCACATTCTCCTGCTATGCGAATTAGAGGTGCGGAAACGCACCTCTAATTCGCATAGGTGTGAACCCGGGCTGAGAGAGTGAGAGCGATAACACCAAATTTACCACACCTGCTCCCCATTCATTCAGGAAAAATGGCTAATTGGGCCCAATTTGGACATTTTCACTTAGGGGTGTACTCACTTTTGTTGCCAACAGGTTAGACAGTAATGACTGTGTGTGGAGTTATTTTGAGGGGACAGCAAATTTACACTGTTATACAAGCTGTACACTCACTACTTTACGTTGTAGCAAAGTGTAATTTCTTCAGTGTTGTCACATGAAAAGATATAATAAAATATTTACAAAAATGTGAGGGGTGTATTCACTTTTGTGAGATACATCTATATATCTATATATACACACTATATTACCAAAACTATTGGGACACCTGCCTTTACACGCACATGAACTTTAATAGCATCCCAGTCTTAGTCCATAGGGTTCAATATTGAGTTGGCCCACCCTTTCCAGCTATAACAGCTTCAAGTCTTCTGGGAAGGCTGTCCATAAGGTTTAGTGAAAGTTTGACCATTCTTCCAGAAGCGCATTTGTGAGGTCAGGCACTGATGTTTCAAGGTCCATAAAGACATGGATGAGCGAGTTTGGGGTGGAGGAACTTGACTGGCCTACACAAAGTCCTAAACTCAACCCTATAGAACACCTTTGCGATGAATTAGAGCGGAGACTGCGAGCCAGGCCTTCTCATCCAACATTCAGTTTCATTTTCTAACAGCTTACAAACCCCTGTTAGCTGTTTACCTTCAAGGCCTGGCAAGATCTGCCCTCCATATACAGTAACTGTGTTGAGAAACTTATGAACTTTGAAAATGAAATAGAAAATTTCCCCAATGCTCATCGATTACAGGGATGGATGAGGCATTGTTTTAAAGCTCGATAAATGTATTTTTCCCCCATCTCACTCCATCTAACCCAGTGTTTCTCAACTCCAGTCCTCAAGGCGCCCCAACAGGTCATGTTTTCAAGATTTCCCCCAGATAAAAAAGCTGTGGTAATTAATTGCTAAGGCAGTGAATCTGATCAAATCACCTATGCAAAATAAAAGAGAGCCTGAAAACATGACCTGTTGGGGCGCCTTGAGGACTGGAGATGAGAAACACTGATCCAACCCATAGGGTTGCCACTTGTAAGGGTTTGACCAAGACAGTCTGGGTATTGCAACTTGTGCCCAGGTTTCTGTCCACCTGAAACCCGGACAAACTATACCTCCAGTCCAGTCAGTTAAATCTATCCCAGTGCAGTGAGGGAACAAAGGGGGTTATCCTCAGGAATTTATGTTGGCTACACCTTGCTCCTACTGTTCTGTGTGCTCTCTGCTTTGCTTTTCACCCCTGCCGGCCTTAGCTGCCCACCAGCTTTGCAGTAATTGGTTGCTAGGACCACCGGTTTCCTAGCAACCAATGATGCATTTGCACAGCACACATGGGATTTTCTGCTCCACCTCACAGATCTGCCCCCTAACTCCAGACGGCTTCCAGCCTCCCACACATTTCCTTGCAGTTGTGGCAGCTGCAGAGTCCCTCCTGCCAGTAAGGGTCCTTTCACACATACGGCCCGTTCATTTCATCAGTTAATTTCATCTGTTTTTTTATCAGTTCAGTTCATGCGTTTTTCAGCAGTTTTTTTTTACATCCACTAGCAATGCAAAAACGAATGAAAAACAAACCATTTGTCAGTTAACATCCATTTTTCATCTGATCTGTTTTTTTTTGACAGCTGAAAAATAGAGCTTTCATCTGTTAAAAAAACGGATGTTGACGGAAGCGGATGAAAACGGATGAAAATAGTTTTTCCATAGGAATGCATTGATGTCCGTTTTTCATCCCTCAATGGATGGATGAAAAACGGACGAACGGTAATGCCTAAGGCATTAGACAATCTTATAGAAGAGGGCAGGGGGTGCTGTGATATGGGGGTGGTCTCTCTCTAAAGAAAGGGGAGGGGCACTGATATAAAGGCACTGTGAGATAATGGGGGTTTCTAATGGGGGATGCTGACAGCTGATCTAAGGCTGTTCTAATGCTGACCAACCATTAGATCAGCAGTCAGCTCCCCACACTAGAAACCCCCATTATAGCACAGTTCCTTTATATTAGCACCCCCCCATTAGGTCAGAGTCCCCTATAATAGCGACCCTCCCTTACAGACCAATGGTTAGTCTCTAGGAGGGGGTTTGTTGATATAAAGGGGCTCTGATCTAAAAGAAACTTGCTGTGGGCCACTAAAGTGTTTGGGTTTGGCTTCAAGAAAAGGTGGCAACCCTACTAACCCTCCCCTTGTCCATCCTCCCAGGTATTACGTTTTATTAACCTGGTGAAGTCAGTTATAATCTGCTGTGTCCCCCCATTCAGGTCTCTACTGACACCATTTCCACCTGCAGAGACCACTAGTCCAGCACCGCACATTAATCTTCGCTGGATGTTCCCCTTTACTTCCACTCATTTGACATCAGTCTTCTTCTGGATGCCAAGAGTACCCCTTCACTGGCCGTCCAATGGGAATTGTCCATGTCACACAGTCAGTGACATGGACACCTGTAAGAAGGACCTATGCAGGAAATAAACAGGGAAGAAGGAACCGGCACTAGATGATTATGTAACTTTGGCTTAAGGTAAGTGAAATCAGTGATGCGGCTTTGTTTTTTCACCCAGTAATCAGAAAAAGGGGGGTATGGGGGAGAATTGGTATTTTTATCCTAATGCTTTGCTTTAACCATTTGCCTACCAGGCACTTACACCCCCTTCCTGCCCAAGCCATTTTTCAGCTTTCAGCACTGTCGCACTTTGAATGACAATTGCGTGGTCATGCTACACCAAACAAATTTTTTTATCATTTTCTTCACACAAATAGAGCTTTCTTTTGGTGGTATTTAACCACTTGCCGACCAGCCGCCGTCATTATACGGCGGCAGATCGGCACGAACCCGCGAACCGTCGTAGCTGTACATCCCCCGCACCAGTTGCACAGTGGGGGTGCGATGCTCGTGGCCAATGGTCACGATGACTGCCAGCCACGAGCGATCGCGAGCATGAGGGACAAAATACGGAAGTGTGTGTGTAAACACACAAATCCATGTTTTCTTTTGAGAGGAATGACAGATCGTGTGTTCCTATTAGCTAGGAACCACGATCTGTCACTTCCTCTAGTCAGTCCATTCCCTCTTCAGTTAGAATCACCTCCCAGGGAACACAGTTAATCCTTTGATCGCCCCCTAGTGTTAAACCCTTCACTGCCAGTGACATTTTTTACAGTAATCAATGCTTTTTTATAGCACCGATTGCTGTATTAATGGCAATGGTCCCAAAAAATGTGTCAAAATTGTCCGATTTGTCCGCCATAATGTCGCAGTCATGATAAAAATCGCAGATCGCCACTATTACTAGTAAAAAAAAATAAAATAAATAAAAATGCTATAAATCTATCCCCTATTATGTAGACGCTATAACTTTTGCGCAAACCAATCAATATATGCTTATTGCGATTTTTATTTTTACCAGAAATATGTAGAAGAATACATATCGGTCTAAACTGAGAAAAAAATGTGCTGTTGAAAAAAAATGGGGATATTTATTACAGCAAAAAGTACAAAATATTGTGTTTTTTTTCAAAATTCGCTTTTTTTGTTTATAGCGCAAAAAATAAAAAACGCAGAGGCGATCAAATACCACAAAAAGAAAGCTTTTGTGGGAAAAAAGGGTCGTCAATTTTGTTTGGGTGCAGCGTCACACGACTGCACAATTGTCAGTGGTGGGCACAGATAGGCGGCATGGATAGGCGGTACAGATGGGCACTGATGGGCATTGATCGGTGGCACTGATGGGAGACACTGATGGGCATTGATCGACAGCAGTGATGGGCAGCACTGATAGGTGGCACTGATTGCCAGCACTGACTGGCATGGCTAATGGGAACTGATTGATGGCACTTGTGGGCAGTGGTGGGAACTGATTGCTGCCACTGGTGGGCACTGTCTGCTGACATTGGTGGACAATGGTGGGCACTGATTTGTGACACTATATTTCTTTATTGTGCACACGAGAGCGGACGTTCTGGGATGCCGTCATATGACGGCGTCCCAGAATGAGAGCTGCACCACCCCGCCATCATTTGACTGCGGGGAGGGCGGCAGGCAGTTAAAGTGATTTCATTGCTTGTTCAGAATATGTAAATACTTTAAGGTACATGATCTGGGCCCAGGTTCTCTTTAACACATTATTATATAACTATACTGTAACTATATTTAGAATATTCAAGAATATTTTTAATTAGATATACAAGTTGTCCCAAAAATGTATACATAATTTCTTTTCAATTTTTCTTTATTAAAGGTTTTACAAATTAAACAAAATGACATGGACAATAAGTCAGTAATCATATGTTCAGTCAAATAACACAAAAGTGTTCTACAAAACAAGAAAAAAAAGGGGGGGGGGGGGGGTAACATGTGAGTGTCAGTACGCTCTGTGAACATAAGGACACAAATGTAGACCTACTCTTAAAGGGTCTAGAATAACATATCATATGAGTTCCATATATCAATAGTGTTTATCAAAATGAAAAATAAAAATAAAAAATAAATTTGCCCTGTGAGCGGAGTACTCTTAACTTCTTGGTAATATTAAATCAAGTTGTAGCACCTTTAGTATATCTCAGTATCCCTTGGCACCAAAGGAGGTTAGGCATTTAAAGTTAGTTTACCTTGTTCCTTCATCGGAGCCAAGAAGAGAGAGGCTCCATAGCTCTCCACTTGTATCCATAAGTTGGATCTTTAAACATAAAAAGAGAAGAAAGGAGGGGGAGAAGAGAAGTGATTTAAAGTAAGGTTAAGAAGAAGGAGGAGGATGGGAAGGAGAGGAAGAGGAAAAAAGTAAAGGTCAAGAATCCAAAGTAGGAGTCGTTTCCCTCGGCCTAGGTCCCCACCATCCAGTTCTAGAGACTATGGGGCTTGGAGGTATTTAATCCAGGGGGACCACACCCTGTCAAATCTGGCCTGTCTGTCTTTAAGGATACTGGCCAATTTTTCATTGACCATGATCCAAGATAGTTTATTCTTTACCAGTGCAAGGTTGACCACTGGAGTTTTCCATGCTCGTGCTATTGTAATTTTAGCTGCTGAAAAAATAAAGAAGATGAAAGTTCGGAGTTATCTAGGGGTCCCGTCCGGCAAATCTGCAAATAGCGCAGTCTTGGAATTTTTAGGTAGGTTTTGTCCTGTCACTGAATAGGCCAGGGTGAATACTCTGATCCAGAAGCGCTGGACCTTGGGACAGGACCACCAAACATGTAACATGGTACCCTCCTGCCCGCATCCTCTAAAGCAAAGGGGTGAAGTTCCGGGGTACATCCTCGCCAGCCTCGCTGGGACAAGGTACCACCTGGACAACACCTTGTAGTTTACCTCCACCAGGGAAGTATTGAGTATTCCCTTGTGCACCATAGTCGATCATTTCCCCCAGACCTCCTGGGGTCTCACCTAAATCAGATTCCCATGCTATTTGGTATGAAGGTTTGGTCTGTTGAGTATTGAAGAGGGCATAGAGCTCTGAGATCTCTCCCCGTGACTCAGTTCTGCATAAGCATTTATTTTCAAACAAGGTCCTAGTGGTTATGTCTATCAGATCAGTAGCTAGGGATTTTATGAAGTGAGTGATTTGATGTAGACGGAAAGATTCCGTCTGGGGCATCTGTAACGTCTCCTGAAAGTAAGCCTGTTGCCTGATCCCTTTTTGATCTATGAAGTGTGCTATCCTGTAAAGGCCTTTGTTAACCCACCACGTGAATTGTTGGGGATTTTGTCCTGGAGGAAAGTGTGGGTTATTGAGTATAGGGGCTACAGGAGAATGAGGAGATTTCAGCGGGTATATTTTGCTCACCTTGTCCCACAGACGCAGGGAGTAGGATAAAGAAGGGTACAAAATGGCCCAACGTTCTCTTGTCGGAAGCCACAGCAGGAGGTCTACTGGTAGTGAGGGACTGGCCTGCGCTTCCAACCGAACCCAGTCTGGTTGGTATGTTGTAGAAAAAAATTGGTAAAGTTGTACCAGTTGCGCTGCCCTATAATACTTCACGAAGTGGGGAACTCCCAGTCCTCCACTCCCTTTGGAGATATAGTGTGTGGAGTGAGCTACTCTGCATCCCCTACCACCCCAAATGTATTTGTATACTAGCGACTGAAGTTTTTTAAGGAATGCGAATGGTATCGGAATCGGCAATGATCGGAAATAGTATAGGATTTGGGGGAGTACCGTCATCTTTATGGCTGCTATTCTACCCATCCAGGAAAGATCATGTGACTGCCAGTTCTTTAGTTCTTGGTCAATGGACTTAAAAAGGGGGGTATAATTAACCTGAAACAGTGTAGAAACATCCCGAGTGAGTTTAATTCCCAGATAAGGGAGTGCCTGTGTGCACCATTTAAAGGGAAACGACTGCTGTATTGCATCCCGTACCGGGGCAGGAAGGTTTATGTCCAACGCTTCAGATTTAGATTGGTTAACTCGTAGACCAGAGACAGTTTCAAATCTAGAGAGTGTAGCAAATAAATTGGGTAGAGTTGTAATCGGATCTGTTACAAATAATAGCAAGTCGTCGGCAAAGAAATCACATTTATGTGTCCTGCTGCCACTAGGGACACCATGAATGTTGGGGTTAGCACGGATGGCCGCAGCCAGTGATTCGATCGCCAGAATAAAAAAGAGAGGCAAGAGAGGGCATCCCTGCCTAGTTCCTGTCCTTATCTGTATAAGAACCGACTTGTGTCCATATGCAAGAATGTTGGCCGAAGGATTAGAGTATAATGTGCCGATAAGGCTCAAAAATTTAGGTCTGCAGTTCCACTGTTTAAATGTGTGGAAGAGGAAGGGCCAGGAAACGGAGTCAAAGGCCTTGTGAAGGTCCAATGACAGAAGCATTCCTCGCCTAGCGCCCATCCCATCCCAGTTAGAGCGTAAAATTGAAATCAGGTCAGTGGCCCGTCAGATCAGGTCAGCAGCTTGCCGCCCCGTAACAAATCCCACTTGGTCTATATGGATATATTGTGCCAGAAACGTATTAAATCGGTTTGTATAGATTTTTGTGAGTAGCTTCAGGTCGCTATTGATCAGTGATATCGGGCGATAGTTTCACTATGTATCACTATCACTATGTATCACTATGATCCTTGTCTGGCTTGGGGATCAGACTGATGTGGGCTCTATTAGAATCCATATCAAGTGGCACCCCGTCACGAAGGGCAGTAAAGAATTTTAGTAGATGGGGTGCCAATAGTGGAGCAAATTTCTTATAATAAGAGGCTGAGAAGCCATCCGGCCCCGGAGTCCTGAACGTGTTAGCTTGTTTTATTGCGGCCAATATTACTGTTACAGTGATGTTTCCCTCCAAGATCTCACGGTGAGAATCGGAGAAAGATGGTAGGGCCACGTAATGTATACATAATTTGAATGGATCATAAAGTAGTATTTATTACCATACAGTTCACTTTCAAATTTTTAAATAAAATACATAATTGTACTTTTTTATACTTAGCACCTGCTTCAATTACCTGCCACTAGTGATAAGTCGAAGTCGAGTCGAACAGCGAACAATATGTGGCGTTTGCGGCAAATTTGAAAGCCGCGGAGCGCCGTTAAAGTCTATGAGACACTAACATGAAAAAACAAAAGTGTTTGTTTAAAAGGCCTTATATGCATGTTATTGCCATAAAAAGTGTTTGGGGATCCGGGTCCTGCCCCAGGGGACATGTATCAATCCAAAAGAAAGTTTTAAAACGGACGTTTTTTTGGGAGCAGTGATTTTAATAATGCTTAAAGTGAAAAAATAAAAGTGAAATATTCCTTTAAATATCGTACCTGGGGGTGACTATAGTTTTTTCCGGGAGTAGTGATTTTAATAATGCTTAAAGTGAAACAATAAAAATTAAATATAGTGTCTATAGTTTGCCTGTAAAGTAGCACATCTTTCCCGTGTGTAGAACAATACCACAGCAAAATGACATTTCTAAAGGAAAAAAAGTAATGTAAAACTGCTCATGGCTGTAATGTATTGTCGGGTCCTGGCAATACACATAAAAATAATTGCAAAAAACAGCATTGGTTCCCCCCCTAGTCCATTACCAGTCCCTTTGGGTCTGGTTTGGATATTAAGGGGAACCCTGCAGCAAAATAAAAAAAATGGCATAGGGGTCCCCCCAAAATCCATACCAGATTCTTATCTGAGCATGCAACCTGGCAGGCCACAAGAAAAGGGGGTGAGACGAGAGCGCCCCCCCTCCTGAACCGTACCAGGCCACATGCCCTCAACATGGGGAGGATGCTTTGGGATCCCCCCAAAACACCTTGTCCCCATGTTGATGGGGACAAGGGCCTCTTCCCCACAACCCTTGCCCGGTGGTTGTGGGTGTCTGTGGGGGGTGGGCTTGTTGGAATCTGGAAGCCCTCTTTAACAAGGGGACCCTCAGATCCCGGCCCCCCCATGTGAATGGCTATCGGGTATATTGTACCCCTATACATTCACCAAAAAAGTGTCAAAATGGTAAAAATGACAGTAGACAATTTGGGACAAGTCCTTTATTAAAAAAAAAGATCAGCGATGTCCATTCATCTTTAATCCCAGCGTCCGACAGATTCCGATAAGCCCCCCCGCCCGCAGACCTCCACAACCACCGGGCAAGGGTTGTGGGGAAGAGGCCCTTGTCTCCATCATCAAGGTGTTTTGGGGGGGATCCCAAAGCATCCTCCCCATGTTGAGGGCATGTGGCCTGGGATGGTTCAGGAGGGGGGGCGCTCTCTCGTCTCCCCCCTTTAACAGTGTTCACACAAATTTTTTGCCTATTCACAAGTTCTGGTGTGAACCGAATCGGGGGGGTGTTCGACTCATCCCTATCTGCCACAAATGTACTGACTGGGCATCTCAGATTCTGCACATTATGAAGGAACTTCATGGTAATTTACCAGGAGTGATGGTGTGGTGCGACTTGTCAGCGTATGGAATAATTGGACCATTCTTTTTTATAGTAACGTAACTGGTGCCTGTTACTTGAGTTTGTTGCTGGAATCTGTCATGTAATGTATTCAAGAAGATTTTGGAGATGTTGGCTTTTATTTCCAACAAAATGGGGCACTACCACACTACCATCATTATGTAAGGGCCTATCTTGATAAGCATCTGCTAAACAGATGGATTGGACGAAGAGGTTCAGCAGAAAACCTTCTCCCATTGGACTTTTTCCTTATGGGGATTTCTAAAAGATAAAGTTTATGCTACAAAACCAGCAACCATTGAGGAATTAAGAGCAGCCATTGAAAGGGAATGCGCCCAAATAGCAAACAAAATGATTCTTAATGTTTGTGAGTCTATGCTTCGCCTTATCAGCAATGCCTGGACCAGATTTGTCATCAGTTTTACAACAGGTGATAAGTATAAAAAAGTAAATTTATGTATTTTATTTTAAAATTTGAAAGTGAACTCTATGGTTATAAATACTGGCTTTATAATCATTTAAATTGCGTATACATTTTTTGGGACAATATATTTACATATTTGCAACTTACAGCAATTATTGGTCAAATCCTTTTTGTACTCTTTGCGGATATGGCCTAAATACTCTAATCCATTCTTTCATAAAAAAATAAATAAATATATATATCTTCACTATTTACATATGTAAATTTACTATGGCTTTCATAATACTATTTTTTAGTATAGCTACAATTTTAATATAAGAACATTAGGAAAAATCTATAATCTGATACTTGATATAATAATAATTCTACAACAATTTCTATCATAAAGTGTTTATTTACAGTGGGAATAAAGTAAACTTTTTTTATATGTGCATATAAATAAAATGTTCCACAACATGTTAGCATGAAAAGTGAATATTTATTCATCTGAATCTGCAGTGTTTTAAAAAAAAATGGTGTCAGCATTGATCATAATCATATTTTATTGCTTCTTACAAAGGAAGAGCGGTTTTGATGAAGAATTGTACAGAATTTAAAGGGTTTCAGATTGTGCCATAATAATAATAATTCTTCAACTCTTTGTTACCAGGGAGGCGTCTATTTAAAATACCAAAAATGATAAACTTTGTCATAATAATTTTATATGTATGTATGATTAAAATGTGCCACAGCATGTCAGCATGAAAAGAGAACACTGAATCATCTGAACCTGCAGTCCTCCACCAAATAAATCGTGGCATTTTTTATCATAATCATATTTTACTTTTTCTTACAAAAGAAGAGCAGTTTGGATGGACAACTATACAGCATCTAAAGTGTTTCAGATTGTGCCATTTGTCTTTAAAACAGAATATAAACTATATGTTTTTGGTATTTTACTTACAATATATTTCACATGCCTGCTAATAAATATAATTATCATCACAGTGATATATATTGATGACCATTTACACACCCCCATGTATCTGTTTCTCTGTAATTTATCCATTGTAGATATTTGTTTTACAACAGTCCCTGTTCCCAAACTTCTACACATGTTACTAACTGACAATAATACAATATCATTTACTCAATGCTTTACTCAGTTCTACTTTTACTTATTATTTGGCACCAGTGAAGATGTTCTTTTATTCATTATGGCATATGACCGATATGTTGCTATCTGTAAGCCTTTACACTATCACCAAATTTTGGGGAGAAAAAATACTTTGATGTTAATTGCAGTCACCTGGATCTCCGCTTGTACAAATTCTTTATTGATAACAAAGGCAGCGTCAACTATGTCTTTTTGCCGTTCAAAAATAATTCATCAACTTTTCTGTGATGTCAAAGCTCTGACCAAGATTTCATGTGCGGGAACTGAAATGTTCTTCATGTTGCTTTACCTGGAGCTGTTGTTGTTTGGCTTTGTTCCATTTTTGTGCCTTGTAATATCTTATGTAAAAATAATTGCCATCATCTTAAATATTAATTCAAGTGATGGAAAGGGAAAACTCTTCTCCACCTGCTCGTCCCACCTCACAGTACTCGTCCTCTACTATACAAACTTAGCATCAGTGGTACTGATTCCACAATCTCAGTACTCAGAGCTCTTGGAGCAAATCTGCACTGTGCTATACACAGCAGTAACACCCATGGTAAACCCTCTGATTTACTCCATACGTAATAAAGACGTCAAGAGTGCCCTGATGAGGTTGGTGAAGGGCAAGATAACTCTGAAGCCCTAAAAATATTTAAAATATAGTATTAAAAAATAAATATTATAAACTGAAAAAAGGAAAAAAATAAACTATTATTTGTAGTATTACTATAGAGCTTTTACCTTATATTATTACATAGTTACATAGTTAGTCTAGTTCTACCAATAAAAAAAAAAGATATGTAAAAAAAAGATATGTATACAGTATATACATATGTACTGTATACATAAATAGTCCTATATATACAATCATATACCCACAGTTGATCCAGAGGAAGGCAAAAAAAAACCCAATAAAGAAATATTAGAGCACCAACCTATTTTTCATTGCTTTCAAATTTTGGGAAATTGCAAGTCAGGCATGTAAGTATAGCATAATGTGATAGACAATTGCACAAAGCATAGGACGTCCTATCTGAAGGGAAACATTGATGGTTTTGGGGTCAACATTATTTTAGAAATCCCTCAGGAATTTCTACCCTGCGCCAACTTGAATGAATTCCACTTGGCTGTGATAGGAAGATTACTAGTACCACTGTGTACTCAGCTGCAAAACTAAACCTACTTCATCGAGAAATGGAAGACAGAGAGTGAGTTTATTACACCTATTCCTGTGCGGCACTACTGAACACTTATGTAACTGTTACAACATTATTACAATAGAAATGGATTTATTTCTTATGTTTTTGATTTTGGGATGATTACTGACCTTTATGTATTTTTGTGAGCGCTGATTGACATTTTTTACTCATTTTGTTATTGGACTTGTGGAGAATTTGTCTAATTTAGTTTAGCTGCTGCAACTTTGCTTTCAGAGTAATTTTTTCTCTCTTTTTTGTGCTGTAGAAATCACCCTTTTTTTATTGTTATTGTATCTTTGTTTATTTAATGTTATGATTTGTGTTTTACAAATAAACATTTAATATGTAACAAAGGATTCCCAGAGCACTATGGGTTATGCAACACAGCAGTGCAGCTTGGTTTACAATTATGTTTGTCTAAACCTTGGACCCAGATGTCTGATAAAAGAGAAGTCACTGTTTTGATCACCGATTGGAGATAACAATGGACTTCTGTCAGCATTGAAAAGTATTGTTAAAGGGTTACTAAACTCTGGAGCCTGTATTCACTATACTAGGGTCTCCCACAGTCATAGGTGTGCGCCCCAAAGCTCAAATAAACATGAACGCCACCTGCTGTCACAGGGAGGAGGCTCTGATGGTGGGAGACAGTTGATTGGGAGCCTGTTACCTTAAATCCTAAGTATAGGTGTAATATGTTCCTACAGTTGAACCTAGCCTTTAATATAATGGGGGCATTTACACTGGCCACCAGCACCCCAACCACCCACCTGGTGCCACCCCTGGATAATGCTAATGCACATGGGGTGATTAGGGTGTGCCCAGGCACACCCGGCACACCCTGTGCGCACGCCTATGCCCACAGTACACAGAACATGGAAATAGTTTTAGTAAATATAAACTGCTAAATACCCTTTCTCATCAGCAGTTAGAGCAGTCTTGTGACTTCTATCAGTGTCTGGTTAAAACTTGTAGGAGGAGTTTTCATTCTCCCCTGATTGTCCAATGAGGCTGCAGGACCCCTGACCCTCTGTCTGGACAGTGCTGCTCACATGCACTCTCCTAAGACAAAGAAACTCTCTAGCAATACACACCAAACCGAGCATGTGCAGCTTGCCCCCCAAGGCTCTGTACTATCAGGAGAAGGTTTGGGGAATGTGAAAGAAGGGGAAAATCAGAGAAGACAGGACCAAAAATCCGTTTTACACAATGCAGAGGATTAACCCCCTAGGTTCCTTAGTGAGTATAACAAGCATGTTTTACTGAATATACAAAGTGGTTTTACTGTTGTGGGTTTAGTAACACTTTGATGACCTAAAAAGACAACTAGATCTCCACCTGCTGCATGGATAGAAGATTACAGACAATGAAAATTCCCTATTTCAAATGTAACTGACTAAAATGGAAAAAAAAAATAATTATATATATATATATATATATATATATATATATATATATATATATATATACACTTTTTAAATCCTGACAATACTAAAAAGAAAAGAAGTACAAAACATATACATTTTCCTAAAACATAATAGGAAATGTGATAAACAAGATCTTTTTTTTCTAACATAGGAGCAGCCACATCAGAACCTTTGCTCTCTGTGTAAAGCAGTGATCTCTGCAGAGGTCCAGCATTCCCCCTGGTCAGAGGTAGAGATCTCAAATTAGCGACACTCATGATGACTGATTGCTGAGTTCTAGCTGCGACTAAGCAAAGGTGTGCTGGCCCAGTGCTTCTACCCAGAGAACAGCACTTGTTTATGCAGCTTAATGCCATAGAGATGAGATTGTTCTTAATCCCTTCCCGCCAACCACCTCCCATACTTTTAAAGGTTCTAAAAGCCGGAAAGCAGAGGCGGGCATTCAGGTCACGTGGCTGCTGTGATTGGCTGTCAGTCACATGATCGGACAACTCCCAATCGCTAGTATGCATTGGGGGATTTCCAATAACTGCCGCAGTTCTCAGCACGGTAAGTGGTTTACACAGGGCCGCTTATATGAGGCCGCATATATGTGTGCGGCCCGGCGTGAAGAGGTTAAGGTTGGTATCAATTATATACACAAGAAATTGTAAAACTTTTGAAATATATTCTTCAGCTGCATATTTAATGTATTTACCTAATTTAACCCCTTCTGGACTGGTATGTTACACCCCCTTTCTGTCCAGGCTATTCCATTTTGCAGGTTGCAGCAGTGTGATAGTTTGTCTGACAATTACTCTGTCATGCAACACTTTTCCCAAATACAGTTTTTTTTAAATTAGATAGAGTTACCTTATGGTGTTTTTTTTTTTATTATAGTAAGTGTAGCACGGCCCCCTAAGGGAATGCTTAGATTTACCTGCTCATCTGCACTGCCATGACCTGATGAACATTCCAACCCACCTGACACTCTGACACCCACCAGACATCTTTGCACCACCTTAAAGTAATAAGTCAGAGAACTCTGTGTGTTTATCTTCTGATAATGTTTACTAGAACAGTTCAAAGAAGATATTGTCACAAAGAGGAGGTAATAGATCTGCTGAGTTTTGGGCAACAGTGCCAGCTCAGAAAAGGAATTCCTCTGAATAATACAACCAAAGATATTTGTAGGTAAACAGTCAATTATATGTACACATGTACAGTGGAATGCTGCTTGCACGTGAAGGATAAACAAAGATTAAGTGGTTATACTGACTGATTTCTAACAGGGAAACCTCAGCCAGCCTATAAACCTTTAACCCTAATGAGAGGTCAGACTTAATGGCAATGGTATAAGGGCCCTTGTAGCAATAATGACAGCAATGTCCCCGTTACAGATCTGATGGTCTTCACCGGCAGTAGGAGCTCATTAACTTTATCCAATAAGGGGTAGTAGCAGGCAATAAGGTTTCTTGGAATGGTAGAAGCTAAAGGTGTCTATGCACAGTGTTCAAGATAGGTTCAGTAAAGTATTCCCAAGGTAAAGATGTCTGTGCAAAGTGTCTCAGTGAAACCGTAAGAAAGGATTTGTAAAAGTGGGCGATTGCCCTCTCAACAACGACCAGGCCGATTTAATGCCTTCTGGACAGCAGCTCCTTTATCTACACTTGTGCAGCGGATCCGCCGTATCGATCTCCCGATGCGAAGCTCGGAACGCAGGTTGGCAGGCGACCAGAGTGGTGCTGGATGGATGTCTGATGGATAGCAAGCAGTGCTAGGCCCCTCTCATCCGGGTTGGAATGTTGTACTCCATGCACGAAGAGGTCCATCTCACGTCAGGCCCAGGAGGAAGAGAGCACAGGGTGGCACTTTGGCTTCTTTTATAGCTCCTCCCAGCAATCTCTCTGATGGTAGCAAAAATCTCTGGGATATGTATTCCAAGGGCATAGTCATGCAAAGTAATTATCAGTCTGAGGTTTTACTCATCCCGTAATCCCTTTAGTTTGGCTCACAGACATGATGTCAGTTGATAACACTGGACACTAGAGGGCCATGCGATGCATAGAAATACCGGAGGATCACTGTGCTTTGCAATTGTAGTCCACATTGCTACATAAGGAAAAGGAACCTAAAAATTTTGAAAAAAAGTTTCCCTTTTCACTTTTTAGTATGAATAAAAATGCCATTACAAGCATCCCCAAAATGACCCCTTTTTGGAAGGTGGACACCCCAAGGTGATCCAATTTTCTACCACAATTTTTTTTGTAAATAAAGAAGTATGCTGGTATTGAGCTAGTTTAAAATACATTTAGATGTTTTAGCCTTTAAAAGATGCCATATGCGAAAAACAATTCTTCCACTATTAGTGGAAGAAAGTTCCCTGGAGGAGGAAATTGCATTGCACTGAAATTGCATTTTTGTGCAATTGCTGTATGTCAGGGCTAATACCAAAGCATTTTGAAACCCTCCAAAGAAAATCCCTTAAATAAGGGTGTTCAGTGGCACTTAAGCCCCCCCAAAAAAAATCCCTTAGTATTGGTGGTCAGTGGCTTTTTAAAACTCCTACCAACATCATTGGTGGTTACAATTTTAAATCCCCCCTATACCAATCCCACAACATTGATAGACACTGGCATTTTAAAGCCCCAAACCAATCACAGAATCGCTGGTGGTAACTAGCATTGTAAACCCCCCTGTCCCTACTTGGGAGGGAGCCGGGATCTGGTGGCCCCCACGTTACAGGGAGCTTCCAGATTCTGATAAGCCCCCACAACCACAGCCCAGGGTTGTTGGGAAGAGGCCCTGATCCCCAGAGCCCCCTGGCCTAAAGCACCCCCCCATGTTGAGGGCATGTGGCCTGTTATTGTTTAGGAGGAGGGCGGGTTGCTCGCTCCCCCCCCTTTCCTGACCTGCTGAGCTGCATGCTCAGATAAGAGTCTGGTATGGACCTTGGGGGGACCCCACACTTTTTTTTATTTTGTGTTGAGTGGGGATCCCCTTAAAATCCTTCGGGTCTGGTATGCACCGTTTTTTTTTTCTTTTTTATGTATTGCTGGCAATGGCTTGCAACCACAAGTCAATTTAAAGTTTTGCTGCAGGAGGTTCTATACACAGCACAGATGCGCCACTTTACAGGCAGACTAAAGGGAACCCCATGCACTGTATTTAAAGGAATTTTTAATTTTTATTGTTTCACTTTAAGCATCATTAAAATCACTGCTCCTGTAAAAAGACCTTTTTTTAAAAAAATGTTTGCATTGATATGTGTCCCCCAGGGCAGTACCCGGGCTCCCATACCCTTTTTATGGCCAATAATTTGCAAATAAGCCTTAAAAATGGGGACTTTTGATTGTTCAAATTCGGGTCCCATAGACTTTAATAAGGTTCACGGTTTATGTCCAAACTTTTGTGATGTTCGAGAGTTCTGGCACATACCCAACCGGGGGGTGTTCTGTCCAACTCTAATAAAATGCACTTTTTATCTTTCAAAAAGTGTTTCCCAGTGCTAAACCTTTCATCCAATTTTTAAATTGCTGCGTTTGTAAATTTAAAAAGCGAATTTAAAGGAATAGTAGTGGTAAAAAAAAGCACTTATGTGTTTAAGTAATAATTTACTTTGTATAATTCTCTTTTAAGGGGGTGTGGTAAGGGGGGGGGGGTGTCCTATGCCTAAATACTTTTGCTAATAGGTGTCCCTTGTTCCCATCTTAACCTCCCTGGCGGTATGGTTATTTCAGATTTTTGGTGCTGAAAGCGGTACCATTATTTTGCATGGGAATTTGGCATTTTATATTGTAGGCCTGTAATTCTTAGGAATAACACACTCATATCTGTCCAAACAAGAGTCCAGTAGACATCCTGGGTATGATAAAGTTTGAAACACTAAATCATAAATTATAATATAATAAATAATTATAAGAAATAATAATATAATAATAATAATAATAATAAGGATTCAATGATGTAATCAAATCAAAAACACTGAAATTTGCTCAATTGCAGAATTGTCGCTGTTGTTACTTGCAATGTTTGATGACGGAATTCCGCACAAATCACTATCTCTCAATTCTGCAAGTGATGCTAATTTATTATCGCTGTTTTCTAGCTGGTCTAAACCTGCTTTTGATGTAAAGGGACAGGTTTAGACCAGGCTATGGACAATCTCCAGTTTCCAGGCAAAAAGAACAGTTTTTATAATATAAAACTGCATGCAGGACACTGGAGAAACCACTAGGGACAAAAGGGAGTTGAAATAAATTGATACAGTAATGTAATCTGTAAGATTACAGTGTACTGTATATGTATTGTGTGTTTTACTTTTTGAATTTGGCGCCGTTCTCCGTCCCTGTGCGTCGCAACGCTCGCAGGGAGCGGAGCCAGGGCACAGTGATAGATCGAGCGGAGGACGAGCCGCTCACACTGCGGGGAGACATCGCAGAATCCTGGGGTCAAGGTAAGTAAGCTCTTCCTGGATCCTGTGATGTGATTCCGAGTCTGGCTTGGGGTTACCGCTTTTGGTACTTAAAATCCACCCCGAGTATTTGGTCTAATTTACATACAAATTCAACTTAACTACTTGACTTCCGGAAGATTCACCCCCCTTTATGACCAGGCCTTCTTTGTGATATGGCACTGCATTACTTTAACTGACAATTGTGCGGTCATGCGACTCTGTACCCAAATACATTTTTGTCCTTTTTTCCCTCAAATAGAGCTTTCCTTTGGTGGTATTTGATCACCTCTGTGTTGTTTTTTTTTTTTGCACTACAAACAAAAAAAAGGCAGGGGTCAGGCGAGCGACGCTCCGCGTTGTCGGAAGTGAGGACACCATGACAACGCGGAGCATCAGGGAGCATCCACCTACTGCGTCCCAGCCACCCGGAAGCGCTGAGCGCCCACAGGACCACCGGAGAGCTACAGGACTCAGGACATAGGATTCCTTCCATCGGCCCGTGAGATCCACATCACTTGGGAACATGCGGATGAACTCACTTTACTGCCAAATATGCTGGAATTTATCTGCTCAAATGTGAGTGTGTTTAATCTACTTGTAATAAATTTATCGTAAAACACACTGCACTTAGAGGGCGTCGTCCTTCTTTCTCTTGTCTTGTTCCAGAGCTCCTTCTAGCTTTCATGGACTGGCAGCCTTTTACTGTATATACTCAGCATTTTATCCTTACATGGACTAATGTTTGGACTTAAAGTGAAACATAAATAAAACATAAATAATTACCACCAAGTCCCCCCATTCCCCACCCTTGCCCGATTCTATCCTTCACCCCCCCCCAACAAACCCCCCCTCCACCTTTTTTATTAAAAAAAAAATTTCAATTATATATATATATATAGCTACGTCCAGAGTGTGCCATATTAACCCCCTTGATTGTTTGAATATATGGATGTCTGTGAGAGGGAGGTGGCTTATTGTCATGAAGATCACTTTACATTGTTATTATTATACATTTATTTAGCTCCAACAGTTCACACAGAACTTTACAATGTAGAGGGGACAGTACTATTACAATACAGTTCAATACAGAGGGAATAGAATGGTCCTGCTCATGGAGCTTACAATCTAAAGGGAGGGGGAGGGGTACAAAGGGTAATTTTCCATGGAATGTTGTGGGCGGAAGCCGGATTGTAGGGGATTGAGAAGGTTGTTGTCAGTGAGTTAGGAGCTCATACGGTTGTGGACAAGGTGTTCAAGAAGCTTGAAGCAAATGGGAGCAGGGAGACGGATCTTAAAGAGGAAGTAAACCTCAGATTTTTTCCCTTTTTAAAAAAAAATTATAATGCAGCAATGTATATAGAAGTCTTACATGCGAAAATGTCACTAAAACGAGGTTTGGAAATACCTTTTTTTGCTTTTATAAATTTTCTCTTCTTCCAGGAATCGGCCGCGCCATCTTTCCTATTGATTGCTGGCTCTTGTGTGGACGTCATTTCCGCCCTTCCTTTCCTTCCCCTCCACGTGTTAATCTCGCGCATGCGCGATCGCAGTCGCGTGTAAACCAAGCCTTTATCCAGAAATGTGAGGAGGAGGGCACATTATCGCGAGGCTTCCTTTCCTGTGCCGTTCTCAGAGAAAGGAAATAAGCTGGCATGCTGTGGATAGTGAAGCGGCACACATAGCGTGCCATTAAAGAAGCTACGGACCGGGCATACACCAGTGACATCATTACAGATTGCAGGACGGATTGTGAGGAAACTGTAATGCCCTGTACACACTGTCGGACATTGATCAGACATTCCGACAACAAAATCCATGGATTTTTTCCGAAGCATGTTGGCTCAAACTTGTCTTGCATACACATGGTCACACCAACTTGTCGGAAAATCCGATTGTTCTGAATGCAGTGACGTAAAACACGTACGTCGGGACTATAAATGGGGCAGTAGCCAATAGCTTTCATCTCTTAATTTATTCTGAGCATGCGCGGCACTTTGTGCGTCGGATTTGTGTACACACGACAAATTTTATAGCAAGCTCTCAAACTTTGTGTGTCGGAAATTCCAATGGAAAATGTGTGATGGAGCCCACACACGGTTGGAATTTCCGACAACAAGGTCCTATCACACATTTTCCGTTGGAAAATCGGACCGTGTATACAGGGCATTAGAATAAGTGACATTTGACAGGCAGCAATCAGCTCCCGGGTTCTATGCAGATTATAATGAGCTGAAGTTGAAATAGTGGGTTTACAACCACTTTAAGTAGTGATGGGAGAGCGGTTCGGACCAAGCATAAGTTTGGGCCGAACATCGCCGTTAGACGAACACCTGAACTTGCAGAGCGCTCGGCGGAATGTTCACATACCGAGCACCTCACAATGCACTAAACGCTGCACATGTATGAAGAAATTTAGTTTTATTGGATATGTTTATTAACAGAAAGTAGAAAATATAGTTTCCTGACAGACTCCATGGCAGCCTACGTGTGGGTTAACCCCGCCTCCTCTCCAATGCTATAGGACCCCCTACCCTATAAGATTGAGCTTACCTGTATAGACTGTGTTCCTTTTTTGTCCTCCTCCAATGGACCTACACACACTGTTCACGTACGGTCGGATGTTTCCAAGATTTGGCCTACCATTTATGCGATGCAGCTTAGGGCCCAGCCACGGGCAGGCGTGTCGTTTCCTAAGCACTAGATTCCCCAAGTGATGCAGTGGAGTCTGCCTCTGTATGTCTGAAGGACCGGAGCATCAACGGCTGGCAAGGTCTGCGACCCTCTTCTTCATCTCTCTTCCATGGCAGTCGCCTTTGTGTTTTCTGTGTTGTCTATAGCCACATCTATGCTTTAATTCAGCTAAACTGTGTCCCCAATTCCCTTCATGGTGGCTGGAGCGCTTTGCGTTCCAGCTCGCCGCGACGCCTCCGGGTCGCGGCCGCCGCCGCCATCTGCGCATGCGCAGGGCTCCTGCAAAAGTGAGGCTTGGCTCGCGTGTGCGCGGATTGGTGGTTTCCCTGGCGGCCGCGCAGGCGCCGTTCGGCTGCCTCCCCACAGCGCAGGCGCGAGGTGGGGGGGCAGTGACGTCATGGGCGGGGATTTCAAAAGCAGCTTCTAGCTCCTGCCATAATAGGATCATCCCAGGCATTGAGCAGAGGCAGCAGCTTTCCCCAGCCCTGGTCTGCCTTAATAGGTATTTTTTCCCTGGTACCCCTTTTTTCTTAAAGGAAAGTGCGTAATGTTAAAAAAAGAAAAAAAAAGAGCGGAGAAGGAATATAGGAGAACTATGTCATATATGTATTATACGTATATTAGTGTCTATTTCGTTCTTGTTCCATTTTTCCTAAAAGGAAGGGAGATATGTGAATGTTGATACGAATTCATTTTGTTTTAAAAATAAATAAATAAATAAAAAGGAAGAGAGGCAGATAAGTTCTTTTTCTTCCCTGGCTCTGGGTACATTTGGCATTTTCAGGCCTTTTTGCAGACCATCCGTTCGTGACGTTTTTGTCCAGAGGTCATGGACAAGTCACCGCCTTCATGGGGCCAGCCCTCACTCACAAGGTTTGTGCAGGTGAAGGGAGGGGTTGCGGTACAGTTGCAAGTGTGGCACTTTGTTGTCATATCTCGCCTCCAACCCCCCCAATTTTCTCCTTCAGTTCTTTCAGGTTGGATCCTCAGGTCATGGTCCAGAACGACAGAGACCTTGCCAGGCCACAACACAACAGCCGAGGAGATGTTCCCATTCCTCCTCCAACAAGGAGATGTTCCATTCCTCCTTTAAACAGAGGGGACGTTTCCATTCCTCCTCCAACAAGGAGATGTTTCCATTCCTTCTTTAAACAGAGGAGATGTTCCCATTCCTCCTCCAACAAGGAGATGTTTCCATACCTCCTTTAAACAGAGGAGATGTTCCATTCCTCCTCCAACAAGGAGATGTTTTCATTCCTCCTTTAATCAGAGGAGACGTTCCCATTCATCCTCCAACAAGGAGATGTTCCATTCCTCCTTTAAACAGAGGAGACGTTCCCATTCCTCCTCCAACAAGGAGATGTTCCATTCCTCCTTTTAACAGAGGAGACGTTCCCATTCCTCCTCCCACAAGGAGATGTTCTATTCCTCCTGTAAATAGAGGAGACGTTCCCATTCCTCCTCCAAGGAGATGTTTCATTCCTCCTTTAAACAGAGGAGATGTTGCCATTCCTCCTCCAACAGGGAGATGTTCAATTCCTCCTTTAAACAGAGGAGACGTTCCCATTCCTCCTCCCACAAGGAGATGTTCCATTCCTCCTTTAAAAAGAGGAGATGTTGCCATACCTCCTCCAGTCACCGCACACACCGCCATGACAGCCGCTCTGATCGCAAAGCCTGCTCGGGATGTGGGACACGACTCCCAGAGAGCAAGTCACTGTGTGACCCATCTTTTGCCCGGGCGGCTGGAAAGCAAGAGACACAAATAAGATGGAGTCTCTTATCAAGCGTGTGATTCTTCAACCCCTAGAGGAGTGGGATACAACCTACAATGCTCCCCTCATAGACGCAGCATTACTGCTACATTATTGCTACTGCCTGGCTAAACACATCTCCTTTTTCCTAGAAGATACCGTATCCTTTGAGATGGGCTCTAGAGGAGAATAGTCCAAGGTCTTGTGAAAATTTACGGGTTAGCTGATATGACTTGCAAACCCGTCCTGGCCCTAGCAGCTTGTCCAAGGCGATGGAAGCTTGGACAGAAAACGTGGACTCCATTCTAAGGGGGAAAAGCTAGCCATGGGCCTAACAGTTCAGGAATTGAAGCCGGCAACGGTCTTCCTGGGGCGAGCGTCGATCGGTCTTATCCGCCTGTTAGCTTGGGCTAGGCTGTCCTGGGTTACGGCCGAGCGACCTTATGGTTACATCCTTGGTTCGCTGATTTAAGATAGGCGTCTGTTTGGCTGGGAGAGACCCCAGCCCAGAAGACGCAGCATTGGAAGTTCTTGAGAAGCACGCTCGTACAGGCCCGGCCAGGGACTTCAAAAGTAATTGATGCAGGGGGCAGACGCCCTTCTGAAAACCCACAAAGATCCAGGTATCCGGTGGTCGCAAGCCGGCTAAGTCATTTCGAGATTAGGCCTGCCCAGGCGGGTCGGGAAGGGGCTCGTGGACCATCAAGACGGTCTCATCAGGTCACACACGGTCCTTCGGCGGCACTCCTTTCCCCGGATTCATCTCTACCCTGCTACCATGGCTAGAGGAGATATGCAAATGTTTCCGCCCTACGTGAATTCGCTGAAAACACAGGGAGCGGTGCCTGTCCCGAACAGCGAGGAATTACGAGGGGTATTCTTCCTTCTCTCTTCCTAGCTCAGGAAAGGAACGGTGCTTGGTGTCCAGTGTTAGTCCTGATTTATCTATCCAAAATGGAGACTCTGGCGACCTTTCAGCAAGCTACACAACCAGGAGATTGGTTAATCTCAATAGACTTGAAGGTTTCTTATTTCCACGTTCCTGTGCAGAGGTTTCTGCATATGCCTTCGGTTCCAAGCCAGCCAAGAACATCTGCAGTTTACCTGCCTCCACTTTTTGGCTGACAATCTCTCTCCGAGTATTCTCGAAAGTCCTTCAGGCTTTGGTGGCCCTCAGCCGAACAAAGGGATACACTTGTACCACTACCTAGGCGATCTCTTGGTGTTGTCCCTAGTTAAAAAAAAAAAAGCAGCTGCTGGTCCAACAGGGAGCAAGTTATCTAAATATTGATAGAACTCAGGTGGTTCCTAAACCAAAAGGAAAGCTAGCCAGAACCAGTCCAGCGCTTGATATACTTAGGGGCTCAGTTCATCAACGATGGAGAACACCATCTCTCTTGCAGTAGAGAAGATTCCAGTCGTCCTCGGGAGAATCTGTCTGTCTCTGAACTCCGCACGCCGGAAGGCTTCAGTACTTGAAAATTATAGGCACGGTGGTTTCTACGATCCCCATGGTTGAATGGGCCCTATGGAGGGTATGCTCTTTTTAGTCAGGGCCTCTTCAACAATGGAATTCAGGAGACGTAAATTAATTGACTCATATGACATCATTGATGAAGAACAGGCTCTTCTGGTGGCTTCAATGCAAAATTCTATCAATTACCACTCCATCGCTCCGGTCTCCTGAAGTCACGGTCACAGCCGATGCCAACAGGGCTGGTGGGGGGCCCTCTGCAGGGTGGAACTTGCACAAGCCAAGTGGGATGCCCATCTTTTCAATCTGCGCTCGAATATCCTGGACCTTCGGGCAGCTGGGTATGCCCTTCAGTCCTTCTCCTGGATGGGGAACCAGTATTATTGGATATGGGTCTCCTACAGGAAGGGACAAGGAGATACCAGGAGCTCCATCCTGCTCCAAGAAGTCTAGTCCATCATGTCTTGGGCTCAGAAATGTCTGGCCAAGGTTTCAGCAATCTTCATTCCCGGTGTCAAAAACGTCCAGGCGGACTTCCTGTCGCGCACTCAGTTAGACAACAATGAATAGTCTCTTCATGTACAGACATCCGAGAATGATTGATTTAACTATTTTTTCCTTCATGAGCTCAAGGAAGAAGTGCTTGAATAAAGTTTATAGCTGAATATGGGCCAAGTCGGTCAGGTTCTCATCTTCTACGGACAGTTCAGGTAGAAATCCAAAAGCTCAGGATATCCTCAGCTTCCTTCATTCCAGTCTAGGTCTATCTCTATTTATCGGCTCTCCTAGAGTCTGAGCTTCAGCCTTGTCAGCTTTCTCTGGTACATCATGGGCTGTTCACCCTTTAATCCAGCAGTTCTTCAGTGGGGCGTCAAGACTTGGACCACAAAGGAGACCAAGTTTTCCCAAAGGGGATCTTCCCCTTGTTCTCAACTCACTGTCTCAAATCAGTATCATGGGATCCTCCCGCTTTCCGTTGAAGTCCTTTCTACTAAAGTCACCTTCCTAGTAGCCATTACCTTGACTAAAAGGGTCCCAGAAGATCGGGTAACTAGGTCACGAAGAACCTTTTCTGACATTTTCCCAGACCGGGTGGTCCTTACTCCTAGGCTCGGCTGAAATACAAAGTTACCTCAGAGTTCCTTAAGTTTCCAGAAATCATCCTGCCTACATTCAGGACCCCGGGGTCCAGTAAAAATTTCATCCTCTAATCATAGGCAAAATTTCTGAAAGTATATCGGCAAGTTACTTCCTCCTTCTCACGCTCTAACTACCTATCTGTCCCGCACTCTAGCAGTAACAGAGCGACTACGGCCTGGATTGTACAGTTCATCCAACAGGCTTATAGAGCTAGGGGCCTGGCTCTTCTGGAGGCAGTAGTGGCATGCTCTACGAGGGGTATAGCGGCTTCATGGGCAGCAGCCCGGAACGTGGCTCCAGACGTCATCTGCAGGTGGCCTCATGGGCCTCTATTAAAACTTTAACGTCACATTATTATATTGAGCCTGCTCCTCTATCATCTGTGAACTTTATAAACTTTATACTGTGCTTTATAAATCCTGTCGGTTGACGGGTCAAATTAAATGTATTTCTGTTCAGCATACACACCCGTGTGGATTGGTTAGTTATTTCCCACACGTAGGCTGCCATGGAGTCTGTCAGGAAAAAGGAAAATTTATTATCAAATACTTACCGTAATTTTCCTTTCCTGATGGACTCCATGGCAGACGGAGTTCCCACCCATCGGTCAAGAGTAGGCTAGTTACGGAACACAGTCTATACAGGTGAGCTCAATCTTATAGGGTAGGGGGTCCTATAGCATTGGAGAGGAGGCGGGGTTAACCCACACTTAGGCTGCCATGGAGTCCATCAGGAAAGGAAAATTACGGTAAGTATTTGATAATAAATTTTCCTTCCCCCCCCCCCCAAATTTTCGGTATTATTTTGTTAATATATTAAAAAATAAAAAACCCAATGGTGATTAAAAACACCAAAAGAAAAGAAAACTCATTTGCATACAGTGTTGCATGATGCTTGAATTCCAGTTAAGGTAGCGCAGTACTGAATAGAATATCAAAAAATGGTCTGGTAATGAAGGGAGGAGATCTGTCTTCTAGAAAGACAATGAACCCAAACATAAACCCAAAAAGGACACAAAAATATTATACAAAGAATATTGTTAACACCCACAAATGGCAAAGTTAGAGTCCAGATCTCAGTCCAATAGATAATTTGCCTCTCCCCATGACACCTGACAGACTTTGAGAAGAGAATTTGCATTGTCCAGATGTGAAAAGCAAATAGAGACCTAGCTACACAGACTCATGGAGTATTAAATACCAAAAAGTGTACCTACCGAATTCAGTGGGTTTATACAGGGGTGTAGCTATAGGGGTCTCAGTGGTGACCTGGCCCCATGCTCCAGGGGGCCCAATGTGGCTCCCCTGTGCCGAAATCTATAGTACCTGGCATGGTGCAGGGGAGCATCGGAGGGGGTGGGGTAGGAGGTGGAGAGTGATATACGATGGTGTGGTAGTGCAAGAAAGGAGCAGACAGCATCCCCCCTTGAAAGTGACAGCATGGCGGAAGCAGGCATGAGCCAGACTGATAAGTTAACCACTTGCCGACCGCCGAACGCCGATATACATCCTCACTTTGAGGACGGATATCATTGTTATGGCAGCAGCTAGCTGCCATAACCCCGGTATCCCCGTGTTCGGCAGATGGTTGGTTACAAGATAAAAGTGGTCTCTGTGGTGGATTTGCCACGAGATCACTTTTATCGGCGGCGGGAGAGGGCCCCCCACCTCCCGCCGCACTCCGGTGCCCTCTGCTGCTTACCGGAGCCGTCGGCAGTGGCGGAGGCAATCCGGTCCGCTGTGGCTGTGCATGGAGATGAGTGAGGGGAAGATGGCCCTCACCCGTCTCCATGACACTGCAGGGCGGAAGCGACGTCAAAACGTCACTTCCGCCCAAAGCTCTTAAAGGATCATTTTTTAAAATGACAATTTTTTTTTCTTTATTGCATTTTAGTGTAAATATGAGATCTGAGGTCTTTTTGATAGGTAGCGCTATACAAGTCACTCATTCATTCATTCATATCTCATATTTAATAGGTCCTGTCATGCTTTTTTTCTATTACAAGGGATGTTTACATTCCTTGTAATAGGAATAAAAGTGACACAATTTTTTTTAAAACCAGTGTAAAAATAAAAAATTAAAGGTAAAATCAATAGAAAAAAAAAAAAAATTTTTAAACGCTCCCCGTACCGCTGAGTTCACATGCAGAAGCAAACGCATACGTGAGTAGCTCCCGCATATGAAAACGGTGTTCAAACCACACATGTGAGGTATCACCGCGATCGGTAGAGCAAGTGCAATAATTCTAGCCCTAGACCTCTGTAACTTAAAACATGCAACTTGTAGAATTTTTTAAAAATCGCTTATCGGGATTTTAAGGGTAAGAGTTTGTCGCCATTCCACGAGTGGGCACAATTTTGAAGTGTTACATGTTCGGTATCAATTTACTCGGCATAACATTATCTTTCACAATATAAAAAAAATTGGGCTAACTTTACTGTTCTCTTATTTTTTAATTTAAAAAATGTGTATTTTTTCCAAAAAATTTGCACTTGTAAGACCGCTATGCAATTTTGGTGTGACAGAAAGTATTGCAACGACTGCCATTTTATTCTCTAGGGTGTTAGAAAAAAAAAAATGTATAATGTTTGGGGGTTCTAAGTAATTTTCTAGCAAAAAAAACAGTTTTTAACTTGTAAACAACACATCTAAAAACGAGGCCTGGTCCTTAAGTGGTAATTATAACCCAGTGCCATGTTCCTGAGCCTGCTTTGCCTTTCTGTCCCTGAGCCATATACCAACCAGTGGGAGGGGGAAAGAGAACCTGTCATGGGGGGAGAGGATTAGAGACTGGTAACCCCACCCCCTGTCACTGAGCCTGATCCGCCCTCCTGTCCCTGAACCTTTCCCTAAAAGTAAAAGAGGGACATGGCCTGATAATTTCTGCTTCCTGTTAAATCAGGATCTTATCAGAGATGGAGAAAACATATAAGTTAAAAATATAATAATAATTCAGTATTGCAAACATTTAATGTTGTAATCAGCCCCACAGGACACGATGAATTAGCTGTGTGGCTTTAAGTGTAAATCTGTCCCTTAGGTGGATTTTTTTTTTAGTGTGCTAATATTATAAGCAGCACCGACACATTATAAATATTCCAATAATTCTAACATATAAGATGTCTTTCAGTGTACCACACTGCATGTCCTACCTGATGTAAGTGTCTTTACTATGCAAAATAATGGACAAAAATGATAACAACATCCTATCCTGACAAGACCATGTCTGCATCCTTCCTGATCTGATCATTCTGGATGGTTGATTCCAGAATTGTTTTGTCTTCAAAGCCAAATATGCTAAAGATTGGTTCATTCTTTGGGTGCATTTACAGTGTGGTCAGTCTTTGGGACAGCATGGATATACATATACACACCTCAATTATTTTACTGGTGCATTACACTAATTGGTGGTAGATGTGTGAACAAACCCTGAAAGAGGACCTGTCACATTTTAAATCTTTTTGTTCACCAGCCAGCTTAATGGAACTTTGTATTATACTTTAAATGGTTATTTTCATAACTTTTTATTTTAGGTGAAGACAATTGGCTGAAAATACTTTAAAATACTTTTTTGGATTAAAGTAGGTGTATGTGCTCCCTACATCAGAACACAGCAACCACAAAAGACTTTACATGACACAAACACATTACTGTATTAGAGAATTAGTCTGCACAGGATAAATGTATTAAGTCACAGCAATTACACAGCCAGGGTAATATATAAACACAGGATAGTCTGTGTAATCCAGAATGTGTCCAGGATGCACATACATACGTACACCTACCTTATTCTAAAATAGAAAGTATTCTCAGATAATGTTATCAACTTAATGACAATGATAATGACTTAATAAGGAAGCTCTGAAAATAACCAACAGTCCAGATGGTGTCACATCCAGTTGAAGTTATTAAATAGTAACAGTCATAGGTGTGTGCAGGTCAAACCCATGTGTGTGTATATACTGTATATGTATATCGATATATATATATCGATATACATATATATATATATAGATATAGATATTTATATACAGTATCTCACATAAGTGAGTACACCCGTCACATTTTTGTAAATATTTTATTATATCTTTTCATGTGACATCACTGAAGAAATGACACTTTGCTACAATGTAAAGTAGTGAGTGTACAGCTTGTATAACAGTGTAAATTTGCTGTCCCCTCAAAATAAGGCAACACACAGCCATTAATGTGTAAACCTCTGGCAACAAAAGTGAGTACACTCCTAAGTCAAAATGTCCAAATTGGGCCCAATTAGCCATTTTCCATCCCCGGTGTCATGTAACTCGTTAGTGTTACAAGGTCTCAGGTGTGAATGGGGAGCAGGTGTGTTAAATTTGGTGTTATCACTCTCACTCTCTCATACTGGTCACTGAAAGTTCAACATGGCTCCTCATGGCAAAGAACTCTCTGAGGATCTGAAAAATAGAACTGTTGCTCTACATAAAGATGGCCTAGGCTATAAGAAGATTGCCAAGATCCTGAAACTGAGCTGCAGCATGGTGGCCAAGACTATACAGCGGTTTAACAGGACAGGATCCACTCAGAGCATGCCTCGCCATGGTTGACCAAAGAAGTTGAGTGCACATGCTCAGCGTCATATCCAGAGGTTGTCTTTGGGAAATAGACGTATGAGTGCTGCCAGCATTGCTACAGAGGTAGAATGGTTGGGGGGGGTCAGCCTGTCAGTGCTCAGACCATACGTCGCACGCTGCATTAAATTGGTCTGCATGGCTGTCGTCCTAGAAGGTAGCCTCCTCTAAAGATGATGCACAAGAAAGCGCGCAAACAGTTTGCTGAAGACAAGCAGACTAAGGACATGGATTACTGGAACCATGTCCTGTGGTCTGATGAGACTAAGAAAACGTATTTGGTTCAGATGGTATCAAGCGTGTGTTGCGGCAACCAGGCAAGGAGTACAAAGACAAGTGTGTCTTGCCTACAGTCAAGCATGGTGGTGGGAGTGTCATGGTCTGGGGCTGCCAACACTGGGGAGCTACAGATCATTGAGGGAACCATGAAAGCCAACATGTACTGTGACATACTGAAGCAGAGCATGACCCCTCCCTTTGGAGACTGGGCCGCAGGGCAGTACGCCAACATGATAATAACCCCAAACACACCTCCAAGACGACCACTGCCTTGTTAAAGAAGCTGAGGGTAAACTTGATTGACTGGCCAAGCATGTCTCCAGACCTAAACCTTATGGAGCATCTGTGGGGCATCCTCAAATGGAAGGTGGAGGAGCGCAAGGTCTCTAACATCCACCAGCTCCATGATGTCGCCATGGAGGAGTGGAAGAGGACTCCAGTGGCAACCTGTGAAGCTCTGGTGAACTCCAGGCCCAAGAGGGTTAAGGCAGTGCTGGAAAATAATGGTGGCCACTCAAAATATTGACACTTTGGGCCCAATTTGGACATTTTCACTTAGGGGTGTACTCACTTTTGTTGCCAGTGGTTTAGACATTAATGGCTGTGTGTTGAGTTATTTTGAGGGGACAGCAAATTTACACTGTTATACAAGCTGTACACTCACTACTTTACATTGTAGCAAAGTGTCATTTCTTCAGTGTTGTCACATGAAAAGATATAATAAAATATTTACAAAAATGTGAGGGATGTACTCACTTTTGTGAGATACTGTATATCAGCGGTCTTCAAACTGCGGCCCTCCAGGTGTTCAGGAACTACAATTCCCATCATGCCTAGTCATGTCTGTGAATGTCAGAGTTTTACAATGCCTCATGGGATGTGTAGTTCTGCTGTATATACACACACACACACACACTCTTATAAATAAATGTAAACAAACATTTTAAAATATATTAACTGTGTCAGTAGGGCAGAGGATTGTGTCAGTAGATCAGTGGATCATGTCAGTGGAGCACTGGACGGTGTCAGTGGAGCACTGGACGGTGTCAGTAGGGCAATGGATGGTGTCAGTAGGGCAGTGGATGGTGTCAGTAGGGCAGAGGACGGTGTCAGTAGGACAGTCAATGGTGTCAGTAGCGCAGAGGACGGTGTCAGTAGAGCAGAGGACGGTGTCAGTAGGGCAATGGATGTGTCAGTAGAGCAGTGGATGGTGTCAGTAGGGCAGTGGATGGTGTCAGTAGAGCAGAGGATGGTGTCAGTAGGGCAGTGGACGGTGTCAGTAGAGCAGAGGACGGTGTCAGTAGGGCAGATGACGGTGTCAGTAGAGCAGAGGATGGTGTCAGTAGAGCAGAGGACGGTCTCAGTAGAGCAGTGGGTGGTGTCAGTTGGGCAGTGGATGGTGTTAGTAGAGCAGTGGGCAGTGTCAGTAGGGCAGATGATGGTGTCAGTAGGGCAGTGGAAGGTGTCAGTAAAGCAGTGGATGATGTCAGTAGAGTGGAGATTGGAGTCAGTAGGGCAGTGGACAGCGTCAGTAGTTTTTTATCTTTATTATTTTATTTTTTATTATTTTTTACAATTTTATTTATTTATTATTTTTACAATATTATTTTTTACAATTTCTTTACAACTTTTTTAAGTGCCCCATTGGGGGGCTTTTTGGTGAAATATCAGGGGTCTACATAGACCCCTGATGTCTCACTTTTGAGGCAGAGAAAGGGACTGAGGACAGAGGTTCCCCAGTCCTTTTCTCTGCAGCCTCACTGCACTGGACAATGAATTAATGGGAAGTACTCTGTGCTGAGCAGCTTACTGCTCATTCACAAACTGAAGCATAGTAAACATAGTTTACTGTGATTCAGTTATTAATGAACGCAGTGTACTGATCACTCACTGTGTTCATTCACAAAAGGAAGGGGCCGGTAAGTAACATATTTACTGGCCCCTTCCCCCCATTCTCCATCCTGAACCATGCCCTGGTGGGAGAGGAGAGGTGGCGAAGTCAGGAACAGTGTGAGGGGGTTGAACACGAGAAGCTCAGATAGCAGGGGGAATTCTGCACTACAAAGGGTGATTAGGGTATGTCCAGGTATACCCGTCACACCCCGTGTGCACGCCTATGGTAACAGTAATATTAAGGTGAACCTCATTTACTACACACTCTCTTTTACTTGCAAGGGGACATGCTGACAGCCACAGCCAGACAAGATATCATTTATAAGTTAACAGTATTAGAATGGAAGTAACGGAAAACATGCTTAAGTAATTTTGTTGTTAAAATGGCCTAGATATTTGTACAACAATACAACATCAGTGCCTGACCTCAGAAACGTGCTTCTGGAAGAATGGTCAAACAGTCCCATAGACACACTCCTAAACCTTGTGGACAGTCTTCCCAGAAGAGTTGAAGCTGTTATAGTAGTAAATGGTGGGCCAACTCAATATTGAACCCTACGGACTAAGGCTCGATTCACACCTATGCTTGTTGCTTTTGAGCGTTTTTGGAGTTTTTTTTTCATGCTTGCCACGTTTTTGAGCAGCGTTTTTGCGGCGTTTTTGCCGCGATTTGCGTTTTGCGTTTTTTTTTTTTACAGTTTTTTTTTTACAGTCTTAAAAAAAAACAAAAAAAAAAAAAAACGGCAAAAACGCATCAAAAACGCACCAAAAACGCATCAAAAACGCTGCAAAAACGGTGCACTTGCTTTTTTGATGCTTGTCCATTGAATTCTATTACATGCAAAACGCTGCATTTTGCATGAAAAAAAGTCCCTGACCCTTTCCAAAAATGCAGAGATACAAAAAGGCATTGATGTGAACATGTTCCATAGGAACCCATGTTAAAAAATTCCCATGCATTTCTGCAAAATGCAAAATGCATCAAAAAACGCGCTAGTGTGAATGGAGCCTAAGACTGGGATGCCAATAAAGTTCATGTGAGTGTAAAGTCAGGCGTCCCAATACTTTTGGTAATATAGTGTAGATTAGGAAAGATATGGAGATGGATTTAGGAAAGTGTCAGGGGTTATAGTTCACCTGAAGTTTGACATGTGTTTTATTATCTACCTGACCTCACATGCTGTCTTACAACTTCATGTGCTGATAGGCTGGTGAGAGAGGAGCTGCTGTCATTCTTTAAGTGGCTTTTAACCCTCAACACAAAGGGGTTAATCTGCTAAAGGAATATTTCTTGTTCACTTTGTAAGGTGAATGTTGAGTTCAGTTAATGGCATGAAATTGTGTTCACTTTGTGTGATCCTGTGCAAACAAAGTCTTGTTTTTTTTTTTTTATTTCTCTTGCATATAGTTGGGTATTCAAATCAAACACATCCTCACCTCACTCACCTCATTAATTAATTAAGACAAGTAAACATACACTTTGTAACGTGAACAGCCAGTACTCCTTTAGTAAACAAACCTTAAAGTGTCAGGCAAAGCTAAATAATGGGATAAATATAAATTAAGGATAAATAATCCTCTTCATGTTTTCTTTCATGTTTCAGATATAGCAACACGATTATGAGAACTGCCAATCACGTGAATTATAAAGTCATTGGGGTTGATTACTAAAGGGGTACAAACAAAAGTTAATGTTCACATGCAAAATGTATGTTTGCCTTGCAAAATGAATATTGGTAAATAAGGTGAACCTGCATTTACTTTACTTTGAATATCCAAGCATGTATAATGCCGCGTACACACGAGCGGACTTTACGGCAGACTTGGTCCGGCGGATACTTCGATCGTGTGTGGGCTTTTTTTCCCCAAAAGTTCGACGGACCTAGAAATGAAACCCGTTTCAAATCTTTCAGACGGACTTGACTCCGGTCAAAAAGTCCGCTCGTCTGTATGCTAGTCCGACGGACAAAAACCAACGCTAGGACAGCTATTGGCTACTGGCTATGAACTTCCTTGTTTTAGTCCGGTCGTACGTCATCACGTACGAATCCGTCGGACTTTGGTTGATCGTGTGTAGGCAAGTCCATTCATTCGGAAAGTCCATCAAAAAGTCCGCCGCACCAAGTCTGCGGTAAAGTCCGCTCGTGTTTACGCGGCATAAGGCAGCCCACACATGAGTCCGTTTTTTTGTTCAACCAGCTGATGGAACAGAAAAAAACTGACCCAATTCCCCCATTTACACACTCGATGTGGATGGGAGAATCCTTCCCACTGAGCTATTGTATTGTGAGAGTAGAGAGACTTCCCCACCTTCAGAATACACCGATCAGCACAGCCGGCTATAGAAGGAAGCACTGATTGAGTGGGGAAAATCAGACAGGGCGGTTCTACAGAAGTCGGTAGATCAACTTCTTTAAAACCCCCTGCCCATACATGGATCAAAATTTGGCTGGTCCATGCTGAACCGGATGAATTTTCGATCCATGCAAAAGATTCAAAGGTTCAAAAAGCTTCAAAAGGTCTTTTTGAAAAAGAGATTAATAGTATAGTTTAAAGCGGAGCTCCACCCATTTAAAAGTCAGCAGCTACAAAAAGTGTAGCTGCTGGTAGCTGCTGACTTTTAATAAACAGACACTCTCCTGTCCCACGGTCCAGGGATGCGGCCGCCCAAAGCCTTGCTCCTCTCCCTCTCCTCTGTGCAGTGCCGGCATTGTAAGTGTGGGCACCCGGCTGTGGCTTCACAGATAGGCACGCATTGTGCATGCGCAAGTCACGATGCGTGTTACGAATGGCCGGGCAATCTTCTGGGACCTGTGATGTGTCCCAGTAGCCGTTTATTAGTTAATGCAGTGTCTTAGCTGTAATATTGTAGTATTACTATTATTATTGTTTTTATGTCGCCATGGTTACCAGTTACGTGAGCCCGTTTAGTATAGCGTGTGTGTATATAATAACCCCATTCAAAGATGGCCACCACTGAAGCCTGAGGAAAAAGCATGCATGCTCCGAACGCGAAGCACCGCCCGCTGGCTGACCTGACCCAGAAGTGACGCTTCCTGTGTGCACCGCTGATCATTGTTCCAGCCACACAGTGAACCAACAGTGCGGCTGGAGGACGGCCAGATCATGGACCAACATCTAAGCCAGTGATGCCAGCATTCACCCGGAAGTCAGAACTATATTCCATGCCTGAACATACTACTCTTTTGTGAGTGTGTTCATATCTATTGTTTACAATTAAAACTGTTTACCTGCTGCACTTAGAGGGCGCTGTTCTTTGTCCTTCATCCATTTTTGGGGTGGAACTCTGCTTTAATGAGCTACTGAATCGCATTATAATACTATACCTGAAGTAAACATGTGCTCAGACTATGGACATTACACTACTTGCATATTCTTAACAAGCAATCTTTAAAGCAAGCCCTCCCTTGCTCCCTTAGGTGCCAGTTATTTGATCCCAAAAATCCCTGACTAGGGTACCAAAGAGGCTTTAACTCATTGCCAGACCACCACTCCACCAACCCCTTATGCTATATTAACCAAACGTGACACCAACTGAAGGTTAATGGCCATAGCAGCCTTTTTATTAACCAAATATATAACATTACATATTAGCATATTCACATATTAACACATAATACATCAGACAGTATTCCAGAGGCCCCCCGAGGTCCTTGTGGGCATACACTCCCTGTAACTGCAAAACCACAGTTTTTAGGCCTCCAGCCACAGAAAGCACCAGCTCGGAGACAAACCCAACATTGCAGGTACCACCAGCCAGAAGAATGGGAGCCATACCTGAGATGGGTCCCTATGTACCTTTTGCCCCTAATTCTCACCATCCAAGGACCTTGTGCCCCGGCCAGCCGCTGACAAGGTTGCCTCATCTCCAAAACCTGCAAGAAAACAGAAAAACAAAACAAATACAAAAACCCAGTAACCCAATAACCCTTAGGGAGGGAGGGAGGGTGGGAAAATGTCCCGTCTGATGTCTCTTCCGACTGAGCCCCTCCCAGACCCTTACCACATACCAACTCTTGAAGCCACTCCTGCTCCCCTCTTACACCAATCAGGTAAGTGCCCACACTTACGTGCCCCACCTATTAATTACTCCACCTCGTCTCAAACCCCTTCTGGCCCAGTCATGTTGGCCCTCCGTCTAGTCTTTGCCTCTACTCCAGGCCTCTCTCAAAGATCAAAACAAAGATTTGGGTTTCAGGTTAATTTTCTAACAGCTTACAAACCCCTGCTAGCTGTTTACATTTGAGGCCTGGTAAGATCTGCCCTCCATGTACAGTAAGACGCATAAACACTAATAGATTTTCTACAGATTTTTGTCTTCAGATTTACCAAAACCATATAATATGAGGTCAAACCTTAGGAGTTTCAATTTATACGCAATCAGGCAGGCCCTTGCACTACATATTTTTGTTAAATCTGAAGACAAAAATCTGCAGAAAATCTAATGGTATGTATGGGGCTTAACTGTGTTGAGAAACTTATGAACTTTGAAAAGTAAATTACAAATTTCTCCAACACTCATTGATTACAGAGATGAATGAAGCATTGTTTTAAAGCTCAATAAATATTTTTTTCCCCCACCTCACTCCATCCAACCCAGTCCTCAAGGCGCCCCAACAGGTCATGTTTTCAAGATTTCCCTCAGATAAAACAGCTCTTGTAATTACTAAGGCAGTGAAACTGATCAAATCATCTGTGCAAAATAATGGAAGACCTGAAAACATGACCTGTTGGGGCGCCTTGAGGACTGGAGTTGAGAAACACTGATCTAACCCATAGGGTTGCCACCTGTACGGGTTTGACCCGGACAGGCCGGGTATTGAAACTTGTGCCCAGGTTTATGTCCACCTGAAACCCGGACACAATATACATCCAGTCCAGTCAGGTAAATCTGTCCCAGTGCAGTGAGGGAACTCAGCGGGTTATCCTCAGGAATTTATGTTGGCTGCACCTTGCTCTTACTGTCCTGTGTGCTCTCTGCTCTGCCTTTCCCCCCTGCCAGCATTAGCTGCCCCCCAGCTTTGCAGTAACTGGTTGCTAGGACTCCCAGTTTCCTAGCAACCAATGATCCTTTAGCACAGCACACATGGGATTTTTTGCTCCACCTCACAGATCTGCCCCCTAACTCCAGCCGGCTTCCACACATACGCTTGCAGTTGTGGCAGCTGCAGAGTCCCTCCTGCCGGTAAGGGTCCTTTCACACATACGGACATTCATTTCATCAGTTCATTTCATCAGTTTTTTTTCATCCACTACCAATGCAAAAATGGATGAGGAATTAACCATTTGTCAGTTAAATTCCGTTTTCCACCTGCAGAGACCACTAGTCCAGCACCGCACATTAATCTTCGCTGGATGTTCCCCTTCACTTCCACTCGTTTGACATCAGTCTTCTTCTGGACCCCAAGAATACCCCTTAACCGGCCGTCCAATGGGAATTGTCCATGTCACACAGTCAGTGACATGAACACTTGGAAGAAGGACCTATGCAGGAAATAAACAGAAGGAAGAAGGAATCGTCACTAGATGATTATGTGACTGTGGTTTAAGGTAAGTGAAATCAGTGATGCAGCTTTGTTTTCTCACCCAGTAATCAGAAAAAGCGGTGTATGGGGAGAATTGGTATTTTTATCCTAATGCTTCACTTTAAAGTGATCTGATTGCTTGTTCAGAATATGTAAATAATTTAAGGTATAGGATCTGGGCCCAGGTTCAGTTTAACATATTATTATATAACTATACTGTAACTATATTTAGAATATCCAATAATATTTTTAATTATATATTCAAGGTGCCCCAAAAATGTATACATAATTTGAATGATCATAAAGTAGTATTTATTACCATACAGTTCCCTTTCAAATTTTTAAGTAAAATACATAATTGTACTTTTTTATACTTAGCACCTGCTTCAATTACCTGCCACTAGGGATGAGCCCGATGTTCGAGTCGAACAGCAAACAATATGTGGCGTTCGCGGCAAATTCGAAAGCCATGGTACGCTGATATAGTCTATTACCCCTTTCACACTGGGACGCTTTGCAGGTGCTACAGTACATCACTAAAAATAGCGCCTGCAAAGCGCCCTGAAAGAGCCGCTCCGCTACTGCTCCAGAGGGCTTTCACACTGAAGCGATGCGCTGGCAGGACGGTAAAAAAAGTTCTGCTAGCAGCATCTTTGGAGCGGTGAAGGAGCGGTGTGTATACCGCTCCTCCACTGCTCCTGCCCATTGAAATCATCAAGTGCTGCCGCAGCAGCGCTTTGCGGTGGTTTTGACCCTTTCTCGGCCGCAAACGGGGGGGTAAAAGCGCCCAGTAGCGGCCAAACAGCGCAGATTTTAAGGGGAATCCCGAGCCAAAATAAAAATAAATGGCGTAGGGATTCCGTTTTTTTTCCATCGGATGCTGTGATCAAGGATGTATGGACATCACGGGACATTTTTTTTTTTTAAATAAAGGAATTTTCCCAAACTGTCTACTGTCATTTTTACCATTTTGACACTTTTTTGGTGAATGTGTAGGGGTACAATGTACCCGATACCCATTCACATAGGGGGGCCGGGATCTGGGGGTTCCCTTGTTAAAAGGGGCTTCTAGATTCCGATAAGCCCCCCGCCCGCAGACCCCCACAATCACTGGGCAAGGGTTGTGGGGAAGAGGCCCTTGTCGCCATCAACATGGGGACAAGGTGTTTTGGGGGGACCCCATGTTGAGGGCATGTGGCCTGGTATGGTTCAGGAGGGGGGCGCTCTCTCATCTCCCCCCCTTTTCCTGTGGCCTGCCAGGTTGCGTGCTCGGATAAGGGTCTGGTATGGATTTTGGGGGTCCTCAATGACATTTTTTTTTAAATTTTGGCACAGGGTTCCCCTTAATATTCATACCAGACCTGATTTTGGGGGGACCCCACGTAATTAAAAAAAAAAATAAATAATTTTGTTGCGGGGTTCCTCTTAATATCCATAACAGACCTAAAGGGCCTGGTAATGGACTGGGGGGGAACCCATGCCGTTTTTTTCAATGATTTTTATCTATATTGCCGGAATCCAACAATGCATTACAGCCGCGAGCAGTTTTAAATGACTTTTTTTCTCTTTAGAAATGTAATTTTGCTGTGGTACTGTTCTAAAAATGGGAAAGATGAGCTACTTTACAGGTGTACTAAGGGGACCCTCCAGGCATGATATTTAAAGGAATATTTAATTTTTATTATTTTACTTTAAGTATTATTAAAATTACTGCTCCTGAAAAAACGGCCATTTTTAAAACTTTTTTTTGCATTGATACATGTCCCCTGGGGCAGTACCTGGGTCCCCAAACACTTTTTATGGCAATAACTTGCATATAAGCCTTTAAAATGAGCACTTTTGATTTTTCATGTTCGTGTCCCATAGACTTTAACAAGTTTGCGTGTTTGTACAAATTGTACAGACTAGGCACCTCAGAATCTGCACATTATGGAAGCGTATGGAATAATTGGACCATTCCTTTTTTATGGTAATGTAACTGGTGTCTGTTACTTGAGTTTGCTGCTGGAATCTGTCATGTAATGTATTCAAGAAGATTTTGGAGATGCTGGCTTTTATTTCCAACAAAATGGGGCACTCCCACACTACCATCATTATGTAAGGGCCTATCTTGATAAGAATCTGCTAAACAGATGGATTGGGCGAAGAGGTTGGTAAAACCAAATGCCTGCAAGACTTCACACTATATAAATCTGCACTTCTAAAATACAATTCCTGCCTCCATGCTGCCAAACAAGCCTACTTTGTCTCTCTTATTAATACTTTGTCATCCAGTCCCTATCAGCTCTTCTCAACCTTTAACTCTCTGCTTCATTCCCCACCCCCTCTACCTGCTAACTCACTCACTCACTCACTGCCCAAGAGATTGCCAATCACTTCAGACAAGACAAGAATGATGCAATTCGTGAGGACACCTCCACTGTGTGTACATCTTCCCCCCAACATACCTTGCCTAACAGCACATTCAGCACTCTCCTCTTTTGAATTGGCTCCTACTGAAGAGGTTACAAAACTTTTCTCAGATGCCCACCTAACCAATTGTCCCTTGGATCCTGTTCCGTCAAGACTACTACGGTCACCCTCTTCTTCTATCCTATGCTCCCTCACTCACATCTTCAATCTCTCCCTCTCTAGTGGCACCTTCCCCTCCCCTCTAAAACATGTGCAGATCATTCCCATACTTAAAAAGCCCTCACTGGACCCCACCAACCTGAACAACTTAAAGTGGTGTTCCAGCCGAAATTATACTTTTTAAATAAAAATACCCCTAAATACACAAGTTTAATGTATTCTAGTAAAGTTAGTCTGTAAACTAAGGTCTGTTTTGTTAGTTTATAGCAGTAGTTTGTTATTTTATAAACTTACAGCAGGCCGTGGCCATCTTAAGTGTGGGCATCTGAAGCCAGACTGTATTTCTTCCTGGATCTCATCCTTGCAGATCTCGCACATGCTCAGTGCAGCACAAGCAGTGTAATAGGTTTCAGGTCAGGTTTTCATAGCAACGGCAGTTTCAGAGGAAGTTGCCGCCCCTTCCCAGAAGGCATTGCAAACAGGAAATGATGTGATGGGCCACGGCCAGGGAGGAGGAAGTGAAAAATGAATATAGCAGATATACAGTAGGTGCTGAGAAAAAAAAAAAAAATATATCCAATTTGTTTACAGTGCACAGTTTAGTGAGGGATGCTGAAGAGTTGTAAAAGTGGGTGGAACTCCACTTTAAGATCCATCTCATTGTTCCCATTCACCTCTAAACTTTTAGAACATTTAGTTTATAACCGTCTTAAAAATAACCTTCTTGACCCCTTACAGTCTGACTTTTGCTAGCAGCACTCCACGGAAACTGATTTACTAAAACTCACTAACGATTTACTAACTGCTAAAACCAACAGCCAGTACTCCATACTCCTACTACTTGACCTCTCTGCAGCCTTTGATACCGTTGACCACCCACTCCTTCTCAATAAAATACATTTCCTTGGCCTCCGAGATTCTGCTCTATCCTGGTTCTCTGCCTATCTATCACAGTGCTCCTTCAGTGTCACCTACATCTCTGTCTCCTCTTCTTCATTGCCCCTTTCTGTGAGGGTCCCCCAAGGCTCTGTTCTTGGACCCCTTCTCTTCTCTATCTACACCTCCTATCTTGGTCACTTGATAACCACCCACGGCTTCCAATACCACTTATACGCTGATGACACCCAAATCTATCTGTCTACTCCCCACCTCACTCCTTCAGTCTCCTCTCGCATTACTAATTGAAGTAATAAGGTACAATAAATATTATTGTACCTATGTATTAACTTGTCTATTACCTTAGTTAGCTAGTCTATTAAAACTCTGAGCACATGTTACTGTTGATATCACAATACTACAAGGTTAGCTATGAAAACCAAGCACACGGCTTTAAAAAACGAAATCTTATTTATTTTCCAAGAGAGTAGGAAAACGCTAACAAGAAAGTCCTGAATAGATATTACAAACATATACCAACAATACACATCATATGAGAATATCAAATACAAGAATCAAAGATACTTATCACAAAGCTCTCCGCGAGACTTTTTTTTTCGAGCTGGGATCAGATGACCAAGAGACCAGCTCTCTCCCTCGCTCAGTCTTTTATACTTCGATCATACACCATTCAAACCCAACCCCAGTGCCATCCCATTTAGACTTTCCACAAATCAGCATTTATTGGGGCAGTAGTTCTCAACAGATTATATTATTGTCTGTCCTGCTGTACTTTGGCCTCTAGGGGCAGCATTGTCCATGTCAATCTTTAGGTGCCTGTTGATCCTATGATCTTTGTCACCCACCGTCATCAATCATGCTGTCAGCCATGGCTCTTTCAAGTTTGCATTATAGCAATAGACGGTCCAGAGTCAAGAGCTGAGAAACGACATTCCAGACCGCCTCCAGGAAAGCAAATGCTTGGTTGTATCAACCAGAAAGAAACTCAAACCTCCTACCCTTTAGAGCCATGGGACTGAAAGTATCAGCATGGCTGATTTTGGGAATAGGAAACAGATATGTAGAAACTCCAGAAATGTGACATTAGACCATGTTACTATCCAACACTAACTTACTAACTGACATATCAGCATGGATGTCGCACCACTTCCTTAAACTGAATCTCTCTAAAACCAAGTTATTAATATTCCCCCGCCCCGTGCCCCCCTCCATGACTTTTCTATCAAAATCAACAATGCAACTATCAGTCCCTCCTCTCACGCCAGGGTACTAGGTGTAATCCTAGACTCTGACTTGTCATTTCAACCCCAAGTCCAATCGTTGTCAAAAGTTTGTAGAATTCAACTCTGTAACATCTCTAAAATTCACCAAATGAAACCACCAAGCTCCTCATTCACTCCCTTGTTATCTCTCGCCTCGACTATTGCAACTCCCTTCTCATTGGCCTGCCTCTCCATAGGCTCCTTCCCTCTTCAGTCTATCATGAATGCTGCTGCCAGACTTATCCACCTTCCCAATGGCTCAGTGTCTGCCAACCCTCTCCTCCAATCCCTACACTGGCTCCCAATCACCCAGTGAATTAAATTCAAAATACTAACCACAACATACAAAGCCATTCACAACTCTGCCCCGAGCTACATCACCAATCTTGTCTCCAAATATCACCCAAATCTTCCTCTCCGCTCTTCTCAAGACCTCCTACTTTCAAGCTCTCTCATCTCCTCCTCCCATGCTCATCTCCAGGATTTCTCCAGAGCCTCTCCCATCCTCTGGAACTACCTCCACCGGTCCGGCTATCCCCTACTCTTGCTACCTTCAGGCGATCCCTAAAAACTCATCTCCTCGGGAAAGCCTATCATGTCTCCAACCAGTGGCGGCTGGTGAAGTTTTAGGATGGGGGGGCGCCAGACCCCGCCCTTCCTTTTTGACCCCTCCCACTTGGTGAAAATGGGCGTGGTTTCAGCGAAATAGTGGGCGTGGCTCTAAGGTGGTGTGGTTAGCATCTGAGATGAACGAGGGATGGAGGGAGAGGGAGAGGGAGAGAGGGACAGCAGGCCTAGATCCTACACAACAAAAGAAATGTGTATTCTACAAAGTTTAACAATCAGCAGATAAAGATACTCCAAACACCTGGTGTTAGCGCTTCAATCATCCCGGCACCATGGTTGTTATGGTGTCAGGATGATTGAAGCTCATTATTACTATTATTACATTGTAATATAAAATGAAATTGTTCAACTCACCATAATGCAGAATCAGTGGGAGCCCCGAGTGTGTCACTAGCCACGTCGCCTACAACCAGATGCCATCAGGTGTCCCTAGCAGTCCCTTCTTACATGCAGCCTGTGTCACATCAAATGCAGCCTCTGTCACATCAAATGCAGCCTCTGTCTCCCCCCCAAATCCAAATGCAGCCTCTGTCTCCCCCCCAAATCCAAATGCAGCCTCTGTCTCCCCCCCAAATCCAAATGCAGCCTCTGCCCCCCCCAAAATGCAGCCTCTGCCCCCCCAAATACAGCCTCTGTCCCCTTACATCAGAGTTGCCATCAGTGTCCCCCCACAGCATGTGTCCCCATCAGAGCCCCCCACAGCAGGCGTCCCCCACAGCAGGGTGTCTCCATCAGAGTCCCCCCACAGCAGGTGTCTCCATCAGAGTCCCCCCACAGCAGGTGTCTCCATCAGAATCCCCCCACAGCAGGTGTCCCCATCAGAGTCCCCCCACAGCAGGTGTCCCCATCAGAGTCCCCCCACAGCAGGTGTCCCCATCAGAGTCCCCCCACAGCAGGTGTCTCCATCAGAGTCCCCCCACAGCAGGTGTCTCCATCAGAGTCCCCCCACAGCAGGTGTCCCCATCAGAGTCCCCCCACAGCAGGTGTCCCCCATCAGAGTCCCCCATCAGAGCCCCCCACCAGAGCCCCCCACAGCAGGTGTCCCCTATCAAAGCCCCCCACAGCAGGTGTCCCCTATCAAAGCCCCCCCACAGCAGGTGTCCCCTATCAAAGCCCCCCCACAGCAGGTGTCCCCTATCAAAGCCCCCCACAGCAGGTGTCCCCTATCAAAGCCCCCCACAGCAGGTGTCCCCTATCAAAGCCCCCCACAGCAGGCGTCCCCTATCAAAGCCCCCCACAGCAGGTGTCCCCTATCAAAGCCCCCCACAGCAGGTGTCCCCTATCAAAGCCCCCCACAGCAGGTGTCCCCTATCAAAGCCCCCCCACAGCAGGTGTCCCCTATCAAAGCCCCCCCACAGCAGGTGTCCCCTATCAAAGCCCCCTCACAGCAGGTGTCCCCTATCAAAGCCCCCCACAGCAGGTGTCCCCCATCAGAGCCCCCCACAGCAGGTGTCCCCTATCAAAGCACCCCACAGCAGGTGTCCCCTATCAAAGCCCCCCACAGCAGGTGTCCCCCATCAGAGCCCCCCACAGCAGGTGTCCCCCATCAGAGTCCCCCCACAGCAGGTGTCCCCCATTAGAGTCCCCCCACAGCAGGTGTCCCCCATCAAAGTCCCCCCACAGCAGGTGTCCCCCATCAGAGCCCCCCACAGCAGGTGTCCCCCATCAGAGCCCCCCACAGCAGGTGTCCCCCACAGCAGGTGTCTCAATCAGAGTCCCCCCACAGCAGGTGTCCCCATCAGAGTCCCCCCAAAACAGGAGTCGCCCATCAGAGCCCCCCACAGCAGGTGTCCCCCATCAGAGCCCCCCAACAGCAGGTGTCCCCATCAGAGCCCCCCCCCACAGCAGGTGTCCCCCATCAGAGCCCCCAACAGCAGGTGTCCCCCATCAGAGCCCCCAACATCAGGTGTCCCCCATCAGAGCCCCACACAGCAGGGTGTCTCCATCAGAGTCCCCCCACAGCAGGTGTCCCCCATCAGAGTCCCCCATCAGAGCCCCCCACCAGAGCCCCCCACAGCAGGTGTCCCCTATCAAAGCCCCCCACAGCAGGTGTCCCCCATCAGAGTCCCCCCACAGCAGGTGTCCCCCATCAGAGTCCCCCATCAGAGCCCCCCACCAGAGCCCCCCACAGCAGGTGTCCCCTATCAAAGCCCCCCACAGCAGGTGTCCCCCATCAGAGCCCCCCCACAGCAGGTGTCCCCCATCAGAGCCCCCCACAGCAGGTGTCCCCCATTAGAGCCCCCCCACAGCAGGTGTCCCCCATCAGAGCCCCCCACAGCAGGTGTCCCCCATCAGAGCCCCCCCACAGCAGGTGTCCCCATCAGAGCCCCCCCACAGCAGGTGTCCCCCATCAGAGACCCCCACAGCAGTTGTCCCCATCAGAGCCCCCCCTCAGCAGGTGTCCGCCCGATTCTCCACACAGTGGTACTTACCTTCAGTCTCCTGCGGTGTCCTCCTCCTCACACTGGCAGCAGCATTCTTCCTGCTTCCTCTCTCGGGCGCAATGAGAGAGAGAACCAGGAAGTGACATCTGACTCAGGGCAGATGTCAATCAAATCTGAAGTGCCAAGTAGTTTCCGCCCGGCGCCTGTAGTATGTATTGCTATGGCCGAGCGGAAGCTACTCGGCGCATCAGAAAACGCCACAAGGCGGGCTAAACGCCCGCAAATGCAGCGCCACATCTGCAATCTCGTGATTGCATAGACGTGGCGCTTCCTATAAGTGCACTGTGTCCGGTATCGCACTGTATCCGGCGTCCGAACACAGTGCACTTAAGGACCTTTTTTTCCTTTTTTTTTTTTTTTTAAAGGGCCAGTATTAAAAATTTTTTTTTTTTTTTTACTTTTTTTTTTTTTTTTTTTGCTGCCTGGAGGGGGGGGGCGGCGGCGCCCAGGCACCCCCTATGGACGGGCCGCCACTGTCTCCTACTAATCTTCTACCCCCACCCTATTAGCTTGTAAGCTCTTCTGAGCAGGGCCCTCTTAATCCTCTTGTAATTTATTGTACTATAACTGTAATGTCTCCTTTTTATATTGTAAAGCGCTGCGTAAACTGTTGGCGCTATATAAATCCTGTATGATAATAATAATAATAATGCTACAAAACCAGCAACCATTGATGAATTAAAAGTAGCCATTGTAAGAGAATGCGCCCAAATAGCAAACAAAATGATTCTCAATGTTTGTGATTCTATGCTTTGCCTTATCAGCGCTGCCTGGACCAGATTGGTCATCAGTTTGACAACAGGTGATAAGTATAAAACAGTAAATTTATGTATTTTATTTTAAAATTTGAAAGTGAACTGTATGATTATAAATACTGGCTTTATAATCATTTAAATTGCGTATACATTTTTTGGGACAATATATTTATATATTTGCAACTTACAGCAATTATTGGTCAAATCCTTTTTGTACTCTTTGCGGCCTAAATACTCGAATCCATTCTTTCATACAAATTTTTTTTTTATCTTCACCATTTACATATATAAATTTACTATGGGTTTCATAAAACTATTTTTTAGTATACTGTAGCTACAGTTTTAATATAAGAACATTAGGAAACATCCATAATCTGATACTTGATATAATAATAATTCTACAACACTTTTTATCATAATGTGTTTATTTACAGTGGCAATAAAGTAAACTTTTTTTTATATGTGCATATAAATGAAATGTTCCACAACATGTCAGCATGAAAACCGAATATTTTTTCATCTGAATCTGCTGTGTTTTTACAAAAAATAAATGGTGTCAATGTTGATCATAATCATATTTTATTGCTTCTTACAAAGGAAGAGCGGTTTTGATGAAGAATTGTACAGTATTTACAGGGTTTCATATTGCCCCATAATAATAATATTAATTCTTCAACTCTTTGTTACCAGGGAGGCGTTTATTTAAAATACCAAAAATTATAAACGTTGTCGTAATAATTTTATATGTATGTATATGTAGCGCTGGTAGATTTTTATCTACCGCTGATAGGTACAGTTAGTGGGTCGCTTATTAGAGGGAGTTAGATTTGCCTCTGTTCCAGCTTGGCTGACGTTGCGTGTAGTTCCACATTGTGCCGGTGGGTGTCGTTGTCACCATCGGCCGGTGTTGGAAAAGCAACGTGTTGAAGCGGATGAGTGCTCCTCTGTCCCGGGGACAACTCAGTGGAGGTGGTCCTCCGAGTTGCATTCTGGGAGAGGGTATTTATGGGACAGACGCCATGTTTTAGGGTTTGTTTTCCAGCCACCTGCTGGCCCTCCTGGCCGACAGGTATGTGTTAAGAGTACCACCTCGTGGTCCTCCGTTCCGGAGGCCCACGTTGCTGCGGCATGTGGGTGGGCCCAGAAGCCTGTCTGGGGCCTACCACAGCAGCAGAGGAACGGTCCTGAGCTGTCTATCCTGAGTGAAGAAGCTGGACAACCGAGAAGATCCCAGGGGAGGACCCGTCATGGAAGGATCATGCAGAGTGCTGGTCTGGAGAGGGGCCTGGTGACTCGGTTGGAGGACGTATCCTGAAGTGATCTTACTGCATAGTACTGCCGGGTTGGCTTAAAGGTTCAAGTACTGTGTTTGACATTCATCGCAAACCAATACATCCTGTGGCAGAGGATCGTACGGGTTTTATTCTAAACAAGTCTGTGGCAGAGACTTTAGTTTGTGCTACGTACTGGCTGCTAGACAAGTGAGAGAGGTCTATCCAGGCGGGCAAAGATTGAATTCCACAGGGGGGGAGCATTTTCAACCACAAGTTATCAATATTCAGAGAAATGTTCTAAAAAATACTAAGATGAGTATTTGAGCTTCCCTGCAGCTTTCCCTCTACCTCTTTCCTGCTATTTCCCTTGTTCGTTTATTAAAGCATTGGAAAACCTACTCAAGTGTTTTGTGCTTATATCGTCCAGAGGTAAACTCAACGGAACCCTAGACCCGGTGCTGGTGAAACAGAGGTATCGAGAGTGAAGGTAACAGCCCGCTTTAAACCAGCAGCTCCGCCGAGAGTTAGTGCTACATATAATTAAAATGTGCCACAGCATGTCAGCATGAAAAGAGAACACTGAATCATCTGAACCTGCAGTCCTCTACCAAATAAATCGTGGCATTTTTGATCATAATCATATTTTACTTTTTCGTACAAAAGAGCAGTTTGGATGGACAACTATACAGCATCTAAAGAGTTTCAGATTGTGCCATTTTTCTTTAAAACAGATTATAAACTATACGTTTTTGGTATTTTACTTACAATATATTTTACATGCCTGTTAATAAATATAGCTATCATCACAGTGATATATATTGATGACCATTTACACACCCCCATGTATCTGTTTCTCTGTAATTTATCCATTGTAGATATTTGTTTTACAACAGTCACCGTTCCCAAACTACTACACATGACACTTACTAACAATAATACAATATCATTTACTCAATGCTTTACTCAGTTCTACTTTTACTTTTTATTTGGCACCAGTGAAGATGTTCTTCTATTCATGATGGCATATGACCGATATGTTGCTATCTGTAAGCCTTTACACTATCACCAAATTTTGGGGAGAAAAAATAGTTTGATGTTAATTGCAGTCACCTGGATCTCCGCTTGTACAAATTCTTTATTGATAACAAAAGCAGCAACAACTATGTCGTTTTGCCATTCAAAAATAATTCATCAACTTTTATGCGATGTCAAAGCTCTGACCAAGATTTCATGTGCAGGAACTGAAATGTTCTTCATGTTGCTTTACCTGGAGCTGTTGTTGTTTGGCTTTGTTCAATTATTGTGCACTGTGACGTCTTATGTAAAAATAATTACCATAATCCTAAATATTAATTCAAGAGATGGAAAGAGAAAACTCTTCTCCACCTGCTCATCCCACCTCGCCGTAATCCTCCTCTACTATGCAAACGCAGCATCAGTGATACTGATTCCACAATCTCAGTACTCAGAGCTCTTGGAGCAAATCTGCACTGTGCTATACACAGCAGTAACACCCATGGTAAACCCTCTGATTTACACCATACGTAATAAAGAAGTCAAGAGAGCCCTAATGAGATTGGCGAAGGGCAAGATAACTCTGAAGCCTTAAAAATATTTAAAATATAGTATTAAAAAAATAAAAATTTAAAACTGAAAAAAAGGAGAAAAATTAACTATTATTCATAGTATTACTATAGAGCTTTTACCTTTTTTATTACATAGTTACGTAGTTAGTCTGGCTGAAAGAAGACACAAGTCCATCTAGTTCAATCAATAAAAGAATTAAAAAAAAAGAGAAAAAGATATTTATACAGTATATACATATGAATAGTCCTATATATATATATATATATATATATATATATATATATATATATATAAAATCTATTAGATTGTAAGCTCTTCTGAGCAGGGCCCTCGTAATACTCTTTTATTTTATTGTATTGTGACTGTATTGTCTCCTTTTATATTGTAAAGCGCTGCGTAAACTGTTGGCGCTATATAAATCCTGTTGATCCAGAGGAAGGCAAAAAAAAACCCAATAAAGAAATATTAGAGCACCAACCTATTTTTCATTGCTTTAAAATTTTGGGAAATTACAAATCAGGAATATATGTACAGCATAATGTGATAACAATTGCACAAAGGATAGGACGTCCTATCTGAAGGGAAACATTGATGGTTTTGGGGTTAACTTTATTTTAGAAATCCTGCCAGGAATTTCTACCCTGCACCAACATTAATGAATTCCACTTGGCTGTGATAGGAAGATTACTAGTACCACTGTGTACTCAGCTGCAAAACTAAACCTACTTGATCGAGAAATGGACCACAGCGAGTGAGTTTATTAAACCTATTGCTGTGCGGCACTACTGGACACATTTGTAACTGTTACAACATTATTACAATAGAAGTGAATTTATTTCTGGAGGATTTGTCTAATTTAGTTTAGCTGCTGCAACTTTGCTTTCAGAGTTATTTTTTCTCTTATTTTTTTGCTGTAGAAATAGCCCTATTTTTAATTTTTATTTTATCTTTGTTTATTTAATGTTATGATTTGTGTTTTACAAATAAACATTGAATATGTAACAAAGGATTCCCAGAGCACTATGGGTTATGCAACACAGCAGTGCAGCTTGGTTTACAATTATGTTTTTTCTAAACCTTGGACCCAGATGTCTGATAAAAGAGAAGTCACTGTTTTGATCACTGACTGGAGATAACAATGGGCTTCTGTAAGCATTGAAAAGTAATGTTAAAGTGTTACTAAACTCAGGAGCCTGGAGTTTTCATTCTCCCCTGATTGTCCAATGAGGCTGCAGTACCCCTGACCCTCTGTCTGGACAGTGCTGATCACATGCACTTTCCCAAGACAAAAAAACTCTCTAGCAATACACACCAAACCGAGCATGTGCAGCTTGCCCCCCCCCCCCCCCCCCAAGGCTCTGTACTATCAGGGGATGGTTTGGGGAATGTAGAAGAAGGGGACAATCAGAGAAGACAGGATCAAACAGCTTTTTTACACAATGCAGAGGATTAACCCCTTAGATTCCTCAGTGAGTATAACAAGCATGCTTTGCTGAATATACATACAGAGTGGTTTTACTGTTGTGGGTTTAGTATCACTTTTATGACCTAAAAAGACAACTAGATCTCCACCTGCTGCCTGGAGATTAGATTACAGACAATGAAAATTCCCTATTTCAAATGTAACTGACCGAAACCGAAAAAAAAAATAAAAAAATGTATATATATATATATATATATATATATATATATATATATATATATATATATATATATATATCCTTTTTAAATCTTGACAATAATAAAGTAGAAAAGAAACATATACATTTTCCTAAAACATAATAGGAAATGTGATAAACAGGATCTTTTTTCATAGGAGCAGCCACATCAGCTCTCTGTGTAAAGCAGTGATCTCTGCAGAGGTCCAGCATTCCCCCTGGTCAGAGGTACAGATTCCAAATTAGCGACACTCATGATGACTGATTGCAGAGTTCTAGCTGTGATAAAGCAATGGTGTGCTGGCCCAGTGCTTCTACCCAGAGAACAGCACGTTTTTTATGCAGCTTAATGCCAGAGAGAGGAGATTGTTCTTAATCCCTTCCCGCCAACCACCTCCCAGCATTTTAAAGGTTCTAAAAGCCGAGAGGCAGAGGTGGGCATTCAGGTCATGTGACTGCTGTAATTGGCTGTCACAGCAGTCACATGATCGGAAAACTCCCAATCGCTAGTATGCATTGGGGGCTTTTCGGTAACCGCCGGCTACTGTGCAGGGAGTGCAGTTCTCAGCATGGTAAGTGGTTTACACAGGGCCGCTTACATGAGGCTGCATATATGTGCGGCCGGCGTGAAGAGGTTAAGGTGGGTATCAATTATATACACAAGAAATTGTAAAACTTTTGAAATATATTATTCAGCTGCATATTTAATGTATTTACCTAATTTAACCCCTTCCGGACTGGTATGTTACACCCCCTTTCTGTCCTTTCTATTCCATTTTGCAGGTTGCAGTAGTGTGATAGTTTGGCTGACAATTCCTCTGATATGCAACACTGTTCCCAAATACATTTTTTTTTTAGTCAGATAGAGTTACGGTCTTGTTCTTCTAGAGTTATGGTGGTCTTTTTTTTTACTATAGTAAGTGTAGCACGGCCCCCTAAGGGACTGCTTAGATTTACCTGCTCATCTGCACTGCCATGACCTGATGAACATTCCAACCCACCTGACACTCTGGGTTCAGACATCTGTGCACCAGCTTAAAGTAATACGCTGGTAAATCTGTCTGTTTTGTTCTGATAATGTTTACTAGAACAGTTCAAAGAATATATTGTCACAAAGAGGAAGTAATAGATCTGCTGAGTTTTGGGCAAGAGCACCAACTCAGCAAAGGAATTCCTCCGAATAACACAAGCCAAGATATGTGTGATGTAAACAGTCAATTATATATACACATGTACAGTGGAATGCTGCTTGCACGTGAAGGATAAACAAAGATTAAATGGTTATACTGACTGATTTCTAACAGAGAAACCTCAGCCAGCCTATAAACCTTTAACCCTAATGAGAGGTCAGACTTAATGGAAATGGTATAAGGGCCCTTGTAGCAATAATGACAGCAATGTCGCCGTTGCAGATCTGATGGTCTTCACCGGCAGCCTGGAGCTCATTAACTTTATCCAATAAGGGGTAGTAGCAGGCAATAAGGTTTATTGGAATGGTAGAAGCTAAAGGTGTCTATGCGCAGTGTTCAAGATAAGTTCAGTAAAGTATTCCCAAGGTAAAGATGTCTGTGCAAAGTGTCCCAGTGAAACCGTAAGAAAGGATTTGTAAAGGTAGACGATTGCCCTCTCACCAACAACCAGGCCGATTTAATGCCTTCTGGACAGCAGCTCCTGTAGTGACACTCGTGCAGCAGATCCGCCGTATCAATCTCCTGATGCGAAGCTCAGAACACAGGTTGGCAGGCGACTGTTGTAGTGCTAGATGGATGTCTGATGGACAGCAAGTAGTGCTAGGCCCCTCTCATCCAGGGTTGAAATGTTGTACACCGCGTGGTAGGCCGCGACCTCTCTCCCAATGCACGTAGAGGTCCGTCTCGGGTCAGGCCCAGGAGGAAGAGAGCGCAGGGTGGCACTTTGGCTTCTTTTATAGCTCCTTCCAGCAATCTCTCTGATGGTAGCAAAGATCTCTGAGATATGTATTCCAAGGGCATAGTCATGCGAAGCAATTATCAGTCTGAGGTTTTACTTGTCCCATAATCCCTTTAGTTTGGCTCACAAACATGATGTCAGTTGAGGGTCATGCGATGCATAGAAATACCAGAGGATCACTGTGCTTTGCAATTGTAGTCCACATTGCTACATAGGGAAAAAGAACTAAAACATTTTGAAAAAAAAAGGTTCCCTTTTCACTTTCTAGTATAAATAAAAATGCCATTACAAGCATCCCCAAAATGACCCCTTTTTGGAAAGTGGATGTTAGAAAGTTTCTTTAATGTAATATCTAATATACATCAATTAACAAATATTAACAAATGAATGAATGGGTTAGATCTTTACAGAATAATTGAGTTGTATATATAAATTCAAATTCAAATAAGCTTTATTAGCAGGACCAAATGCATGTTAACATTGTCAAAGCATTTGAGTTTCTATAAGAAAAAGGAGGGTGGGGGTAATGGGTAATATAAAGGGGGTGGGGGGGGGGGGTAATGTGTAATATAGAGGGGAATGGGCATAAGTCTGTGTAAAGGATTTTTAAGTCCTCAGTCTTTCATGTCCCTCTCAGTCTGTGACACGCTGTCACATATTGGGCAGATATTTTTACCACTGGCTCCTCTTCTCCCAGTAGAAATTGGAGTTTCCTCTTCTCTTCTATAGAATTGAAGTCCGGGATTAGAGTGGAGAGTCTCTGGAAGTGAGTGTCCCTCACTGATGAGTACTTTGAGAAATGTAGCAGGAAGTGGTCCTCATCCTTCAGGGCCCCCTGGTCACTGGCACAGTCTACTCTCCCTGGGCTTGTAGGTCTGTCTGTGCCATCCTAATTCTATTTCCAGGCTGTGGGCGCTCAGTCTGTACAGGCTTAGGGTCTGTCTGTCTTGGGGTCTTGTAGCAGCTCCAGGTACGGGGCCAGTTTGTAGTCTCTTTGCAGTGACTGGTAAACAGTTAGTTTTTAGGCGTTTGTTAGCTCATTTTTCCATTCTCCATTTCTCAAGATATTTATATCTTTTAGTTATGGAAAAAGTGAAATTATATAGACTCCTATACTTGTAAAGGTATATATATTGGTATAAGCTTCATAAGCATTCCTTTGGAGAACCAAACATGTGTTAGTAATTAGGAATCTTGCGTTGTTTCCCTCATCTTCTCCCATCACATGATACATGATATATATATAGGAAGGCCAGTATGGTGGCCTGAAATTATGGGAGGAGCCCGGGGGGTATTTAACCAGACCACCCACACTGGTCTGTGTCGGTTCCAGTGGGCAGTACCACACATCACTAGGCTGACTCTTCCAGCTCACCTCATGGTCGTCAGTCTGTGCATTCGATTGCAAGTACATTGCGGCTTCTCCGTTCATGGTCTTCGACGGCGGTTCCCACTGAGTGTTGCAGGTAGTATTCAAACCTTTTTGGAACATGTGCAATCTTGCGATTCGTTATGCTTCCTATCCTGCATCCATTTTGTTGTAAAACCTGCCGCCGAGTTGTCGCTCATGTCCCGACATCATTTGGCACAGGTGTAGTACGTTTGTAGGTTCTTCTGCCTCGTTTGTAATACCATCTGCAAACATACGATTCATTTCTAGATCCAAGTCTCCGATATCACTTGCCATAGGATTTACTGCTTATAAAATTCATTGTCCATGGGGCTGCCATCTCATGAGCATGTATTCTTTATATGGGTTTCTGTGGCTGATTGAGGTGTAATTAAACCCACCTGGTGCCTTGTCTGCACTTAATTAGCCTGGGGGGATGGGTGGTTGGCAGGTGTTCGGTTTCACAGTAAGGGATGGCATACACTCTACAACCAATTTGTATCAGATACTCCTTACTACCGATATATATCAGATTCATTTCATACGTTTTACAAACTGATTCGTATCAGATGCATTTCAGAGGCCGACTCTGCCAACTCACTGCGTGTCCGTATAGTTGTGCTTTCGAGATCGGTCATAGGTATCGATTGTCCCACGCTCGCTGTCGCAGGTAGGACTTGTTGTTACCTTCTACTGAACCGTTGCTTTATGTTCCCCTTTGTACACTGCCTACGACTTCGTAGGTCTTACTCGGTTATTCGCACGCATTCCTACTTACTGCCTATCTCCGTTCCTCATTCGAGCCCAGTCGCATCCGCGACGTTACGACTCATGGCAGCCTCCACTCGGCACCATTTGTATCTTACCAACTAGGCGGTACGAACTGCATGACTAGCACAAGCCACCTTCGGAACAAGTCGCTTACATCGCAGGGTCTCGAACCCACGTCCCACACACCACACCCCCTACTAAACAACCACATCACCTACTGAACCCCTACACCTCCTACGGAAAACACACACTTCACTTAACTGACCCCCTACACCTCTTACTGGATACCAAGCACACACCAACAGCCGATCCGAATCTAGTCACAACAGCGGCCCTGGGATTAGAGTCCTCGGCAATCACAAGCCCCTTCAACCACTAACACCGTCAGTCGATCCGAGTCCAGTCGTATCACCGGCGCACCGATTCGGATCCGGCAGACAAGCCCCCTCGTCACCTTACATCCACAACCGATCCGAATCTAGACACATCATCAGTGCAACGATTCGGATCCTCGGCAATACGAACTCCACCAACTGATCCGAGTCCAGTCGTAGCACCAGTTCAATGATTCGGATCCTTGGAAATACAACTTCACCGACTGATCCGAGTCCAGTCGCAGCACCGGCTCAACGATTCGGATCCTCAACAATACAAACTTCACCAACCGATCCAAGTCCAGTCGCAGCACCGGCTCAACGATTCGGATCCTTGGCAATGTTTTCGCCTTTCAAATAAGGCTGCTTCCTTGCAATCGCTGCAAGCATTTCAACAAGTGGCTCAAGCCGCCACTCATCATCTGCAGTAGCAACACGGCTGCTCATCATTTTCTCTGTCGCTTTCCCCTTTAGGTCAGTTAAACTACCAGTTAGTCCACCCTGCACCAGGTTTGGACAGTATCTCCCCAAAAAAAAAAAAAAATACATTGTCGAGGGCTTGCATCTTCACCAGGGGGCCAGCTTTGCCCCGAACAGCTCTTTGCAATCCCCCTTGTCAAAACAAATTCCCATGTCACCTTACTACAGGTTCCCGGTCGACTCAACCAAGACTTCACTACTAGGGCATCAAGTCAGGGGGCGTAGTTCAAAGGGATCCCCCCTTGCTTTTCTCTTAAAGACTCTTTTACAACATATTTACTCCACATACACAATTTGACTAGCTCCCAAGGCGTTAATAACTGTCACATACTTCTGTGCACTTCACTCTGTTTTCGAACAGCGATCCAAGATCCTTCACCACGCAGACAAGGTTTCCTAACGTCCAGCTTTGCTGGCAGTGCAAGCGTTAGCAGACCGAACATACATCAATTAACTACAGATCGCGACATTCCTACTTAGAATACCAGACTTCAGCTACTCGCCCCAGTCCGCCCTGGGGGGCTCTGGTTCATTAGTCTGTGCCGAGCACAGGCGGACACCCAGGCTATCGGTTACCTAGCCAGTCACCTCCTGGCTTACCTCGGTTGTCACGCATTCTTTTGAGTTTTCTAAAGTCACACTCAACAGCGCTCGCACGCAAACTAGCTGTCACTACGGCTGTCGTTCCTTGTCCTGTTCTTCTTGTTTTCCTTCTGCCTTTCCATCTTATCTACCCAAATGCATCTATCCCCTCCTACCTTTGCAACTTACCTTAAACGTATGCATTTCCCCTCCTTGCTTTTAGCTGACGCCATGTCGCAGGCCGACAGCGATGACTTCGCCTCCGCCCTGCCGTCACCCTTTTCGGGCACAGCAAGCGGCGGCTCACAGTCTCACAAAGCTCGGACCATTTAAATAAATACACAAATAAAAAATAATTTAAAAAAAAGAAAAAAAAAGTAAATAAATAAATAAAAATATACTAAAATAAAGAAAAAAAAGATAAATACATTAAAAAAGATAAATAAATAAAAAAAAATAAAGAAAGAAAATAAATAAATAAATAAAAAAAACAAGCGCACAGAAGAACTGCGTCGCAGGAGTATATCCTTCCCTGCCACAGCTAGGAAAGCCAAGCTTTTAGGCTGCGGTTTCCACCGCCAGTGGCAGCCCTACCAGGCACCCAGACATCACTGCAGTTTATTTTCTTAGCGACTACTCAGCCGCACTCCTTGGTGACCGCACTGTCAACAGCAGTCACCAATGTCCAAGCCAGAGTTAGAGCCCTGGAGGTACTCCCAGCCTCACCCCTACCAGCTCTAGTCACCACCGTCATTCCCGTGCCTTCACTTACAGGTACACCCGACATCGGCACCACTGTCTTCTCTGCGCACCTTGTCCCAGCAGGGCATCAAGAAGGACATCTTGGACGGCAATGACGTTAACCTAGCATCCCTCCTCATAGCAGTACACCACTTGGCCGAAAACAAGTCATATTCGTGGGGAGATGTCTCCAGCGTCCTGAAGGCCAAAGGCCCTAGACTTAATCGCAAGATTACTGTCACAGAGTTTGTGCTGGCCTTGGGGACGGTCAGACACGTGCTATGCAGGGCAACCCCAACAGGAGGGATAACCGGATCCCTATCTGCATGCAGTAGTGGATCTAGGTCACAAGTACACAGGGTGCTCATTCTATGACTGTCACCACTCATTTCAACTAAGGCAGCAGCCAGACTCGGGGTGATCCTTTATCCCATGCCTCCTAGTGCTTCTCTCCCAGGTCCAAGACCCTGACTAAATCCTTAAATTAGATGTGCCAGCAATAGTGGATCTGCCCATGTGGAACGAATTTCTCACGAACTGGAATTGCATGTCAATGTTCATTTCGTCAGCATCTCCCTCTTCATCTCAGGTAGTCACGCACGCCGCAGCCTCCACAGGTCCTCGCGGCAATTTTTGGCCATCTTTGGTTTGCAGGGCCATGGCTGTCAGAAATCCTCTTGATTCCCGGGTTCAGTTAGTCCTCCTCTTTGTTAGAACTCTACCCCATTGTTGTAGCAGCTCAAGTCTGGGGCAGCAACAGGGCAGGACAAACAGTGACGCTTGCCACAGACAACCAAGCCACAGCTAGTATTATAAATAAAAGCAGGTCCAAGTCGCTGGCCATCATGGCCTTCCTGCGCAGGCTGGGGCAAATATCCCCACAGCACCAACTTAATGTCTTCTGCGTCTACATCCCAGGCAAATGCAATACTCTGGCCAACGCACTACCCGTTTTAACTTTGCGCCATTCTTTTCGCAGGAACCTGGAACCGACCCAACCGTGTCTCTTATCCCACGTTGGTCGTAGCTAACCTTGGATTGAAACAACACCTTCACAATGCTACCTGCCTTATTAATCTATCATTATCTCACAACACCCTGATAGGGCCACACTGGCCCAGGAGGCCATGGTTCTCGGTTCTAAGGAAACTGGCGGTGGAACCACCCTGGATACTACCGGTCAGGGAAGATCTACTCTATCAAGGCCCAGTCTGCTGCCCTCAGGTGGAGAGGTGGAATCTGGCTGCCTGGCTACTGAAGAGGACTTGCTGAGAAGTAAGGGGTTTTCCGAGGGATCGGTAACAACTCTTCTAAATTCTAGGAAAGAAGAGACGCGCAGAATCTATTTGAGGGTCTGGAAGAAATTCAATTCTTGGTGCGCAGAAAGCTCCTTTAATGTTTGCAGTCCAGTAGCAGTGCTAGAGTTCCTTCAGAGTGGGGCGGATAAGGGTTTGGCACTTAGTACGCTTAAAAGTCAGGTGTCGGCTTTAAGTGTATTCCTTGAACAACAGCTAGCAGTAAATCCCTGGATATCCAGGTTCTTTAGAGCCTTAAGTAGGCAGAGACCAGCCAGCTCTCGCCCCTTTCCGGTATGGGATCTATCCTTAGTATTGCAGGCCCTTAGAGAGGGTCCTTTTCAACCTATTGAGTCTTGTATGGTGAAGTTTTTCACCCTCAAGACGGTTTTCTTAGTAGCCATCACTACTGTAAGGAGGGTTAGTGAGCTACAAGCCCTCTCTAGGAGGGCACCTTTCTTTCAAGTTTTTCCGGATAGGATTATTTTTAAAACCGATCCGGCCTTTTTTCCAAAGGTGGTTTCGGAATTTCATAGAAGCCAGGAAATTTGTTTACCCACTTTTTGTTCAAATCCTGTGAGGGAACAGGAGCAGGTCTTCCACAAGTTAGATGTCAGAAGATGTGCATTAAGGTACCTGGAGGTCACGGAGCAGTTTAAGAAATCTGACTGCTTTTTTGTTTCTTTTTCAGGGGCAAGGATGGGTTCCAAAGCCTCTAGACACACTATAGCCAGATGGCTAAGATTGGCTATTAGTCAGGCCTATATAGCAAAGGGGGTGGAAGTTCCGGAAGGTATTAGGGCTCATTCCACCAGGGCTATGGCAACATCACAAGCAGAGTGGGCTGGTGCTACACCCGATCAGATCTGCAGGGCAGCAACGTGGTCAAGTTTTAAGACTTTAGTTAAGCACTACACACTGGACTTATTGTCTGCCCAGGACCAGGCTTTTGGGCATAAAGTTCTGCAGGCAGTAGTCCCACCCTAGGGTAAGTGCTCGCTTATCCTCTCAAGTGTGCTGTCCTGAAAGACGAAGGAGGGAAAATCGAAGTTACTTACCGGTAACGTTTTTTCCAAGAGTCTTTCAGGACAGCACCGATACCCACCCAAATATTGTCTTGCCACTAGGACGTGAGAGCATCAGGAATATGAAAGTTGTTATGATGTGTTCTTATGTCTTCCTAGACTGGCCGGAGGTTCTCGTGCAAAAACTGACGGGCTGAAGGGAAGGGGCGACTTGAAAGTCTGGTAGAGGCGGTGTTTCCTAAGAGGGGAGGAGCCGAGGTCTCTCAAGTGTGCTGTCCTGAAAGACTCTTGGGAAAAAACGTTACCGGTAAGTAACTTAGATTTTTGTAGAACTGCAAGACAAATGAGATCCTTGGACCAACCTTTTTAGGAAGGAGGGGTCAGATTTTAGGAGTAAAAGCTAGAAACAGAAGCACAGTGGGGCAGAGATTTGCTTCAGACACACCACGAGGAAACTTCACACACAAACAAAGACACACATCTGATTCAATCTTTATCTTGAGAATATAATTGCAAAATTGATGTCATTTTTACATTTTGATATTGTTCTTGTAATTTTTTGCTATTTTATTATTAAATCAATTATTGAGTTTTTACACAGGAACAGAACGTATTTTCTTGGAACTTTTCTCATCAATATAATTTACAGAATATTAGTATTAATACCATATAACGGGATTATAACAGTGGATACCCCAAGGTGATCCAATTTTTTTTTTTCAAATATAAATTTTATTTCAAAAAAGGAAAGTAAACAAACAAAAATAGAATTGTATTACATTCTCCAGCATATCATCCATTATACACAATTGAAAGCATATTTTGACCATAACAGTAAACTGACATTTGTGTTTATGAATTCAAAATTGTTAGTTGACATCCAGCTAACCGAGTCAGTGTTTACAGAAATTACGGGTCAACGCCTGCTATGTACGATGTATATTTCGTTTCTGGGATGTTTTGAGATTACTGTCATGTAATACCTCCATCTTAAGAACCAGAAATACAATAAAGGAAACAAATAGATTCCACTGAAGAACACTACAAAGTAAAGAGACAAAGAAGAAAGTAGAGAAGAAAAGGAGGAAAGAAGAGAAAGACGGATAACAAGGTTTTAGGAAGAAGAGAAGGGGTGGGTAAAGGGGGGGGGGGGGGGTATTCGACCCAGGTGAACCGTCTGCTATTAAATTATTTTGTTCTATGTTGCCAGAAGGGCTATTCCCTCATCTGAAAGTATGAACATATTCCACAGCCTCCATGTCTGTGAATGTTGATCTTGTTTGTTTTGCGCCGTTTGGACCAAGTCTTCCAATCTCCTGATCTCCTCCACTCTGCGCAGCCACAGCCCTATAGATGGCGGGAGCGTCTGTTTCCACAAGAGGGGAATGCATGCTTTAGCTGCGTTCAGCAAATGTCAGACTATCGATTTTTTTATAGGTTCGAGGCGAGACCGTAGTCGCGTGAAGCAGAATTAGCGCCGGATCATCACTTATTGTGTAATCCGTGAATTTTTGCGTTATCATACGGACTGTCGTCCAAAAATGATGCAGGAGTGGGCAGGACCAGAAGATGTGGAGGAGCGTCCCCTTACTCATTTGGCATCTCCAACATTTGTCAGATGTATCCGGAAAGTATTCGTGAAGTCTACTAGGCGTGTACTACCATCTAGTCAGTATCTTACAGTTAAGTTCCTGTATTTTGGTGCATATAGATGTTTTTAGGGAAAATGTAAATAATCTGTACTTGGGCACTAGTAAATGTGCGTTGTAAGTCGTTTTCCCATGCACGTATGAACGTCAAAGCAGGTTGTTCAGAAGGGGAATTAATCAAAGCATATGTTTTGGACAGGACTTGAGGTAAATTTCCCTCGTCATTACAATAGCTTTCAAAAGTCGTCAGGTCACGGTTAAACTGTGACGGGTTGGGGATCGTACAAAGAAAGTTATGCAAACGTAATGCTGTCCAGAATGGGGGTTGAAATTGGCCACCCTCTAGAGTTAAGGACTGTATGGACGGCCATTTGTTGTTTATCAAAAAATGAGAAGCTCGGTCTCTTCCTGTCAATCTAAGTGATTCAAATCCTATTCGTTCCAGACCTGGAGGGAACCCTGGGTTACCCAGAATTGGGTATAGAGGTGAGCTATCTGTGGATAAGGAGTTTGCAAGTATCGTGGCATTTCCCACCCGAAGTGACGTACCAATTATAGGGTGCGATTTCAATGTCCCAGGTAGTTTGTCAAAGCACCAGACCGCTCCCTGCAACGAGGCCTCGGACTGTGCCTGTTCTAGTTGTACCCACAACTTGTTGTCGCCGTGTCTACACCAATCTATTATTCTGCCTAGATGTACTGCCCTATAGTAGTTTTTTAAATCTGGGAGGGCTAATCCTCCATAGTGTTTGGGAAGGGTAAGGTAACTTCTACGTAGTCGAGGTTTTGATTTCCCCCATATAAATTGTATGAAAGTAGAGTGTATTTGCTTAAAATATTGAAGCGGGATTTTAATTGGCAGGGTTTGAAACAAATATAAAAATTTCGGGAGTATGGTCATTTTAATTAGATTGCACCTGCCAAACCAGGAATGTAGCCTCTTGTTCCATTCTTCTAACAGCATTCTAGATTTGATTAGCAGAGGGGAAAAATTAAGGTCGAAGGTGTGTCTTAGGTCCTTGGGAATCAAGGTCCACAGATATTTAAGTGATGTATCTGACCATCTGAACTTAAATTGTGATTTTAAAGAGCTCAGTCTATTTGGCGTTATATTAATTCCCATGGCCTCCGACTTATCGAAGTTGATTTTTAGATTGGAAAGAGTGCCATATTTTCCAAATTCCCTCAAAAGGTTCGGAAGTGACACTGTAGGGTTAGTTAGGGTGAACATAAGGTCGTCTGCATAGGCAGATATTTTGTATTGAGTATCCCCTACTGTTATACCTGATACATCTGAATTCAGTCTTATAGTGCAAAGAAAAGGTTCTAACGTTAGGGCAAAAAGGAGGGGTGAAAGCGGGCATCCTTGTCTGGTACCGTTTGTTATTGGGAACGAATCTGAGAGGAGTCCGTTCGCCTTGATCTGTGCTGTGGACGTAGAGTATATACTAGATATCCAATGTATCATGTTGTGTCCTAAACCAATATGCTTAAGGACCGCCAACATGAACACCCAATTAACTCGGTCAAACGCCTTCTCAGCGTCTGTGCTGAGAAAGACGGATGGGACATGTTGTTTGTTTACCTCATGGATGAGGTTGAGTACCTTGGTGGTATTATCCCTTGCCTCTCGGGCAGGGATAAATCCCACTTGGTCCAAATGAACTAGATTTGGCATAAACTGTGTCAGTCTGTTGGCTGGGATTTTTGTGAAAAGTTTAAGGTCCACGTTCAAAAGCGATATGGGCCTATAGCTGCCACACGCCGCTGGGTCCTTGTCTTCTTTGAGTATAAGAGATACGTGTGCCCGTAAGGTATCCCTTGGCAAGGAATCCCCCTTACTTAGCCCATTAAACATCTTCACCATATGGGGGCCTAATATTATCAAGAGTGTTTGGTAATATTGTATTGTCATCCCATCTGGACCCGGAGCTTTACCCGGTTTCATCCCCCCTACCGCTCTCTGCAGTTCCTCTATTGTGATGGGATCTTCCAGTCCTAACTTATCCTCTAAGGACAATCTGGGCATTTGAGATGCTGTAAGGTAGTCATTGACTGTGTCATCAGATAGCGGTTTAACAGGGAGGTTATATAGAGAAGTGTAATATTTCTTGAATACCTCCGCTATTTGAGTTGGTGTGGTCTGTTTTTGCCCCTTTACATCAATAATTTGGGGAATGTACGTATTAAGTCGATGTTTTCTGACTGACCGTGCTAGAAGTTTCCCGCATTTGTTCCCTGACTCATAAGATATTTTCCTGCATATTTGCAGGGCAGCTTTAGCTCTATATTGTAACAGATCAACAGTTTGTTTCCTGAGGGATGTTAGTTCTGCTTCTATTGAGACGGTCTGCGTTTGTTTGTGTTTTGGCTTCCAAGTCATGTGTTTTGTCAAGAAGAATCAGTAGTAGTTGTTCCCTTTCTTTCTTAATGCGTGCACCGTGCTTTATAAATATGCCTCTTATTACCGTCTTATGGGCTTCCCATACTATGCCCGGGTCACAATCTCCTGTGTCATTAAGTCGAAAGTAATGTGTCAGTTCAGTCTGCACATCTGCTAGGACCTCCGGTGTCTGCAATAGACTTTCGTTCAATCTCCAAAATTTGGATCTGGTCGTCAAGGACGATGACAAACAGTAACACATGGTGATATGTGCATGGTCCGACCATGTGATGTTGCCTATCTCCACCCTGTGAACTGCCTCTAACCGACTGTGGGGAACAAAGAAGTAATCTATTCTCGAGTATATTTTGTGTGGAGAGGAATAGAAAGTATAATCGCCTTTCCCGGGGTGAAGTAACCTCCATGTGTCTATCAGTCGAGTGTCATGTAATTCTTGAATTATGCGTTCGTGTACACTAGAGCGTATGGACGTTGATCTAGATGATGTGTCTTCCGATGGGATTAAGGGTACATTGATGTCTCCACCCAACACTAATTGTCCTTCCATGAACTCAGTAAGTAAGTTCAGTGTGTGATGTAGGAAGGTGTCTTGTCGGTCGTTCGGTGCATATATGGTGGCTAGTGTTACTTTGGTACCTCTAAGCACGCCTTTAATGAACATATATCGGCCATTCGGATCCACAAGGGTATCTGCACAGGTCCAGGGTACCGTCCCTGCAATAAGTATTGATACTCCTCTGGACTTGGTCGCCTTATTAGTGGCATGGTAAGCATGTGGGAAATGTCGGCTTTTTAGATATGTCTGATTTCCTGTCCTAAAGTGTGTCTCTTGTATAAATGCGACGTCCGCGCGAGCTCTTTTAAGGTCAGATAAGAGCATACGGCGTTTCTCTGGAATATTAAGACCCTTGGCGTTCAAGGAATATATATTGATTGAGTCCATCCTCACCCGGGTCAAAGAAGGTTAAGGGATGGGTGTGGGATAAGGGGGCGGAAATTAGGGGAATGTAAGAAAGAATATATGTAGAGAAAGGAGAAGATAGGAAAAGAAGACGAGATGAAAAGACCGTCAAGTAAGACGTCTACCAGTTGGTTTGTATCGTCTGTTTACTAAAGTAAATTAAGTAAATTACTTTACAAGAGAGCACGTCCTGTACCTTACCAGGAGACTTGCTCCGACCTATTGGGGGAGAGGTAAGAGTAGACCAGTGAAGGTGTCCCCGGTCCGTCCCTTACCACCCAGCTTGACAACATTATATAAACCTCTACTTAGAATTTTACTATATATTCCATTGAACATGGCAGAAATAAACTCAAATTAGCTCAACAAATAACCGAGAAGAAATTTTTGTAGGGTGTATGTTGTAAAATACATAGCATCCTGACTTGTTGCATAGCCACTAACTGTGAGCAGCGCACTTTATAATAGTATATAGATATCTTTGAGAAAACATAGGGGATGCACATTATCCTCGCTACCCCTCAATCGAACCCCTCCGTTACTACCATGTCTCCCTTCTGAAACTAACCACCCCTCGTATACTACTTGCGTCTTCCCCTATGGGAGGTCAAAACTCCAATAAAGAGATATGCTGGGGGGAGTAAATAAAGTAAGTAAGTTATTCGATATACAGCGTTGTTCGATATATTTTACCTGTTACATGTGTATGGACTTTGCTATTACTATATGCACCAATAAACTAGGACATACTTCACGAAGGAAGCCCCTGTTTTTTCTTTCTCTGGGTGGACTGGAGAGTCTAACAGCTAGTAACTGGCAAGCGGTGGAAGAACCTGGTTTTCTGGAATGCACAGTTTTTAATCAGCGGAGGAACCATACAGATCTGAGGAACAGGAGTAGTACTGGAGTGACCCACACCCATCCCCAAAGGCACCCACTCTGTCGCTCGGTACCCCTGTAGGGGTGTTTCTTTCTGGTGAGTGGGGGAGCACGGGGGGTGAGCACCTCGAGTCACCGTTTGTACTACGCACAGAAGTCACTGGTTTATGCTCCTGTGGTTGATGAACTGCATAACTGAACTTTGCTAACTATATTATCCGGCTAGAGCCATTCTTTGGTTTTTAACGGACAAAATATCTTATAAATGCTGACATATTATAATATAAGGGGTTTCTGCTATTCTTATGCGATTTTCCATATGTAATACCTCAATGTAATTTCAAATCTGTGGGTACACCAGCAAATCCCTTGAGAACCACAGCGAATAGAATCTGGCACTGACACTTTGTATTTATATTTATATTTAATAGGGAGTTTGCCTTTGTAAAGGTGCCATACTGTCCCAATATTTTTGGAGTTTGGGATGATTTTTCAATTTTTATACAAAGTACTGAATTAACTTATATTGAGTTACAAACATCCTCCCACACTTACACTCTATATCTATCACACACATTTCTTCACCCATAAGAATATTCTTGCACTTTATAGTGTCCCAATACTTTTGATTTTTGGGGTAATTTTTAATTTATTTAATTTTTGAAGTAATTCTTGTTATTTTCACATTATTCACGTTAATTTGAGCATATGAAACACTTTTTATACTGCACTTTATAGGATGTTTTAGTGTCACAATATTTTTGAATTCTGGGGTCAATTTTTAGTTTTTCAATTTATTTTGTCTAATTTCTATAGGATTAATTGTCCTTTTTCACATTATTTATGGTAATTTGAATTTAGCAAGCACCTTTTGTAAATAAGGGAATAGGATCCCAACCCTCAATTTTTTGGTTTTTTTGGTTTTCTTGGTTTATTATTTTCTTGTTTTATATATTTTTTTGGTTTATTTTTTGGGGTTTACACATACAAGGTTATTGGCTGATATATGACCACACTTAGGCACAATAAGGATACAGCCCATATAAGCACTTATGTCAATGAATAAAGGGTGTATTTCATTCACTAATAAATATTTTTAGGGCAGCGCCACTCTTCTCCCACACTACCTCTCATGCTGGGGGGAGTGTATACAGATGACCTTTCCTCCATAACCAGAGGTCTGAAACCTCCCATGTCATCCTCACAATATGTGAGTTTGTCCGCGATGTTATTCATCTCCTCTTGCTAACGTGGGTGCATGTCTCCTTCTACTCCCCTCACCGCCCAGATTGCCCTGCAGCATCCCATCCCTGATTGGCAACCCGGAACCTCTCAAAATCTGTCTCTAGGGGTATATGTATGATAACCAGTTGAGGGTAAGCAATCCTGCCCCCCTATATTGCCCCAATAACAATATCAATATTATAAGCAACTTTATAAGCAATACCAATATCAATTCCCTCAGCCAACGTCCCTCCCACCTACCATGTATAGGATACAAAAAACAAAAAACGAAACGTTAGAGTCATACTGTGTCATATGTAAAAACCTGGATTCAAGTTCTGAATATGCTCTTCAGGACCTTTCAATCAGTTAAGGGTTTATGTGGCAATTGTGATCCTGAGGTAAAATATCGGGCCAAGTAAAAAGGGGCCACAGTAACTTCACAGGCTATTTCAGTAACAGTCTGAGCAAATAGTCTCCCCTCCTTCATGCCATTTTATGGAGCTGTTCAGTGAGGGTGAGACATCTTTATCAGCAGGGGGGAGAGAGATCAAGCAAATCACAGGATAATGGCAGTGAAGACATGAAAGATATATGTCCGGGGGTAGCATCAAAAGGATAAAGAGGTCATATGGTATCCAACAAAAAAAAAAGGGGGAAACGATAAAAATTATATATATAAGAAGGGGGTGCATACAGGAACATCAATGGGAATAGATAGCAGCTTCTATCATCTCACCGCTCAGAGTGATTCGTTCAGTCTTCCCTCTGCGCTTCTGCAGAAGTGTAGCGTGACCTGCGTTGATTCCGCTGTGGTCTCGGTGATCGGGATCTCTGCCTGCCAGATGGTCCAGGCCGTTTGTTGGGACGCTGCAGCAACTGTAGCCAATCCGGGACTACCACCGGTTCCACTTCCAGGAATGCAAACAGGGCGGGAAGTTCGGCAGGGATCCGCAGTGTGAATGAATGCTGAGCTTTTCTAAACGTCACTGAGATGGGGAAACCCCACCTATAGGTGCAGCCAGCATTTCTCGCCACCTCCAGCACTGGCTTTAACTGTGCTCTTCTCTGCAATGTTGATTGCGATAAATCCGGAAGAATTCGAATAATTGCTCCATCAAATGTGACATCTCCTTTCTCCCAAGCCACTCGCAGCACCATTTCTTTGTGTGTATACTGGTGTATACGGCAAATAACATCTCTCGGTCTGCCCATATCATTCGAGCGGGGACCCAGCGCTCGGTGTATGCGATCAAAAGACAGGCTTGAAGGATATTGATCTCCCAGTAGATCCCTGAAAATCGCCAGTGTGGATTCCGCTAGATTTTCTATCCCCGTTGCCTCCGGTATTCCCCTCAGACGTAAATTATTGCGTCTGCTGCGGTCCTCGGCCTCCTCTAATGCCCCGTACACACGGTCGGATTTTCCGATGGACATTGTCCGATCGGAGCGTGTTGTCGGAAATTCCGACCGTGTGTGGGCGCCATCGGACATTTTTCCTTCGGATTTTCCGACACACAAAGTTGGACAGCAGGAGATAAAATTTTCCGACAACAAAATCCGATCGCGTCAATTCCGACCGTGTGTGGCCTGTTCCGACGCACAAAGTGCCACGCATGCTCAGAAGAAATTCCGACACGGGACAGCTCGTTCTGGTAAACTTAGCGTTTGCAATGGATACAGCACTTTCGTCACGCTGCAATGTTAAAAATGGTTTAATACAGCGCACTCTCTTCTTCTTTATAATGTGACAAGAATTAAGTAGTTTTGATGCCCATATTCACACACACTTCTCACAAACTTCTTTCGTTACTATTTATCGGGATTCCCTCAATATATTTAGATTTCTCACATCTGACAACATTATTTTTTTTGACTTTAATGTAGATTTTTTTTTTGTGTTTCTCTTTTTTTAATTTTTTGTTTTGGTGATTTTGATTTGTACTCCCGAAAATGTTTGTGTGTTTTTTGTGACAAGTTCCCACAAGACCATTATATGTTGTTGTATTTAATCTGTAGGAGATTGTTTGGTGTTGTTGTCCCTTGTTATTTTCACATTGTACTTTAGAAATGTACCTGAATCGTTACCAACAAACTGTCCTTTTTGGATGAAAACACACACAGGAGAGTAGAATTTACCGAAATTTTTTTTATTAAGGGGTCACAACTCCAAAAAAAACAAAGAGGGAGGCAACGCTGGAGAAACTGCAGAGATTGGCGAAGCCTGGGACCCCCAGGGCAGACATCAATTATTTAAAAGCAAAATTGGTGGCCTGAGGAGTCCATATATAAGGGAGGGCAGTCTGGTCCAGAAGTCCCAGAGATCCGGAAAGCAGCAGATGACATCTATGTCCCCAGGCTGTGGTCATATGAGAGACTGCATCTTCTGTCAGACCAGACTGGATCCAGGGCAATCACTCTCAGGTCTTCCTTCCACGCTTCCTTCCAGGCTTTGGCTGTGGTGGTGGAGTTGTGGCAGCAGGAGGAGGAGGATGGTCCCTCTCCATGACATCCGTCTTGGGTGTCAGTTCCCCACTCTCCCCCTTACGAAGCACTTTATAAAGCAGGTCCTCACAGAGCCTGCGTTGGCCCTCCTGCATGCCCTGCAATTTGGTGGCAGCCATGCAGGCAAAGGCCTCTTCAGGACTGGGGAAGGCTCGGAGGGACGCCGAAGCCTCCTGGATCAGCCTGTATGCTGAATCCTGCACAGGACTGGGAGCCATCTTCCTGGCTCTTTTGTATGGCAGGCGCAGGGGAGGAACCTGAGACTCAGTCAGGCTGCGACTTGTCCCAGGCTTCTCCTGGCTGACACTTAGCCCCGCCTCCTCCTGGCTGCCACTAATCCCCGCCTCCTCCTGGCTGCCACATTCCACAGCCTCCTCCTGGCTGAGGTCTTCCTGTGTATGAAAAAGGGACATAGTTTTAGTATTTTTTACATCAATCACACACAATTTTCCCCTCCTCACTTCTGCAAATTGAATGTTAACAAATATAACAGACTATCATTCTGAGCCCAGCATTTTTCATTCTTGTCCCAATTTTGGGTGCCCACTACTGTCTATTGATATGTAAAACACTTTCAAGCAGCAATTAGTGATCAATAATAACATCTAGTAAACATCATTTATTTATTGCCCAGAAATCAGTAGAAGAATGCTATACCTGACTCCAGCTGGGCTCCTCCACTTCTTCCTGGCTGGAAGGCCCAGGTTGGACATCGGAAGCCTCAGCTGAGGTGGAAGGAAGCGTGGAAGGAAGAGTAGAGAGGGATTCCCTGACCTCAGTCTGGTCTGACAGAAATCGCAGTCTCTCATAGTACCACAGCCTGGGGACATAAACGTCATCTGCTGCAGCTCCGGATCTCTGGGAATCTGTGACCTTCTTGCACTCCCTCAGATAAGTGCTCCTCAGGTTACCAATTTTAGCTTTCAAATAAGGGATGTTTGCTGTGGGGACCACCGGCTTCACCAACTCCAGCAGTTTCTCCAGCGCTGCCTGCCTCTTTTGTTTGTGGTTATAATGGGGGTGTCTCACCTGCCACAGACAGGGCAGCTCCCTGTACTGGTCTATGAACAGGGGAAGGAAGTTGTGGTCATTGAAGCCATCCATTTTCTCTGCAAGACACAACACAAGACAAACCCTAATGTCAGGCCAAACTCCCATAATCTTGTTACAATATAGGCTTCCATTTCGAAGCAGTATAGGCCCAAGTTTAGATCTTACCTTCGTTAGCACGATCGGCGTGTCCGATGCTCCTTCCTCCGCTCACAGATCGTACGTAAGACGCGCGCGTTACGATTTATACACACTGCGCATGCGTATAACTCCGCCCACCCCTGATGTTCTTTCTAGTCTATTCCCCGCCCCTTTTCGTTCTGCGCAGTGGGGGGAAGAGCACATGGCGGATAGACAGCAGGATCGTGCTAACTGTAGCAACGAGGAGGAGGAGGAGGAAAGGCTGGAGCCTGAAACGTCCCGATCCAGAAGGAGATTAAAGGACTCAAATATGTCCTTTGGGGAGATGTTGGAGATGGTGGACATCCTGAAGAAGGCCGACTATGATGGAAAGTATGGGCCTTACCCCAACCCCAATGTCCGAAAGGCCAAGATCATGGCGAAAGTGGTCAGGAGTCTGCACCGAAAATTCGGGGTACGACGATCGAAAGATCAGCTCAGGAAGCGGTGGTCGGACCTGAAATTACGAGAACATGAGCAGTACAGAAAGATCTGGAGAGTGCTGCAAAAAAGTAAGTAGTTGTGCTGTGTTCCTATTTTTTTGTTGTTTATTACGTTCGTGCTGCTCCATGTGCTTTTAGGAATTGTTGTACAGTTTAAAATGGCAACTTTCATGTTCATGGGCACATTATTCGTTCGGATCACACATTTTTCTTTCCGACTATAAAATACCATTGTTTAGGCCATATGCATTTGGCCACCATTTTGAGGCCCTATACTTGTCTTCAAAGAATTGGGTTGTGTAGATGGCTTTGTTACTAGAATGAAATGCAAACTAGATTCTATGTAAGGAGAGGACACTGAGCAGCTGTTTTCACATCTGGACACTGGAGCACTAGTGTGGGACCCCAGAACACCATTTTTATTAGGGGGGCCACACAGGTGCTCCAGTGTATACTATAGGGGGGTCTCCATCTGTGAAGCTTGTACTAAACAGGTAAAGTATTGCAGGTTGACAAAGGACACTAAAAAAGCTACATCTTGGAACTCGGCTAAAACAGACAATTGTACCTCACTTCCAAGCAATGTTTCATCTTTATAGTTCTGCCATCAAATATCTGTGTGCTAATTATACCATTTTTGTTTTACATAGGGGATAAAAGACTCGGAGGACACCCCTCATCCGAGGAGACCAGAGCCCCCCCCCTCTGGAAGAAGGGGAAATCCCCCCAACACAAGATGAGCAGGAGGATGAAGACGTGGTGGAACTAGTCACCACAACAGGTGAGTGTCTGCAACCACAGGCTCAGATAAGAGATGGATGGCGGCATTTTTTGGCAAACCTAATTTATTTTGGGGTTCCTCTCTTTTTAGGTGATCGTGAGGTTGTGGATGAAGATCCTTTCACATCCGAAAGTGCCCAGATCCTGATCGGGGAGATCATGGGGTGTAATTTACAATTGCAAAACATCAATCAAAACATCAATGATGTTATTCCAAAATATAAAAACATCATTGATGTTTTGGGGCGAGTTTAAAGCCCCTCCAAATCACTTTCTTCTTTTGTGTGCTACAATGTGCGAAATGTTTTTGTGATTTTGCCCAAAGCCAAATTTGGAGGACGCACACAGTGTGTCAACATGTGCTATCTGCCATCACGGGAGATCAATGGATGCGTTTTGGGGGTGCAACCCCTTCCTCAATAATAAAGTAACGGTGAGGAAGGGCTTTCTCCCCCAAAACACGCCCCTTGATCCCCCGTGATGGCAGATAGCACATGTTGACATTTTGAAATTTGTGTGCATCTTCCAAATTTGGCTTTTTCTGGGGTGATTTCCCCCCATCTGAACGCAATATCAAACACAGTTCCTAAATACTCATGTCTGATATTGCCTTCCAGTTCTACCAAATGTGAACTTTGTAAGATCAAGATTTGTGTCTTTTCTTTTGGTTTTACACAGGCCTGTTTTCTATAAACTGGACATTTTGATTTTGGATAATGACACCACAAAAATTGTTATACAACAAACATGTCGGTTAGTCAGAAAAACCTTGGGTAAATGCACATGTGATTGTGCTGGTATTAAAAAGATTGTTCATCAAGAATATGTGGATTATTGTCTCAACGCTACAACATTTTTGGGGTGATGTAATTGTTGTTTGATGAGAAAATGGGGGTAATTTCCTAAGGGCAAATACTCTTTGCACTACAAGTGCAGTTTCAGTGTAGTAGTTCAAAGTGTCTTTGCATTTAGTAAGTAGCAGCCAACAGTGCTTTGTAAGGTTACACAATCACGACATTTTCTGGACTCCCCACATTTCTGTCAGGGTCAGCTCAAACAAACACAAGCAGTAAATGTCCACAAAGAAGAGCCTGGGGGGAGATGCCTGTCGAGAACTTGAGGTCCTGCAGGCTTCTCCCTGTGGCCAAATACCGCAAGGTAGCGACCAACCTCTGCTCCGGAGTGATGGCTTGCCTCATGCAGGTATCCTGCCTGCTAATATAGGGGGTCAGCGAAGCCAACAAACGGTGAAACACGGGGTCCGTCATCCGGAGAAAGTTCCTGAAATCATCAGGATTATTCTCACGGATCTCACGGAGCAAAGGCATATGAGAGAACTGGTCACGCTGAAGCAACCAATTCTTGGTCCATGAACTCCTCCCCACCCTGTTCATGGACTGGACTTGTGTCAAGGTCAGGACCCCAACACCAAGCCCCCGCACAGCACGAACTGTATGAGGAGTACGCATACGAAACATGGCTAGAAAACGGTCGGCTGCTCAGAACGAAGTAACAGAACACACTGAAGAACAGCAAGGCCTGTGAAGAGCGACCTGAAAAACAGCAACGAGCGGACAAGATCGCACAGAGAACTCCAATACGAACTGACTGCACGCACTGAAGAGCAGATACAAACCCACAAGCACAAACTGAACGGCAGAAAACGATCTGAAAGCCACGAGTCTGAAAGCGCGAATCGTCTCTCACCAAACTTTTACTAACACGAGATTAGCAAAAGGAACCCAAAGGGTGCTGCGCTTGGTTCTGAACTGGCCTTTTCTAGTCTCGTCGTACGTGCTTGACGTCACCGCGTTGTTGTCGATCGGAAATTCCGACAACTTTGTGCGACCGTGTGTAGGCAAAACAAGTTTGAGCCAACATCCGTCGGAAAAAATCAGAGGATTTTGTTGTCGGAATGTCCGAACAAAGTCCGACCGTGTGTACGGGGCATAACTGTAGCTGTTGAGTGAGGAGCGCCGAGGCCTGTGTAGTTTGAGCCGCCTCGACTACCGCTAAACGTCTTTCAATCGTGGTCATTGAGGATTCTCCCACTTCCACTCGTCCTGACAGAGTCTGTATCTCCTGCCTCACCCCCTCTATCTCCTGCCGGTGGGAAGTCTCTAGTCTGCTGGCAAGGGCTTCAAAATCTGCTCTGGTTGGAAGGGCTTGTAAGAGCGCCCTTAGCTCTGCATCAGCCCTCAAAATCAACGGTGTGTGTGAGAGGGAGAGGGACTCCTGTGAGTCGGAGCGGAATATGCCGGGGATTGAGCAGTCTAAATTCTGTACCGTCGGTGTCGACATCTGGCCAGAGGTAGCCTGTGGTTGCCGGTCCTTGTGTGCACCGCGCCTCGTGGTGTCCGCCATCTTGGTAGCTGGTGCTGCCCCTGGAGCGTTCACTAGGAATCGGTGTATGTCTCCGCTGTTACATGGTTTAGGAGACACCCGCTGTCTAAATCTGCCTCTCCGCTTTCCAGCAAAGTACATACCGGGTGGAACAAGCAGAGTATATGCGATTAAAAGCTGGTAATGGACGGGTCAGGCCGGGAGCTTCTCAGAAAGACGTCCTCACTCGGCCATTTCAAGACCACGCCCCGATCCAATTTTTTACCACAATTTTTTTGTAAATAAAGAAGCATGCTGGTATTGAGGTAGTTAAAAATACATTTAGATGTTTTAGCCTTTAAAAGTTGCCATAGGTGAAAAACAAGTCATCCACTATTAGTGGAAGAAAGTTCCCTGGAAGAGGAAATTGCATTGCACTGCAATTGCATTTTTGTGCAATTGCTGTATGTCATGGTTAATACCAAAGCACTTTGAACCCCCCCCCCCCAAAAAAAAATCCATTAAATAAGGATGTTCAGTGGTACTTAAGCCCCCCCCCCCCTCAATAAAAAATCCCTTAGTATTGGTGGTCAGTGGTTTTTAAAACTCCTACCGTCATCTTTGGTGGTTACAATTTTAAATCCCCCTATACCAATCCCACAACATTGATAGCCAGTGGCATTTCAAAGCCTCAAACCAATTACAGAATCATTGCTGGTCATTAGCATTGTAAACCCCCCTGTCCCCACTCTATAATTGGTGGTTGCTGGCTCTTTAACCACCTGCCTACCACTCACAGTAAATATACTGCCAGCGGGTGGCAGCTATAGGCCCAGTCATATACATGTACATCACCGGCCTTCTTCTGTCATTGGCTAAAGCACAAGATTGTCAGTAGGTTTCAGGCAATTATTTTGGCCATGAACCTGCTGATCATCTGTAGCCAATCACAGCATGGTCTTGTGCCTTGTTTGTAAACATAGACACAGTATTTTGTCAGTTTTTCTCTTCCTGAATCTTTTTTGGTAAGCAAGACTACTGTGAGTAAAAGCAGAACAGTTACACTTGCAAACGCTAGTTAGGCATATTTAACCATTTGATTGCTCTCCAGTTAACTCTTTGGTTGCCCTGTCACCCAGCAAGTGCCACTAGTACAGTATTCATCACTGAATTGTATTAGTGTCACTAGTTACATCAGATAGCATTAGAGTCTGTTAGAGGCCCTCCCAGCCAGGGTCAGTTAGCACTAAATTGGCCGGCACACTATCAGTCACACTAGAAGTTGCTGATCACCACCATTGCTAGTGTAGCACTAACTCACGGTGGAGCTGCTGGTTTAAGCGGGTCTGTTACCTTCACCTTGCTTCCCTCTGTTTCACCGCCACTGGGTCTAGGGTTCCGTTGAGTTTACTTCTGGACGACACACGCACCAACACTGGAGTACGTTTTCAATGCTTTATTGAACAGACAAACTTTAGGAAGTAGCAGGAAAGAGGCGGAAAAGGAAACTTTCAGGAGAAACTCAAATATTTTCTTATAGAATCGTAGCGGCAAATGTCCTGGTAGAATTCAGATAATTAGGTGGAATGCGCTCCCCTTGTGGGACACACTCCTTGCTCGTCTGGATAGGCCTCTCTCATCGGTCTAGCAGCCAGCACGCAGCACGAATCAAAAGTCTCTGCCACAGACTTGTTTGGGGGGGGGTAAATCCGTACGATCCTCTGCCACAGGATGTATTAGATTTTTCTGCAGTGAAAGTCAGTCACAGTGCCTGAACCTTTAAGCCGAACCGGCAACACTATGCTGTATAGTTACGTCTTTTGGATACGTCCTTCAACCGAGTCACCAGGCCCCTCTATAGACCAGCACGCTGCGTGATCTCTCCAAGACGGGTCCTCCCCTGGGATCTCCTCGGCTGTCCAGCTTTGTCACACAGCTCAGGACCATTCCTCGGCCATGGTGGTAGGCCCCAGACAAGCCTCTGGACCCACCCCTGTGTCGCTGTATCATGGGCCTCCCGATCGGAGGACCACGAGGTAGCTCCTTAACGCATACCTGTCGGCCAGGAGGGCCAGCAGGTGGCTGTAAAACGACCCTAGAACATGGCGTCTGTCCCATAAATACCCTCTTCCCAGAATGCAACTCGGAGGACCACCTCCACCGAGCTTGTCTCCGAGACAGAGGAGCATCTATACACTTCGACACGTTGCCTTTCCAACACTGACCAGTAGCAACAGCGACACCCACCGGTCAGCACGGAAGCACACACAACGTCAGCCAAGCTGGAACAGAGGCCAACTTTTAACCTTCCTAACACACAATTTACTAAATTTACCTAATCTGCGGTAGATTGGAAATCTACCAGTGCTACATACTCCCGCCATTACAACAGACGTTGTCCCCAACGTCTGTCCCAACACAGTAACAGTAACTCTCAAGCCTGAGAGTAAGCATTTGAGTTTCTCATAACTTTAGATAGGCAAAGAGAGAGAGAAAGGAAAGTTTAAAGACATTATGAGACTTATATCTTATAAAACATTATGTTCACAGCCGCGAACAAAACCACAATATAATTTTACACAACCTCACTAACTAACTAGCTGAAAAGCCTCCCAGCTATACATATGTTCCGATGATCCCTGAAAAGGAAACATATTTAAGCACACATATATACATCCTGAGCAACACCAGGAGCAAAGCCTCATTTAAAATGAGACTCTCTTCCTATGATTTATATTAGAAAAAATATATACTTTTGGAGTCCATCCCTGCATAAGAACTTTTCTTATAAAAGAAATCCGGCTAGCAAACAGAAGTCCTTGGATTTAAACACAGAACAGGATCTGTAGATCTTGACCACGCAGATCTCTTTACTCTGTCGCTATCTAACTAGGAAACTTCAAAGTGATAGTGTCCATAATTACCAGTAAAACCGAGGATCTGGTAAAGTCACATATTTTCCTTCTTTATCCACAGTGGTAATAAAATATACAGTATAATATAAGCTAAAGAATGGTCCCGCGCTACAGCAAAAAGTAGAATCAAAACTAATAAATAACCATAAGGTGTCTAAAAGTGAATGAATGGTGAATCCTCATAAAGTAAATAATAAATAAAAAATCAAAAACATTCACAGTGTATAACGTCTCTTAGAAGCAATAATATATGGAGCACAAGTGCATGACAAGTGTCTGTGCAAAAAATATCAAGAAGGTCCAAAATGTGCAATGTGCAAGGAGAGGTAGGTATCCAGGGATGAGCTCACAGAACCCTCACCTTCATAGCTTGACAATCAGGCATATAGTGAGCAAGAATTCGTTGTGTGGTTCCCTCTTCAGCCACCAGGGGGCCCTTTATTCCACTGTATAAACAGCCAGTAATCACTCTCGGCCCATAAGGAAGGTGATGATTCTGGTGTATAATCAAACAGCCACCACTAGGGGGATCTTTACATCTCTCTGAAAACGGCCTCAGATAAACATCCCATCACGTCCTCATCCGAACCTGTCACCTCCGTTCGAAGGGGAAGGGGGGGGGGAGAGGCGGGGGGAACAAAGGAACGAGGGAGGGCGGGTGGAGGTGGGAGAAGAAAAGATACCAGATAGTGTAGTATGTCGAATCCAAGTGTGGTTTATTAAAAGTAATCCTGGACTCTTACAATGAGAAAGTTAAAAACAAGCAAGAATCAGCAAAACGAAGCATCCGAGCGCCACTCTTACGTCACTTCCGGTGCACTGTCAACCTACGACCACTCCCTACGCGTTACGTCATCACGTGACTTCATCAGGGGATCCCCTGATGAAGTCACGTGATGACGTAACGCGTAGGGAGTGGTCGTAGGTTGACAGTGCACCGGAAGTGACGTAAGAGTGGCGCTCGGATGCTTCGTTTTGCTGATTCTTGCTTGTTTTTAACTTTCTCATTGTAAGAGTCCAGGATTACTTTTAATAAACCACACTTGGATTCGACATACTACACTATCTGGTATCTTTTCTTCTCCCACCTCCACCCGCCCTCCCTCGTTCCTTTGTTCCCCCCGCCTCCCCCCCCCTTCCCCTTCGAACGGAGGTGACAGGTTCGGATGAGGACGTGATGGGATGTTTATCTGAGGCCGTTTTCAGAGAGATGTAAAGATCCCCCTAGTGGTGGCTGTTTGATTATACACCAGAATCATCACCTTCCTTATGGGCCGAGAGTGATTACTGGCTGTTTATACAGTGGAATAAAGGGCCCCCTGGTGGCTGAAGAGGGAACCACACAACAAATTCTTGCTCACTATATGCCTGATTGTCAAGCTATGAAGGTGAGGGTTCTGTGAGCTCATCCCTGGATTCCTACCTCTCCTTGCACATTGCACATTTTGGACCTTCTTGATATTTTTTGCACAGACACTTGTCATGCACTTGTGCTCCATATATTATTGCTTCTAAGAGACGTTATACACTGTGAATGTTTTTGATTTTTTATTTATTATTTACTTTATGAGGATTCACCATTCATTCACTTTTAGACACCTTATGGTTATTTATTAGTTTTGATTCTACTTTTTGCTGTAGCGCGGGACCATTCTTTAGCTTATATTATACTGTGAGTGGATTGTGATACACTTTAGGCTCTGCTGCAGACAGCTGTGATTATATGTATTTTATCACTTATTTACACTTTTTTATCACTTCACTTTGATGTGTATTAGTTTGTTATAACACTTTTAATAGCGCGAAGGCTTTTTTACCTTTTAATAAAATATACAGCATTGTCCTTTCCCGGTCTGCAGATTACCACTTTATCAGCATAGATATGCCGACCATAGTTCCACTGTACAAAGCATCCGTTGAAACGTTCATCCATCCGGACAGAACATCCAGTCTTTCTAAAGGGCTTAGGCACAGACAAGTAGTCCCAAATAGCTTCACCGTACCAAAGCTCACGATTAGCTTCAATCTCCCGCATGACATCCTGGGGCACATAGGGGAACTCCAGTCCATACTCTGCGGCCACACGCTTGTTTAACATCCTTTGCAAGCGAGCACGTTTTGGCAAAGATCTGTCTCTCCCCATACCAGGCGGTACACAGGAATCTAATGACTTTTTCACCATAGACCCAGCCGGTGTCTTTAGCGAATCAATAACTTTTGACAAAGTCCCAGCAACAGCACTGTGCGTCTCCACACAGGGTGACGTCTTCCCAGAACTCATGGCAGTCCATTCAGGAAGGGTCATTGTGGAGGCAACATCCTCGCCTTGTGACCACAATAGCTCTTGCGACATGGTTTCAAATAAGTCATCATCCCCGGAAAGATCCAACATGGATTCTATTTCCGAGTCTCTCAATTCTTCCGCTGGCAAATATTTATTTACAGTCCCCAACAGTGCCTTACCCGTTCCAGGCGTAGACTCTGGTAGCTCCGGCTCAGGTAACCTCTGGGGTAGGCCTCGACCACGGCCGCGGGAAGCCTTCACATAGCCCACCTTCTTCTGAGCAGGCACCATAGGAGTAGGTGTAGTGGACTCAGGAATCAAAGTAATGTCCCCTGATGAGACGGCAGCAGCAGTGTCTCTTTCTGAAACATTGTCGGTAGCAACAGGCAGAGTGGCGGCCCGTCGCTCTCTCTCTGTAGCAGTAGTAGCTTCCACTGTAGCGATACCTGTCACCCAATCCATCCGATAGGCACGGGGTGGCATAGTAGGTGGCTCCACCACAAACAAGTACTCTCCACACTGCAGACATCGGCCGAATGGACGAAGATGTACGGCCAATCCTCCACATCGATGGCAGGTCATGCCCAGTCCCTCAACATCTCCCAAGGTATACAGGACAAACTTCCCCTGCGGCTTCATTCGAACTCCAGTATCCGTGAGCAGAGTTCCAGATTGCACAGTATTCATCACGGTGCTTGCAGGGAACACTCTGGGTCCCACAACCGATTGCAACGCCGGAAAAGACATGGCCACACTCTGATCTTTTCAGAACGATCACGAGGCCTCTCTTCTCCTCTGGCGCCAAGCACACTACACGCGTCCCACGCGGTAGCAAGTAGGGTTACTCCTCCCACTTGTTCTTTCAGTCACGTAGCTCCTGGGCCTCTACTGGCACCCAGCGTCTACGCACTCAAAAGCAAAGTCCCGCAGTTTAACCTTTCCTCTTCCTGAAAAACTTTTTCTCAAAGTCCAGCTCTCTCTGTAAACTCCCGGTAAAACACTCCACTGGGTTGCAACAACTGACGGTCAACAAATCCCGGACGACGCCCCCACATGTAGCACTAATTCACGGTGGAGCTGCTGGTTTAAGCGGGTCTGTTACCTTCACCTTGCTTCCCTCTGTTTCACCGGCACCGGGTCTAGGGTTCCGTTAAGTTTACTTCTGGACGACACACGCACCAACACTGGAGTACGTTTTCAATGTTTTATTGAACAGACAAACTTTAGGAAGTAGCAGGAAAGAGGCGGAAAAGGAAACTTTCAGGAGAAACTCAAATATTTTCTTATAGAATCGTAGCGGCAAATGTCCTGGTAGAATTCAGATAATTAGGTGGAATGCGCTCTCCTTGTGGGACACACTCCTTGCTCGTCTGGATAGGCCTCTCTCACCGGTCTAGCAGCCAGAACGCAGCACGAATCAAAAGTCTCTGCCACAGACTTGTTTGGCGGGGTAAATCCGTATGATCCTCTGCCACAGGATGTATCAGATTTTTCTGCAGTGAAAGTCAGTCACAGTGCCTGAACCTTTAAGCCGAACTGGCAACACTATGCTGTATAGTTACGTCTTTTGGATACGTCCTTCAACCGAGTCACCAGGCCCCTCTATAGACCAGCACGCTGCGTGATCTCTCCAAGACGGGTCCTCCCCTGGGATCTCCTCGGCTGTCCAGCTTCGTCACACAGGACCGACAGCTCAGGACCATTCCTCGGCCGCGGTGGTAGGCCCCAGACAAGCCTCTGGACCCACCCCTGCTCCGCTGTATCGTGGGCCTCCTGATCGGAGGACCACGAGGTAGCTCCTTAACGCATACCTGTCGGCCAGGAGGGCCAGCAGGTGGCTGTAAAACGACCCTAGAACATGGCATCTGTCCCATAAATACCCTCTTCCCAGAATGCAACTCAGAGGACCACCTCCACCGAGCTTGTCTCTGAGACAGAGGAGCATCTATACACTTCGACACGTTGCCTTTCCAACACTGACCAGTAGCAACAGCGACACCCACCGGTCAGCACGGAAGCACACACAACATCAGCCAAGCTGGAACAGAGGCGAACTTTTAACCTTCCTAACACACAATTTACTAAATTTACCTAACCTGCGGTCGATTGTAAATCTACCAGCGCTACACTAGTATAGTGTCTCTACGGATCAGTATCTTAATCAAAATCAGAACTATACTAGTGTACTAGTGTTAGTATAGTGCCCCCAAAAATGTAGGGTTAGCAGGATCAGCCTCGATCATCCCATACTCATTCACATAGGGAGGGAGCCGGGATCTGGCGGCCCCCTCGTTTCAGGGAGCTTCCAGATTCTGATAAGCCCGCTGCCCGCAGACCCCCACAACCACAGCTCAAGGTTGTTGGGAAGAGGCCCTGGTCCCCAGAGCCCCCCGGCCCAAAGCACCCCCCCATGGTGAGGGCATGTGGACTGGTATGGTTCAGGAGGAGGTCCAGTTGCTCGCTCCCCCCCTTTCCTGACCTGCTGAGATGTATGCTTGGATAAGGGTCTGGTATGGATCTTGGGGGGGGGACCCCACACTTTTTTTTATTTTGGAGTGGGGTTCCCCTTAAAATCCATACCAGACCCGAAGGGCCTGGTATGCATGGGGGACCCACACCGTTTTTTTTCTTTTTTATGTATTGCCGGTAATGGCTTGCAACCACAAGTCAAGTTTTGCTGCAGCAGGTTCTATACAGAGCACAGATGCGCCACTTTACAGGCAGACTAAGGCTTCCCCCCATGCACTATATTTAAAGGAATTTTTCATTTTTATTGTTTCACTTTAAGCATCATTAAAATCACTGCTCCTGTAAAAAGATCTTTTTTGTTTTTTCTAAATGTTTGCATTGATACATGTCCCCCAGGACAGTACCCAGGCTCCCATACCCTTTTTATGGCCAATAATTTGCAAATTAGCCTTCAAAATGGGGATTTTTGATTGTTCACATTCAGGTCCCATAGACTTTAATAGGGTTCAGGGCTTGGGTACGAACTTTTGTGATGTTCGAGAATTCTGGCACAAACCAACCGGGGGTGTTCGATCCAACTCTAATAAAATGCACTTTTTTTTATCTTTCAAAAAGTGTTTCCCAGTGCTAAACCTTTCATCCAATTTTTAAATTGCTACGTTTGTAAATTTAAAAAGCCAATATAAAGGAATAGTAGTGGTAAAAAAAAGCATTTCTGTGTTTAAGTAATCATTTATTTTGTATAATTTTCTTCTAAGGGGGCGTGGTAGGGGGGTGTGCCCTATGCCTAAATACTTTTGCTAATAGGTGTCCATTTATTCCCATCTTAAAAAGTTGGGAGGTATGCTCCATGCTGGTCCTGGAAACTGTCGGGTGGCCATAGTGCCAGAAGGGCCCAGTACTTGTGGAACTGGTGAGAATTATTATACCAATCCTGGCTAAAGAACTTGTGCATTGCGGGCATTGTCAGGGGGCATTACAGTACTGTACTGTACTCTGTGCCCACTACTATTGGGAGTATGCCCTGTATTTGTACCTGTAACGTCTATAAAAGCAGGACTGTGTTACTGTACAGCAGGGGCGTTGCTAGGTGGCAAAAAGACCAGGGGCTTCAGCCCGAAGTCCAAGGCCGGCACGGGGGGGGGCCTCTAGTGGCGCTGGGTTTTTTTGGTTGGGCGGAGGGGTTGTGTGGTTGTGTGGCGGGGGTAGGCTGACTTGCTGGTTGCTGCCTGGCTTACCAGTGCCCATCAATGCTGACCACTAAACTGACCTGCCTACCTGACACACACTGACCTACATACACTGACCTACCTGACCCACACTGACCTACATACACTGGCCTACCTGACACACACACTGACCTACCTGACACACACACACTGACCTACCTGACACACACACACTGACCTACCTACCTGACATACACTGACCTACATACACTGACCCACACTGACCTACCTGACCTACATACACTGACCTACAATGACCTACATACAATGACCTACCTGACCCACACTGACCTACACTGACCTACCCACACTGACCTACCTGACCTACATACACTGACCTACCTGACAAGTACTGACCTACATACACTGACCTACCTGACAAGTACTGACCTACATACACTGACCTACCTGACCCACACACACTGACCTACCTGACACACACTGACCTACCTGACCTACACTGACCCACCCACACTGACCTACCTGACCTACATACACTGACCTACATACAATGACCTACCTGACATACACTGACCTATCTGACCCACACTGACCTACATACACTGACCCACCCACACTGACCTACCTGACCCACACTGACCTACATACACTGACCTACCTGACACACACTGATCTACACTGACCTACATGACATACATACACTGACCCACACTGACCTACATACAATGACCTACCTGACCCACACTGACCTACACTGACCTACATACACTGACCTACCTGACCCACCCACACTGACCTCCATACACTGACCTACCTGACAGACACTGACCTACCTGACACACACTGACCTACCTGACACACACTGACCTACATACACTGACCTACATACACTGACCTACCTGACATACACTGACCTACACACACTGACCCACCCACACTGACCTACCTGACCCACACTGACCTACATACACTGACCTACCTGACACACACACTGACCTACCTGACACACACACTGACCTACCTACCTACCTGACATACACTGACCTACCTGACATACACTGACCCACCCACACTGACCTACCTGACCCACACTGACCTACCTGACCCACACTGACCTACATACACTGACCTACTTGACATACACTGACCTACCTGACCCACACACACTGACCTACCTACCTGACATACACTGACCTACATACACTGACCTACCTGACCCACACACACTGACCTACCTACCTGACATACACTGACCTACCTGACATACACTGACCTACCTGACCTACACACACTGATCCACACTGACCTACATACACTGACCCACCCACACTGACCTACCCGACATACACTGACCTACCTGACCCACACACACTGAAATACCTGACCTACATACACTGACCTACCTGACCCACACTGACCTACATACACTGACCCACACACACTGAAATACCTGACCCACACTGACCTACATACACTGACCTACCTGACCTACATACACTGACCTACCCACACTGACCTACCTGACATACACTGACCTACCTGACCCACACACACTGACCCACACTGACCTACATACACTGACCTACCTGACATACACTGACCTACATACACTGACCCACACACACTGAGCTACCTGACCCACACTGACCTACATACACTGACCTACCTGACCCAAACACACTGACCTACCTGACCTACACACACTGATCCACACTGACCTACATACACTGACCCACCCACACTGACCTACCCGACATACACTGACCTACCTGACCCACACACACTGAAATACCTGACCCACACTGACCTACATACACTGACCCACCTGACCCACACTGACCTACATACACTGACCCACACACACTGAAATACCTGACCCACACTGACCTACATACACTGACCTACCTGACCCACACTGACCTACATACACTGACCCACACACACTGACCTACCTGACCCACACTGACCTACACTGACCTACCTGACCTACCCACACTGACCTACCTGACATACACTGACCTACCTGACCCACACACACTGACCCACACTGACCTACCTGACATACACTGACCTACATACACTGACCCACCCACACTGAGCTACCTGACCCACACTGACCTACATACACTGACCTACCTGACCCACACACACTGACCTACCTGACCCACACACACTGAAATACCTGACGTACACTGACCTACATACACTGACCTACCTGACCCACACTGACCTACATACACTGACCTACCTGACCCACCTGACCTACACTGACCTACCTGACCCACACTGACCTACCTGACCCACACTGACCTACATACACTGACCTACCTGACCCACACACTGACCTACCTGACCCACACACACACTGAAATACCTGACGTACACTGACCTGCATACACTGACCTACCTGACCCACACTGACCTACATACACTGACCCACACACACTGACCTACCTGACCCACACACACTGACCTACATACACTGACCCACCCACACTGACCTACCTGACATACACTGACCTACCTGACCCACACGGACCTACATTGACCTACATGCACTGACCTACCTGACATACACTGACCTACCTGACATACACTGACCTACATACACTGACCTACCTGACACACACTGACCTACATACACTGACCTACCTGACACACACTGACCTACATACACTGACCTACCTGACATACACTGACCTACATACACTGACCTACCTGACATACACTGACCTACATACACTGACCTACCTGACCCACACACACTGACCTACATACACTGACCCACCCACACTGACCTACCTGACACACACTGACCTACCTGACCCACACTGACCTACACTGACCTACCTGACCTACCCACACTGACCTACCTGACATACACTGACCTACCTGACCCACACACACTGACCCACACTGACCTACCTGACATACACTGACCTACATACACTGACCCACCCACACTGAGCTACCTGACCCACACTGACCTACATACACTGACCTACCTGACCCACACACACTGACCTACCTGACCCACACACACTGAAATACCTGACGTACACTGACCTACATACACTGACCTACCTGACCCACACTGACCTACATACACTGACCTACCTGACCCACCTGACCTACACTGACCTACCTGACCCACACTGACCTACCTGACCCACACTGACCTACATACACTGACCTACCTGACCCACACACTGACCTACCTGACCCACACACACACTGAAATACCTGACGTACACTGACCTGCATACACTGACCTACCTGACCCACACTGACCTACATACACTGACCCACACACACTGACCTACCTGACCCACACACACTGACCTACATACACTGACCCACCCACACTGACCTACCTGACATACACTGACCTACCTGACCCACACGGACCTACATTGACCTACATGCACTGACCTACCTGACATACACTGACCTACCTGACATACACTGACCTACATACACTGACCTACCTGACACACACTGACCTACATACACTGACCTACCTGACACACACTGACCTACATACACTGACCTACCTGACATACACTGACCTACATACACTGACCTACCTGACATACACTGACCTACATACACTGACCTACCTGACCCACACACACTGAAATACCTGACGTACACTGACCTACATACACTGACCTACTTGACCCACACAGACCTACATACACTGACCTACACACACTGACTTACACTGACCTACCCACACTGACTTACCTGACATACACTGACCTACCTGACATACACTGAGCTACCTGACCCACCCACACTGACCTACCTGACATACACTGACCTACCTGACCCACACACACTGACTGACCTACCTGTGTCCAGGTCCTGCAGCAGCAGCTCAGCCGTGGTGCTGGTGTGTGAGGCAGCCAGAGGAGGAGGAGAGCCGCCCGCCCGAGCGCCGATCGATGTCGCACAGCGGCCAAATTGTGCTTGCCACCTTCTTCCTCTTCCTGTAACAGCGCGCTGGGATAGGACTGGGCCGCTCCAGTCCAGAAATGGCATGAGAACTAGCGCGGAGGAGGAGGAAGTGCAATCCTCCTCCGCTTTGAATGCCGGGCAGTGTGGGCAGTGACGTCACTGGTTGCTAGCCGCTAGGCGGCTATAGCAACCAGTGACTGAGAGTAGAGTCGGGGGGGCGGGGGCGGAGCTGGAGCCGGAGCCAGCGCTACCACGGCTCAGTCCGCTCCTGTCCCCTGCATTCTAGGACTGGGACCAGAGACTCGGGGCTATTAGCTCCAGGCTCGGGGCTGTAGCCCCAATAGCCACCCCCTGGTGACGCCTCTGCTGTACAGTACATCCACCTGTGTTCCAGCACAAGCTCATATAAGCTGCCTATGCGGAACTCCCATTCAATCATTCATCTAACATCCACAGTTTTTCCAGTACTGGGACTTGTTTTTGCAGTTCAGCACTATCAGTACAATACTCAAAATGTGTAAGCATTTACTTGCATCTGTATCTACAAGCACAGGTAAAAATATATAATATGTTAAGACATACATGTGTCCAAGTTGCATTTATTTCTTTTTTAGTTTTGGATAGTACTGTATGGTGTGGGGTTAGAGCATCTATGAGGGTTTTACTGCTGTCTGTATCCTCATTGGAAGGATTTGATCTCACTTCCTGCCCCATAGGCAACAGGAAGCGAAAGGGAATCTACCCTTAGGAAGGGGAATTCACTGTAATTTTTGTTGGCTAGAGTTACATGAAAAATGTATTTGTTCCAATTTACATACAAATTCAACTTAACTACTCGACTACAGGAAGATTTACCCCCCCTTCATGACCAGGCCATTCTTTGTGATACGGCACTGCGTTACTTTAACCACTTCCCGCCGGCCTATAGCAGATGACGTCCGGGCGGTGGTTGTGTTATCCTGACTGGGCGGCATATGACGTCCAGCAGGATAACCCCCTAGCGTGGCGATCGGGGACGGCATGTGTCCTTCGGACACAGCGCTTCCCCGATCACGGTAAACAGCCAGTGAATTTGGCCATTTACCACGTGATTTGCTGTGTCAACGTCACAGCCGATCACATGTCATAACAAGTGCAGGGCAGGGATCGAGGAAGGCGGGTGTCCCTTGGACACAAATTTACTGTTTACCATGTAACCGGCTGTGTCCAATCACAGCCGGTCACAAATGTAAACACAGAGGAGCAGTTACCATCTGATCTCTGCTCTCTCCTCACACACCGATCGTGTGAGCAGAGAGCAGGGATCAGTAAGTGAGATTGTCTGTTAGTGTGTTATCTGTACCATACCACAGTGCACAACACGACCCCCCCAATAAAGAGGACCTGTCACACAGCCCAGCCCATCTGATCAATCAGCCCATCTGTCAATCAGCCCATCTGTCAATCAGCCCAGCCAATCAATCAGCCCATCTGTCAATCATCTGTCACAGGCCCACCGCTATCAGTACCGCCATTGGTACCGCCACACAGGCTACCAGTACCGCCATCGGTACCACCGCCAGTCCTGCCATCAGGCCCACCGCCATCAGTACCACCATTGGTACCACCACACAGGCTACCAGTACCGCCAGTTCCGCCATCAGGCCCGCCATCGGTACCGCCATCAGGCCCACCATCTATACCACCACACAGGCCCGCCACACAGGCCTGCTACCAGTACCGCCATCCGTACCGCCAACGGTACCGCCACCACCACACGTACCGCTACCTGCACCGCCATCGGTACCACCACCACCCGTACCGCCACCTGTACCGCCACACAGGCCCGCCACTAATACCACATCGGTACCACCACTACCACCAGCAGTACCATTATATAGGCCCGCCAAAAAGCACTACCATAATGTCGCAAAGTGTTTACACACCTGAGGAGGCATATGCCCTTCTTACCATGTCGGATGATGAGAGCAGCGGGGAGCTCCCATCATCCGATTCTGGTTCGGAATATGAGCCAGTGGAGGATAGTGGATTGGAGTCCGAGTCCTCGGAGGAAACCGTCCCTCCCAAAAGAATGAGATCAGGACCGAGATCAGGACCAAGTTTAGGACATCTGCCCACCACCAGCAGCGCCAGACCCCAGGAAGTGGAGCCCAGTACAAGTACTGGAATCACACGCCCAACCTGAAGAACCCAGCCCCAGTCCTACCTTCCTGATGCCCTGGCAAACCCCTTATGGTTGCCTGCCAACTCAGGATCCGCTATCATCCCCCCTTTCACTGCACAGCCAGGTGTGCAGCCCGACATTACAAATTTTTCTCAATTTGATTATTTTTGTTTATTTTTCCCACAAGATTGTCTGCAGAATATGGTGGATCAAACTAACCTGTATTCATCCCAATTTATTGCTGCCAACCCCTATTCTTCCTATGCCCACATGTTCCAGTGGCGACGCCTAACACTGGACGAATTTAAATTGTTGGCATACAAAAAAGAATGAAGTCCATGCATATTGGTCCACCAACCCCACCCACCACATGCCCATATTTTTTTTTTCTTTTCTTCTCTTTTTTTTTTTTTTTTTGCCACATCAGTGTCCATTTTCAGGAGCGAAAGTTTCACCTTTACGGTTCAATACTTTCCCGACTCATTACTCACAACATAGTGGCTTTGATACCTCTTGTCTCTTATTATTTTTCTTTCCATATTACAAATCTCTTTTGTATCAATCTACTTATTTGTAGCATCAAACTATCCTGCCTGAGATTTAATCATAAGGTCGTAACTTAAACCCCGCTTAAACCACACTAGTCAAACCCCCTACCCTTCCCCACCCACCCACCCCCCAATCTACTCCTTCTCAAGGTCCTATATTTCTTTCCTCCATGCACCTTCATATTAACTGAATCCCCCCCACCCAATGGACACCACTCCTGTTGCCTGTTCCCCATCTATCCTTCTCGTTAGGTTCACCTTAGCAAGATCTATTGAATTCTCAAGACCTCTACCTCTACCTCTAGTGAGCTTTTAAATTTTTGCCACTTCTTCCATTTTTCCTCAAACTCTTCCAATTCCGCTTCCTCCGCACATCTCAAATATTCTAAGTTCTGGGTTTCATTTATTTTGTCGTACCATTCTTGTATTGTTGGACCATTTTTCTCCTGCCAGTGACTTACAAACAAACTTTTAGCTGCATTCAACATTTGTGGAACTAGTGTTCTCAGATACAATTCAGTTGGCATTCTAAAGCCATGAAACAGACATGCCCATGGATCGTCCGGCACTGCTATTTGGGTTATCTCACCAATGATTTTCCTTATATCATCCCAAAATTCCCTTATTTTTGTGCAGTGCCACCAAATGTGTGACATTGTACCCAATTCCATACATCCCCTCCAGCAAAATTGTGAAGTTTCGTTCTGGTACTTAGAAGCTCTGTCTGGGGTAATATACCATCTTGACAAGCATTTGTAATTTAGCTCAGACATTTTATAGTTTACCGAAGTATTGTGAACTCGCTTCAATAAGGTTGTGACCTCATCTTCTTTAAGCTTTGATTTTAATTCTGACTCCCATTTTTTAATGTATGCTGGGATGTTTGTTCCCTTCAGATCCACCAGTATCCTATAGGTTTTTGAAATACCCTTCTTCCCATCCTGACCAACACAAAGTTTCTCAAACGGTTTGAGGTTGTCCATCATTCTAATTGGTTGGGGGAGCGTTTCAACAAAGTTTTTTTAACTGACTGTATCGCCACCTGTTGAGGGTCATAAGGTCACTTTATTTTTCAGGTCCTGAAATGAGCATAGTTTACCTTTCTGCATAACATCCTTTAGCTGAACTCCTCCTTGCAGTATCCATCTCCCACACAAATTCTCCATTCCTGGTGCAAAAAACTCAGTGTCCCTCAGAGGGATCAAAGGGGAGTTATACTCCCATTTATCCCTCCTATGCAAATTATCCCATATTTTCAAAGTGTGTCTGGTGATACTGTGTGCCTCAGAACAAAGTTTCCTAAAAATGTGAAGGTATCCAAATGACTTTACTTAACTCTACTTTACTAATTGTGTTTTCCATTTTTACCCACCTCTTCTCTTTATTTCCTTTTACCCAATCTATAATTCTTGATAGAGTGATTGCTTCGTGATATAATCTAATGTCTGGTGCTCCCCACCCCCCTTTCTCTTTGTCCCTTGCCAAAGTGTCATACCTTATACGTGGCTTTTTCCCCCTCCAAATAAATTTAATAATAAGAGAATGCAATTTTTTAAGATATGCCTTTGGAAGTGGAATTGGTAACATCTGCATTTTAAATAGAATCTTTGGCAGGATTGCCATTTTAATAATATTAATTCTACCCCCCCATGACAGCTGTCCTCTTGTGATTCTATTCAATTCCCTCTTGACCTCATTAAGGAGAGGGACGAAGTTAGCTTGGAACAGTAACTCTCTATTCCCTGTTATCTTTACCCCAAGGTAGTTTATCTCCTTTTTTCCCCATAAAAATGGGAATTCTTTGTGGACCATGTGATCTTTTTTATCAGTCTTAATTTCTAATATTTCAGATTTAATTGGATTAATCTTGAAATTTGATATTTCCCCGTATTCTTTCAAAGTTTTGAGCAGGTTAGGAAGAGTTATTCTAGGTCTAGTAATATACAACAAAATATTATCTGCAAAAGCAGCCATTTTATGTTCTTCCTCACCGTCAAAAACCCCCGAGATGTCCGGGTTTTGCCTTATCTGTTCAAGCAAGGGCTCAAGCGTCAGTACGAACAAAAGGGGGGACAATGGGCAACCTTGTCTTGTTCCGTTAGTCATTTCAAACGGCTCAGATAGCGTTCCGTTAACCTTGACCCTTGCTGAAGGACATGTATACAGTGCCTTTATCCTTCTGATCACAATTGGCCCAAATCCTATTTCCTTCAATGCACTGAACATAAAGCCCCTGTCTACCCTGTCAAAAGCTTTCTCAGCGTCTATTGACAGGAGTAGCCCTGGGGCTCCACTGTCCCTCATTTTTTGAATTACCATAAGCGTTCTGATCCCATTGTCCCGTCCCTCCCTACCCGGAGTGAATCCCGCCTGATCTGGGTGTATCATATTATTTAGGATGTTCTTCACTCTCCCTGCCAGTATTTTCGCGAACAGTTTCGTGTCTGCATTTAGGAGCGCTAATGGTCTGTAGCTAGAACAGAGTGTACTGTTCTTGCCCTCCTTCAAACTGATGGCAATAATCGCTTCTGACGCTTCTTTTCCCATGTCCCACTTCGTGCTGATCCCGTTCATATATGTACAGAGTTTAGGGATTAGGAGGTCTTGGAATCTTTTGTAATATAATACGGAGAAACCATCCGGCCCAGGGCTTTTCCCTACTGACGTCTCCCTCAATGTTTTTTTAATTTCCTCTTCTGTAATGGGACCCTCAAGTAAGTTATATTTATCTTCTTCTATTTTCTTTAGACCAAGTTCCTGAAAAAAAACTTTAGTTCTCTCCCTTTTTTTTTTCTGCCTCCCTTTTTGGGGTAGTGTTATTGATCGAATACAGTCCCTCAAAGTACTTTTGGAAAATTTTGGCAATTTCTCTTGTTCTATATTTTACCTCCCCATCTAAAGTCTTGATTTTCTCAATATAGTTATTGGACTTCCTTTTTTTTAGGATCTTTGCTAGGAACTTCCCCGGTTTATTACCTCCCACATATCTCTCTTTCTTTAGTAAGTTGTACGTTTCTCGCGTATCTTGTTCAATTAAGGTTCTCATGGCCTCTCTTTTGTTGTGAAGTCTAAGGAGCACCTCCTTCCCCCCCATCTTTTTTATGCGTCTGTTCAAGTTCCGCTATTTCATTCATGATTACAAGTTTATCTTCCCTTCTCTTTCTCTTCTTTTCCGCACCTGCCTTAATCAAGATCCCCCTAATATAGGCTTTGTGTGCCTCCCATATTATTGACTCTGAGACTTCAGCTGTTTCATTAGTTTTAAAGTAGAACTCTAGTTCCCTCGACACCAGGTCCCGTATCTCTTTGTCATTTATTAATTCTTCATTTAACTTCCAGCTAAAGCTCTTGTTATGGGTCTGTCTCATATTCACTGTTAAGCTTATAGGCGCATGGTCAGAGAAAGTCACTACCCCAATATCTGAGCCAGCGATCTCCTCTAAAGAGCAGTGCTCGATCAAAAAAAAGTCCAGTCTGGAATAAGTCCCATGTACGGGGGAGTAGAACGTATAGTCCCTACTGTCAAGATGCTGCGTCCTCCACATGTCCACCATTTGGCACTGGTACAATTTCTTTCTCACTCTATTGCTCCAGGCCAAACTCGCCCCCCGCACATGGGACAATTTGTCCTTCCCTGGCTCTAAACACAAATTGAAGTCACCAGCCATTATAGCTAGGCCTTCCTTAAATTCGGTAAATTCAGCCAACCTCTTGATCATATAACTATGTGGGTTTTTGTTTGGGCCATAAATGTTTGCCAGTGAACATTCAATACCATTGAGTTTCCCTTTTAGAAACAAAAACCGTCCCTCCGGGTCAGTCCTTCTCTCGTGTAAATCGAACCTTACTCCATTAGCAAACCCAATGGCTACTCCTTTTGCGCGCAGTGTGGGTGAGTCACCGTACAACCTAACTGGGAAGTCCTTGGAGAAGATTTTTTGGTTCCTCTCCAGGAGAAAATGAGTCTCCTGAAGAAATACCACATCTGCTCCCCGGAATTTCAGTTCCTGCAAAATATTAGCACACTTCACACGTGCGTTCAAACCTCGTACATTATATGAAATTATTTTAATATTGCTCATCTATCCTACAGAAGTTCTTTCCTAAGCCCTGCAACAGAGTGGTGTCCATGGGATTCACAATTCAAGATTATTCTTTGTAGTTTCTTACCGGACTTCAGCTCCTGCCTATTCCCACGACCCGTACCCTCCCCCTCCCTCCAACCTCCCCCATTACCCACCCCGCTCCCCCTTCCCTCCCCTTCCCCCATGGGGGTATTAGGCCATCTCATGACCTGAAAAAACTCCACCCGCCCCTTCGGTTCTCCCCCTTGAGGTTGAGATCGGACTGGGCCGCCCCTTTCCCAATGCTCCCCCTGATATTAAGGGGTGCCCAAGCCTGGATGATCCCCCCCCCTCCTTAAACGCAGCCTTTAGACAATATTTAGACAATATTCAAAATTCATCATCCTCTTCAGGCCATATGCAATCTATGGTATAAGACAGAATAGCCAAACAAAAATAAAGTATAGACTTATATTACTTGCCCGTCTTCCTCTTTCTCCGTTCCGTTCTGGAGACTTTTATTTTTCTTTATTGCCACCAATTTTCTCCCTGGCTGGATTATAACTGGGGTTAACAGCACTTACCCCTTCCTGCGGTTTCCAGGCTCTCTCCTCTAGTTTTTTTTTTTCCTCTTTCCAAGCTTTCTTTCCACACTACCTTGTTCCGTATATTAGAAATCCCATCATATTTTGCTGTAGCCCGAAACCCCCCACACTGGGAGCAGCGGATATCACAGGCGGGCTTGGGAAAGACAGCCAGAGGGCGGGTGCATCACACCCAATGCCGCTTCGGCTCCTCCATTGAGCCGTGCAGCATCTCCGCGGCAGCGGCGTTCCCGTAGTAGAAAGGGAGAGAGCGGAGAGGCAGTGTAGGCTGAAACAAGACTACGGAGAGTCTGTGAGTCACAAATCTTCAGCAGTACAGGCAGACGGCCGAGAGATCAACTCCACCGAAGGGGGATACGGAGGGGCGAGGGGGGGAGACGAACAGCAGACCGGACGAGGGAAGGGACGCACCGGCCCTAGCTATGCATGAGCCGGCGTCTCAGGGAGGGGATACCAAGCCTCCCGGGCTTAGCATCGCGTCAGGTGAACTGCCCACATCCGGCTCCTCCCACCACCACATGCCCATATATTCCGCTGTCATGTCCAGAACAAGATACCACTTGATTATGCATTTTCTCCACTTCAATGACAATTCAAAGTGCCCTCCCCGAGATCATCCCACCCATGACAAATTGTACAAGATACGCCCCCTAATCAATTCCTTTTCCCAGCGATTTAGAGACGTTTTATCCCAGACCAAAAAATTTGTGTGGACGAGTCCTTCATACATTTCACTGGCCGACTGCACTTCAAGCAGTATATACAGTGGCTTGCGAAAGTATTCGGCCCCCTTGAATTTTTCAACCTTTTGCCACATTTCAGGCTTCAAACATAAAGATATAAAATTTTAATTTTTTGTGAAGAATCACCAACAAGTGGGACACAATTGTGAAGTGGAACGAAATATATTGGATATTTTAAACTTTTTTAGCAATTAAAAAACTGAAAAGTGGTGCGTGCAAAATTATTCGGCCCCTTTACTTTCAGTGCAGCAAACTCACTCCAGAAGTTCAGCGAGGATCTCTGAATGATCCAATGTTGTCCTAAATGACTGATGGTGATAAATAGAATCCACCTGTGTCTAATCAAGTCTCTGTATAAATGCACCTGCTCTGTGATAGTCTCAGGGTTCTGTTGAAAGCGCAGAGAGCATCATGAAGACCAAGGAACACACCAGGCAGGTCCGTAATACTGTTGTGGAGAAGTTTAAAGCCGGATTTGGATACAAAAAGATTTCCCAAGCTTTAAACATCCCAAGGAGCACTGTGCAAGCGATCATTTTGAAATGGAAGGAGTATCAGACCACTGCAAATCTACCAAGACCTGGCTGTCCCTCTAAACTTTCAGCTCAGACAAGGAGAAGACTGATCAGAGATGCAGCCAAGAGGCCCATGATCACTCTGGATGAACTGCAGAGAACTACAGCTGAGGTGGGAGAGTCTGTCCATAGGACAACAATCAGTCGTACACTGCACAAATCTGGCCTTTATGGAAGAGTGGCAAGAAGAAAGCCATTTCTCAAAGATATCCATAAAAAGTCTCGTCTAAAGTTTGCCACAAGCCACCTGGGAGACACACCAAACATGTGGAAGAAGGTGCTCTGGTCCGATGAAACCAAAATCGAACTTTTTGGCCACAATGCAAAACGATATGTTTGGCGTAAAAGCAACACAGCTCATCACACTCAACACGTCATCCACACTGTCAAACATGGTGGTGGCAGCATCATGGTTTGGGCCTGCTTTTCTTCAGCAGGGACAGGGAAGATTTTTAAAATTGAGGGGAAGATGGATGCAGCCAAATACAGGACCATTCTGGATTAAAACCTGTTGGAGTCTGCAAAAGACCTGAAACTGGGGCGGAGATTTATCTTCCAACAAGACAATGATCCCAAACATACAGCAAAATCTACAAAGGAATGGTTCACAAATAAACGTATCCAGGTGTTAGAATGGCCAAGTCAAAGTCCAGACCTGAATCCAATCGAGAATCTGTGGAAAGAGCTGAAAACTGCTGTTCACAAACGCTCTCCATCCAACCTCACTGAGCTCGAGCTGTTTTGCAAGGACGAATGGGCAAGAATTTCAGTCTCTCGATGTGCAAAACTGATAGAGACATACCCCAAACGACTTGCAGCTGTAATCGCAGCAAAAGGTGGCTCTACAAAGTATTAACGCAAGGGGGCCGAATAATTTTGCACGCCCCACTTTTCATTTTTTTATTAGTTAAAAAAGTTTCAAAAATCCAAAAGATTTTGTTCCACTTCACAATTGTGTCCCACTTGTTGGTGATTCTTCACAAAAAATAAAAATTTTATATCTTTATGTTTGAAGCCTGAAATGTGGCAAAAGGTTGAAAAGTTCAAGGGGGCCGAATACTTTCGCAAGCCACTGTACCAAGCAAGAGAGCCAGGTAGGGGCTGAAATTAAATATATTATGCGATCGAGCCACTGGATATGTCTTCACATTCCGGATCTACGAAGGCAAAGACTCCCAGCTCCAGCCCCATGATTCCCCCATATATATTGGAACCAGTGGTAAAATTGTCTGGGAGCTGGCATACCCCCTGTTCGACAAAGAATACCATTTATATGTCGACAACTATTATACCAGCCTGCCCCTTTTTCGTCACCTTTATAGTAAAAAAACCCTGGCCTGCGGTACTTAAAAAAAAAAAAAAAAATGGAAGGGATTCCCACAAAATTTGTTGACAAAAAAATTGCAAAATGGAGAATCGGCATTCATGAGGAACGAGGAGGTGTTCGCCATGAAGTGGAGGGACAAGAAAGATGTCCCGATCCTCTCTACCATCCATAATGACACCGTGGTGGAGATCCAAAGAAGAGGCGGCCCCATTGTAAAGCCCGAATGTGTCCATGATTATAATATGTACATCGGGGGGGGGGGGTGGATTTAAACGATCAGATGCTACAGCCCTATTTATCAACCAGAAATTCCCGTTATTGGTACAAGAAAGTTGCATTTCACATGGCCCTTTTTAATTCGTTTGTCTGCTACCAAAAAGCAACTCAAAACCATCAAATCACCTACCTGAAGTATATTGAAGATATCGTCACTGCCCTCATTTACCAACAAGGTCCCTCCCCAGTAAGCATTCGCTCTGATAGCGTGAGTCGACTTTACGAGCAACACTTTCCCTATCACATTCCCCCCACAGAATCTGGAAGAAGACGCCAAAAGAAATGCCATGTATGTAGCAGAGGAGGAGTAAGAAGAGATACCAGATATTATTGTCCCCAATGTCCCTCCCAACCTGGCCTGTGCATCGGGGATTGCTTCAAAAATTATCATACATCCATCCAATATTATTTTCCCTTATTATTAACAGACTGCTATTTCCCCATTTGCCTGCTACCATGTTAATTAACTGACCCTGGCCTGTTTACCGACGATGTCTTTGCTTGCCGATTTAAACCACGTTTCTGACTTCCATGTGCACCAACCTCAGCCTGTTTACTGACGATGCCTCTGCCTGCCGATTTAAACCATGTATCTGACTTTCACGTGCACCGACCTTAGCCTGTTAATCGACCATGTTTTTGCCTGCCACTGGGACTGATCTTTTGGCCATCTACTTCAGTACACAGGGGTCTCACATATGTGAGGGGCTTTAGAATAGCGTTCTGAGTAGAGAAAACCAGTTTTCCGTTTTCTGTGCTCCCAGAACAGGGTCTGGTTGCCCGGAGGCTTCAAAGCGATTTGGGTGGGAGAAGCCTCTACCCCTGTCCCCCTGGCCCTAAGCTTGATGGTCCTTCCTGCTGCTTGGACCAATACTTTGGCTGTGCTGACGATATTGCTGCCTGTAATGACCCATGACATTATGGACCATGTTTCTTTCTGCTGCTTGGACCAATACTTTGGCTGTGTTGACCATACATTTGCCTGCTGCCTCTACTGACTTTGGACAGTATTTCTGCCAGGACACCTCTGCCTGCTACCTGGACCTGTGCTTTGGCTGTGCTCTGGCTGTGCTGACAGTATCTCTGCCTGTACGAACTATGGACAGTATTCCTGCCTGCTGCCTGGATGATTGCTTTTGCTGTCGCTGACCTCATTCCTGCCTGCTGCCTGGACCGATGCTCTCCTCTGTGGACCACTGCACTTTTAAAACCACAGGTAATCTTTTGTTATTTGGTATGTACCTGCTATGTGTTAGAAATTTGAAGGGCCTTCAAAAATGTGATCGGTAGTCAGAAAATTATATGTGTAATTAATGCTGCTAGAATGCCTGGAGGTGCTACTTGGATGTTGGGCCTTTGTATGTGGCCAGGCTGTGTAAAAGTCTCAAACATGTGGTATCGCCATACGCAGGAGGAGTAGCAGAATGTATTTTGGGGTGTCATTTTTGCTATGTACATGCTATGTGTTAGAAATATCTTATAAAGGGACAAGTTTGTGTAAAAAAAATGCATTTTCATTTTTTTTCCACATATTCCAAAAACTTCTGGAAAAAAATGAAAAGTTCAAAAGACTCATTATGCCTCATAGATTATACGTTGGGGTGTTTTCTTTCCAAAATGGGGTCATTTTGTGGACAATTCCATTGTCCTGGTGCTCCAGGGCCTTCAAAAGTGTAATAGGTGGTTGAGAAAGGATATGTGCAATGTATGCTTGTAGAACGCCTGAAAGTGCTACTTCACTGTTGGGCCTTTGTATGTGGCCAGGCTGTGTAAAAGTCTCACACATGTGGTATCTCCATACTCAGGAGGAGTAGCGGAATGCATTTTTGGGTGTCATTTTTGCTATGTACATGCTATGTGTTAGAAATATCTTATAAATTTACAACCCTGTGTAAAAAAATGCATTTTCATTTTTTTTCCACATTTTCCAAAACCTTCTGGAAAAAAATGAACCGTTCAAAAGACTCATTATGCCTCATAGATTATACGTTGGGGTGTGTGCTTTACAAAATGGGGTCATTTTGTGGACAATTCCATTGCCCTGGTGCTCCGGGGCCTTCAAAAGTGTAATAGGTGTTTGAGAAAGGATATGTGCAATGTATGCTTGTAGAACGCCTGAAAGTGCTACTTTAATGTTGGGCCTTTGTATATGGCCAGTCTGTGTAAAAGTCTCACACATGTGGTATCGCCATACTCACGAGGAGTAGCAGAATGTATTTTGGGGTGTAGTTGCAATTATGCATATGCTGTGTGAGAGAAATAACCTGTTAATATGACCAGTTTGTGTAAAAAAAAAAAAAAAAAAATCTTAATTTTCCCAAGAATTGTGTGAAAAAATTACAACTTCAAAAAACTCACCATGCCTCTTAGTAAATACCTTGGACTGTCTACTTTCCAAAAAGTGGTCATTTGGGGGGTATTTGTACTTTCCTGGCTTCTTAGTGTCTCAAGAAATTAGATAGGCCTTCAGTACATCAGGTGTGATCAGATGTGATCAATTTTCAGTGTTTGGCACCATAGTTTGTAGACTCTATAACTTTCACAAAGACCAAATAATATACATTAATTTGGATTATTTTTACCAAAGATATGTAGCAGTATAAATTTTGTCACAAATTTATGCCGAAAAATGACTTATTTGCAAAATTTTACAATAGAAACTAAAAAAAAGTGTGTTTTTATTTAAAATTTTCAGTTTTTTCGCTTATATCGCAAAAAAATTAAAAAAACCCAGCGGTGATTAAATACCACCAAAAGAAAGCTCTATTTGTGAGAAGAAAATGATAAAAATTTTGTTTGGATACAGTGTAGCATGACTGAGTAATTGTCATTCAAAGTGTGAGAGCGCTGAAAGCTGAAAATTGGTCTGGGTGGGAAGGTGCATAAGTGTCTGGTATTGAAGTGGTTAACTGACAATTGTGAAGACGTGCTACTCTGTACCCAAATACATTTTTGTCCTTTTTCCCCTCAAATAGAGCGTTCTTTTGGTGGTATTTGATCACCTTAGTGGGTTTTTTTTTGTGCTACAAACAAAAAAGGCAGACAATTTTTGAAAAAAAAAAAAATATTTTCTGCTATAAAACATATCCAATAAAAAAAAGTAAAAAATCAAATTTTTTCATCAGTTTAGGCCAATACTGTATGTATTCTACTACACATTTCTGGTGAAAAAAATCCCAATAAGTGTATATTGTTTGGTTTACTCAAAAGCTATAGCGTCTACAAACTATGGGACATTTTTATTTATTTAGCTTTTATTTGTTTTTTTTACAAGTAATGGCAGCGATCAGCAACTTACAGTGGGACTGTGATATTGCGGCGGACAAATCTGACACTAACTGACACTTTTGATACTTTTTGGGGACCAGTGACACTAATACATTGATCAGTGCTAAAAAATATGCATTGTCACTGTACTAATGACACTGGCTGGGAAGGGGTTAACATCAGGGGCGATCAAATGGCTAAATGTGTGCCTAGGTTGTGCTTACTCACAGTGGGGGAGGTGCTTTGACTAGGGGAGGGCAAAGATCTGTGTTCCTGCTTAGCAGAAACACAGGATCAATGCCTTCCCTTCTGACAGAATGGCAATCTGCCTTGTTTACATAGGCCGACAGCCATTCTGCCTGTGTACTGTGTAATCGGTGGGTGCCAGCAGACATTGAGTCCGCGGTACCCGCCACTGGGCGCTCGCTGTGTGTGATCACAGTGAGAGCAGGTAGCCGAGTGCGTGCACATGTGCCACAGACCCGGAGGTGTCAGATCACATACTAGATACATGATCTGGCACAGAGCCCCCCCCCCGTTGCAGTATATGCATGGTGGGCAGTCCGCAAGTGGTTAAGAAAATGGCCACTAATAACACATTTCGTTCTTTGAGGAAGTGATTGCTTGAAATTCACTATGGGACTGTGTCTAAATCCCTGTGTGTATGTTTGATATTGGATACTCCTACTGTAGGAATATGTTCAACTTCCATTCACATATGTGGATTGAGTCTGGATGCTCTTAATGGAGGATAGCATTGTTCTTTGATGTTTATGGATCGCAGAAATATTGTATATTCTCATGTAATAACTAGTGGATTCTTTACAAGAAACTTTCGGAGCCGCCATTTTGAATATATGGATGTCTGTGAGAGGGAGATGGCTTATTGTCATGAAGATCACTTTACATTATTATTATTATACAGGATTTATTTAGCTTCAACAGTGCACGCAGAACTTTACAATGTAGAGGGGGACAGTACAATTACAATACAGTTCAATACAGAGGGAATAGAATTGTCCTGCTCATGGAGCTTACAATCTAAAGGGAGGGAGAGGGGGTACAAAGGGTAATTTTCCGTGGGATGTTGTGGGTGGAAGCCGGACTGTAGGGGATTGAGAAGGTTGTTGTCAGTGAGTTAGGAGCTCATACGGTTGTGGACAAGGCGTTCAAGAAGCTTGGAGCAAATGGGTGCAGGGAGATGAATCTTAAGTAGTGATGGGTGAGCGTTTCGGACCAAGTATAAGTTTGGGCCGAACGTCGCCTTTAGACGAACACCTGAATTTGCGGAGCGCTCGGTTGGATGTTCACTCACCAAGCACCTCACAATGCACTAAATGATGCACATGCATGAAGAAATTTGGTTTTAGTGGATATTTTTAATAACAGAAAGTAGAAAATATAGTTTTTTCCCCCCAAAATTTTTGGTATTATTTTGTTTATATAATACAAAAAAAAACCCAATGGTGATTAAAAACACCAAAAGAAAACTCATTTGCATACAGTGTTGCATGACTGCTCGATTTCCAATTAAAGTAGCGCAGTAATGAATAGAATAGAAAAAAAACGTCTGGTCATGAAGGGAGGAGATCTGTCTTCTAGAAAGACAATGAACCCAAACATGAACATGTTCATAAACCCAACAACGACACAAAAATATTATACAAAGAATATTGTTAACACCTGCAAATGGCAAAGTTAGAGTCCAGATCTCAGTCCAGCAGAAAATTTGCATCTCCCCATGACACCTGACAGACTTTGAGAAGAGAAATTGCATTGTCCAGATGTGAAAAGCAAATAGAGACCTACCTACACAGACTCATGGGGGGTTATTTACGAAAGGCAAATCCACTTTGCACTACAAGTGCAAAGTGCACGTGAAAATGCACTGAAAGTGCACTTGGAAGTGCAGTCGCTGTAGATCTGAGGGGTAGATCTGAAATGAGTGGAAGCTCTGCTGATTTTATCATCCAATCATGTGCAAGCTAAAATGCTGTTTTTTATCTTCCTTGCATGCCCCCCTCGGATCTACAGCGACTTTACTTCCAAGTGCACTCTCAGTGCAATTTCAAGTGCAGTTTGCACTTGTAGTGCAAAGTGGATTTGCCTTTAGTAAATAACCCCCATTGAGTTTTAAATACCAAAGTGTACCTACCGAATTCAATGGGTTTATACAGGGGCGAAGCTATAGGGGTCTCAATAGTGACCTGGCCCCATGCTCTAGGGGACCCAATGCGGCTCCCCTGTGCCGAAATCCATAGTACCCAGCACAGTGCGGAGGAGCATCAGAGGGGGTGGGGTGGGAGGTTTTGAGTGATATATGATGGTGTGGTAGTGCAAGAGAGGAGCAGACAGCAGCCCCCCCATCCCCCATGGACAGTGACAGCATGGCGGGAGCAGGCATGAGCCAGACTGGTATCGCCAAACGCCAATATCCGTCCTCACTTTGAGGACGGATATCGTTGCTATGGCAGCAGCTAGCTGCCATAACCCCAGTATCCCCGTGTTCAGCCGGCTACAAGATAAAAGAGGTCTCTGCGGCGGATTTGCTGCAAGATCACTTTTATCGGTGGCTGGAGGGGGCCCCCCTCCTGCCACGCTCCGGTGCCGTCCGCCGCTTACCGGAGCCGTCGGCAGTGGCGGAGGCTATCCGGTCCTCTCACTGGCTGTGCATGGAGACGAGTGAGGGGAAGATGGCTCCCACCCATCTCCATGACACTGCAGGGCGGATGCGATGTCAAAACGTCACTTCCGCCCATAGCTCTTAAAGGGCCATTTTTTTAAATCATTTTTTTAATTGACAATTTTTTTATTTTATTGCATTTTGGTTCAAATAAGAGTTCTGAGGTCTTTTTGACCCCAGAGCTCATATTTAAGAGGTCTTGTCATGCTTTTTTTCTATTACAAGGGATGTTTACATCCCTTGTAATAGGAATAAAAGTGACACAATTTTTTTTTAAAACAGTGTAAAAATAAAAAATAAAAGGTAAAATAAATAAGAAAAAACAATGTTTTAAATGCGCCTCGTCCCTCAGCTCACGTGCAGAAGCGAACGCATACGTGAGTAGTGCCGGATATGAAAACGGTGTTCAAACCACACATGTGAGCAATAATTCTAGCCCCAGACCTCCTCTGTAACTCAAAACATGCAACCTGTAAAATTTTTTAAACGTCACCTATGGAGATTTTTAAGGGTAAAAGTTCGCAATTCCACGAGCGGGCGCAATTTTGAAGCGTGACATGTTGGGTATCAATTTACTTGGCGTAACATTATCTTGTACAATATTAAAAAAATGGGCTAGCTTTACTGTTGTCTTATTTCTTAATTCAAATAAGTGTATTTTTTCCAAACAAAGTGCACTTGTAAGACTGCTGCGCAAATACAGTGTGACAAAGTATTGCAATGACCGCCATTTTATTCTCTAGGGTAAAAAAAATGTATAATTTTTGGGGGTTCTAAGTAATTTTCTAGCAAAAAAACTGTTTTTAACTTGTAAACAACACATCTAAAAAAGAGGCCTGGTCCTTAAGTGGTTAATTGTAAACCCGTGCCATGTTCCTGAGCCTGCTTTGCCCTTCTGTCCCTGAGCCATATACCAATCAGTGGGAGGGGGAAAGAGGACCTGTCATGGGGGAGAGGATTATAGACTGGTAACCCCGCCCCCTGTCAAGGAGCCTGATCCGCCCTCCTGTCCCTGAACCTTTCACTAGCCAGTGGGATGGGTAAAGAGGACCTGTCACTGGAGAAGGGATTAGAGATTGGTAACCCCACCCCCATCACTGAGCTGGTCCTGCCTTCCTGTTCCTGAGCCATACACCAGTCAGTGGGAGGGGGCAGAGCGGGGAAGGGGATCCAGAGAAGGCCAGACTACAAGTCCCAGATGAGGGGGGAGGGGCAGAAGAGCCCATGAGGGTCAAAAAAGTATCAATTACACCCGACTACCTACTACGACTGACCTAGGTCCTGCTGCCCCTGGATAAAATAACAAAATTAAAAACTACTGGCACTAGTGGCAGAACTGACAGGGTAAGAAAGGTCGCCCCTGTGACTGGGCCCTGGCGTGTACTCACTTTTGTTGCCAGTGGTTTACACATTAATGGCTGTGTGTTGAGTTATTTTGAGGTCGCAGCAAATTTACACTGTTATACAAGCTGTACATAACCAAAAAAGAAAAAATCTCCTGCGCTAAATATAATTTTATGTTTATGGATAGCTTCTATAGGCAGGTGAAGGGTACTGCTATGGGTGCTAGGTTCGCCCCCAGCTACGCAAACCTATTTATGGGCTATTGGGAACTCAACTACATCTGGGCCAATAACCCATTTGGAAGGAACTTGGTACTATACGCTCGATACATTGACAATGTTCTTATTATCTGGAGTGGCACTGACGAAGAGTTAGATGGGTTTCTAGCACACTGTGCAAAGAACCCTTTCGGTATCTCGTTCACACATGTGGTGAACGATCAGTCCCTGATCTTCTTAGATCTTGAATTGCGAGTAGAGGAGCTTGGAGGTATCTATTCTAAAACCCATTTTAAGCCAAGTGCTGGCAATTCTTACCTCCATGCCCGCAGCAATCACCATCCCAGATGGATCCGCAATGTCCCATATGGCCAGTTTTGCAGACTTAGGCGGATGTGCACCCGGAAACAGGATTATGAGGAACAAAGCCTTGTCCTAAAGACCAAATTTAAGGAAAAGGGTATAAGGATGAACACATTGAGGAAGCCTTCAAGAAATACCTTGAGTTGTATGATAATGATGGTAGTAAAGGCACAAGAAGGTTGAAACCTCATGAAGATGTATCACAACAACAATCACAGCTACAAGTACGTTTCTGTACGAGGTTCAACAATAAGGCCCCTTTAATCCAAAAAATCTTCAAGAAGAATTGGAGGATTCTAGAATCGGATCTAGCTCTGAAGACAAGCCTTCCTTCATACCCCAATTTGGTTTTTAGAAGACCCAAAGATCTGAGGAGCCTTATTGCCCCAAGTAGGGTGAAAAAGACCAAAAACAGAGGACTCAATAGCCCTTGGACATCAATATTTGACCAAAAAGGCAGTTATAGATGTGGGAGCCCAAACTGCGGAAATTGCACCTACATGTGCCATAGAAAAAAAGACATAGTAGGATCAGATGGCAAGATCCACAAGATAAAACAATTTATCAACTGCGGCACCGCCTATGTGGTGTATGGTCTCTTTTGTCCATGCGGCTGTCTGTACATCGGCCGGACCTCTAGACCTATGAGAACTAGAATGAACGAGCATAGAAGTAACATCCTGACTAAGAAAGATAAATATTCTTTACCAAGGCATTTTCTAGAGGTTCACGATAGTAGTCTAGATGGCCTTAGGGTTTTCGGCCTAGAAGCTATGCCTAATGATCTTGACAGTGGTAAAAAGTACCAGCTACTGTGCACCAGAGAGGCTTATTGGATTTTCACCTTGGGGACTTTGGCCCCGAAAGGCCTCAATGAAGAGATCGAACTACATAGTGTCCTATGATATGTGCTATCCTTGCTAGTCCGCCACTTCCCTCCTCACCTTGGTCCCTCACGATATCCAAGTACATTGATCGTTTGTGATATTGGGTCCCTTTCCCCCTCCCCCCCCCCCCTGCGTAGAGTTATTTCATCATACACATCTTCCATGGCCATGGGAGTTATCGAATACCCATTTTTAGATTGGGAGGGTCCCCACTCGTTCTGCTGGGGTCCCTCTCTGTTAGGACTCAGCTAGATGTTCAGTATATTCAGTATAGGGTTCCTTTTTGCAAGATTCATTTATGTGGGTTTTATGTGGGTTTTTAGATTTTTTATATATATATTTTTTATATATATTAATTATATATATATTTTCTTTGTGCATTTGCAACAGTATATGTGTTTTCTACATTGGGTACAGTTCATATCACTTGCGATTTACCAGAAATCAGCGGGGATATGGCGTTGGAAAGTCCTATGTTAAGAATCTATCACCCATTTAGGTGCTCCACGTTCCGCTATAGCCTCATTTGTATATGACTTATGTTGAGATTGGGTCGACAGGAGTGCACTTATTTTGTGTTCACCTCCGTATTGACAAATTTTCATGATTTTATAATTAATAGTAATCACTGTGTCTTGGTTTTATTGTGAATTTTACAATTTCTAATTTCTATATTTTTTATGTTATTCTATTCTATAATTCCAATGTTGGATTAAGTAAGATCACTCCCCCCATGTACATCAATACTAATTTCCTGAGAGGGCGGGTGTGTGTGTGTGTATATATATATATATATATATATATATATATATATATATATATATATATATATATATATATATATATATATATATATATATATATATATATATGTATATATATTTATATACATACGTATAGAGTTTTGAGATGAGGTCTGTATTATGGTTCAACATGTGATGCAATGCAGTGTATAAACGTAGATGTGATTATTTTAGTATATCCTTTATATATACTTTTGTGGATATATCATTCTTCACTGGGGACTTTCTAATGATTACCCATCAGGTTGACTTTCCCTGTGTATTGTGGTTGCATTGTCTGCCTTTTTTAGTCACTTCCAGCATCAGCATCAGCCCCCTCTCTCTGGCCCTCCCTTCTTCCCTCCCCTCTACCCCTCCCCTTTCTCCCCCCCTCTGATTGTACATTTTTAATATCAATGGATATGTATTCTACACAATCAGACTGAGCTAGCCCAGGAGATGCCAAGCCCTTCATACTCTCTAATTTTCACGTGCCTGCACAGTGAGGATGCGTGCGCACCCATACTCCATTGCTCATGACGAGCACTTGGGCGATGGTGGTCGGAGGTAGCGGGGTGGAACGCACATCCACCCGCACTTCCTGGTTGTGTCCACTGCGCAGGCGCGGGCGGAGGTGACGTCTAAGGCAGCCGGGACTCGCCGGTGGAGCGCAAACGCACCCGCACTTCCGGGTCATCAAGGAGGCGTGCGTTCCACCGGCGATGGATGTCCTCTGAAGGTCCCCCGATGCTTCCTCCGGTATGTACTGTCCACACCACGTCTTTTACTATGCGGCAATTGCGGAGGTGACACAGATGGTATTGTTGCCTGGCCACCTCCGCCTGTTTACATTTGATTTACATTTGTTTTACATTTGCTTTTGTGGTGTGTCCTGATCATTGCCCCTGTTTGGACAGTCTCCACCTGCCTGCATGTGAGATCCATTCTTGTGCATTATGATTGGGTACACTGACTGCACCAATTATATCAATATTGATTGACTAGTATGTACATTCCTTCTATGGACGTGTAGAACATTATCGCCATGGTGTCACCATGGCGATATGGAGCCATTAGAGAGGGTCATTTCAGCTTGGAGGGTGTGCTTTCAGTGCAAGTGGGAGTGGCCATGGTGGGCTGGTGCTGGTGTTTACTGGGATGATTAGTCATACGCATACACACATATATAGAGGGACTCCTACTTGCGAGCAGTCACCACCCGCTTAGGCTCTGAGGAAAGGGGTTCTCCCCGAAATGCGTCAGCCTTTTCCGCATCCACCTGATGTCCGGTCCCGGTTTTATTCTGATGCCTGTCACTGCGCACCTGCAGTCTATGTCCATGCCTTAATTCATGCTTGTTTGTGAGTATTTATTTGTCATTTTACTCTTTTAATAAACGCCATCAGTGGTAATGCACTAGGTCGGTGCGCCCTCTCTTCCTTTTGTTTCTCTTGTAGTCTATGAATACCCATATTCTGAAGAGGGCTGCAAGACGGCAGACACCACTGAAGTTCTTTGGCCTTATTACATCACACACCGAATATCTAGTCACCTGAGCGCAGGAGATTTTTTCTGTTTTGGTTATGTTTTGCTGTATCTGGGGACTCCAGCAGCTGGGTAAATAGTCCGTGTGGTTTTAAGGACCTAGCATCTATCAGCAAGCATTGTATTATCTATTGAAGAAAGACAGCTGAGGCAAGCGTCCCTGGCTAAGGGATTCCTGACCAGTATCAACAATTATGAACTGTGACCAGAAGGACCCGACAATGTTGAGACTACTAAAGTTACACCGAATAGAGAGGAGGCGACGATATCTATTTTCTATAAGCTCAAACATCTGCTAGAGAGTGAAATGACCCAGTGGTGGGATATTATATTGTTGCAAAAATATCTGGAAGTTAATAGGACCCCCAGAGGTCTTAGACTAAATAAGTTGTGCAGTTTTTTGGATGATGACATTGGTGAAGAATGGATCAGGGAGATGCGATCTTTCAATAGATTGTGGTTGTACCTGATCATTAAACAAAGGGAGAGAAACTTCGATAATATCAAGCTAGAAGTCAGCAACATTCAGGAACAGCTAGTGGCCTTTACTGATCTAGAATCATTCACGGTATGGGATAAGAAAATTAATGAACAAACTATAGAGTTTGAGGCTGACCTGATCACTAGAAAATCAGGGAAATTTGAGAGGAATAGACAGGATTACACGACAGGGCGGGAGTTTAATTGGAAGAAGGAGAGAATGCCTTCACCTTCCACTCTTGCACAGGAGGGGAGTTTAGAACAAGAGCAACATCAGGTGATCAGTGCTCTTAATACAAGCAACAGTATGTATAAGGGGAATAATGCCAGGGGTTTCAGCAACAATATAAACAATCATAATAAAAGCACCAACAAGAACAACTATTACCAGAATAAGAATAAAAACAAAAATAAAAGTAAAAATAAGTACATACACAAAAACAAAAATAAGAATAAACACCAAGCCTATAGCTACAATCATCCTTCCAACACTATTAGGCATCCCAACAGAGATAAATTACATCATGATCAGTTTAATAGTGGTCCCTCCAGTGGGTGGGTAAATGATGATTTTCCTCCCCCCTCTACTACAACAGCGCTTTCCATAGACCCCATCTCTAATTCCATCAATAATCAAGGAGAAAAGAGAATGGGAGACTGCTCCAGACATGACGCTGAGGACATGGTCAATTTCCCCTCAATCGAAGATACTACTATACATGAGGGAACTCTAGGGATGCATCCACATATAGATGCACCAGTAAAGAACACACAGGAATCCCCCGAAAGATCAAGACCCCATGACTCTTTGAGAAAAGGAAAAAAAGCAATCGATATCGAGGTACTTAAATCCAACGATGAGGTTCCTTTTTTGGTGGAAGGAGCTGCGGGAAAGATGGTGCCTGCAGCAAAGAAAAGCAGTGCTTCCCGGCTACCATCACCTCTAAATGCTCGGAGACAACTAAGACCACGAGGAGAGGGTGCAGAGGAGGGGGGAAAACTACTTCCAAAAAGGAACTCAAGGAACTAGAGAGCCACTCCACGATCAAAATATTTAATCAGTCCAAGTGTGAACTTTCAGAACTAGAACTTGGATTACTTAGAAGAGGTTTGAACTATGCTCCAGAGAGCCCCCCAAATCTGTCTGAACTCTTCATCGACCTCAACAAATTTATACGGAACCTCACTGTCAAGCGCCATTTTAGGCTGAAGGAAATTAATGGAATAATTGATGATCATCCTGAGACGACTATTCCGTCTGCCTCTATGGAGTCCCTAGACGAAGGAATACTTGAGATCTTGGAAGAACTCTACTTAGAGGGAAACCATGAGTGTACATATGAGATTCCCCCTTTGATCCTTGAGGGAGAGATCATCAACACTAATTTTAGACCAAGATCAAGCTTCTACCCGCATTGGAATAAGGGCAATTTTATACCCACCTTCTATGAGGTAGTAATGGAGGAGTTTAGGAAGATTTGTGGTGGAAAACCTCGGAAATACAATAAAGGCCATGAAGCCTGTTTGGATGGCCCTCTTAATAGCCTGAGAAATAATTCTGATATCATCATCAGAAAAGCAGACAAGTGTGGAGGTCTAGTTATACAAGATAGGGACCAATATTTAGAAGAAGCATCTAGATTGATCAGCGACCTCGATACTTATGAAAGGCTCACCTTGGACCCAACGGCTAACTACAACATGGAGCTCAAAGAACTTCTCGATAGAGCACTAGCCAATCAAGTTATTACCAAGAGTGAGTACCTATTCCTGCATTCGAAACATCCAGTGGTCCCATACTTCTACCATATCCCCAAGATACACAAGGATATGGAGAAGCCTCCTGGTAGACCAATCATTGCGGGAATAGACAGCCTGACTAGTAACCTGGGCAGTTATATTGACCATTTTCTCCAGGGGTTGGTAACAAATCTGCCATCATTGATTAAGGATTCCAGCCATGCCCTAGAGATACTGAGTACCTATACATGGGAGAAAGGCTATAGATAGTTGTCTCTAGATGTAGCATCTTTGTATACATCCATCCAACATAAATTCGGCTTAAGAGCCATCAAGCATTTTTTGGCAGAGGCACATCTCTTCAACCCTACACAAGCACATTTCCTTTACGAATGTATTGAGTTCACGTTGACTCACAACTATTTTATGTTTATGGATAGCTTCTATAGGCAGGTGAAGGGTACTGCTATGGGTGCTAGGTTCGCCCCCAGCTACGCAAACCTATTTATGGGTTATTGGGAACTCAACTACATCTGGGCCAATAACCCCTTTGGAAGGAACTTGGTACTATACGCTCGATACATTGACGATGTTCTTATTATCTGGAGCGGCACTGACGAAGAGTTAGATGGGTTTCTAGCACACTGTGCAAAGAACCCGTTCGGTATCTCGTTCACACATGTGGTGAACGATCAGTCCCTGATCTTCTTAGATCTTGAATTGCGAGTAGACGAGCTTGGAGGTATCTATTCTAAAACCCATTTTAAGCCAAGTGCTGGCAATTCCTACCTCCATGCCCGCAGCAATCACCATCCCAGATGGATCCGCAATGTCCCATATGGCCAGTTTTGCAGACTTAGGCGGACGTGCACCCGCAAACAGGATTATGAGGAACAAAGCCTTGTCCTAAAGACCAAATTTAAGGAAAAGGGGTATAAGGATGAACACATTGAGGAAGCCTTCAAGAAATACCTTGAGTTGTATGATAATGATGGTAGTAAAGGCACAAGAAGGTTGAAACCTCATGAAGATGTATCACAACAACAATCACAGCTACAAGTACGTTTCTGTACGAGGTTCAACAATAAGGCCCCCTTAATCCATAAAATCTTCAAGAAGAATTGGAGGATTCTAGAATCGGATCCAGTTCTGAAGACAAGCCTTCCTTCATACCCCAATTTGGTTTTTAGAAGACCTAAAGATCTGAGGAGCCTTATTGCCCCAAGTAGGGTGAAAAAGACCAAAAACAGAGGACTCAATAGCTCTTGGACATCAATATTTGACCAAAAAGGCAGTTATAGATGTGGGAGCCCAAACTGCGGAAATTGCACCTACATGTGCCATAGAAAAAAAGACATAGTAGGAGCAGATGGCAAGATCCACAAGATAAAACAATTTATCAACTGCGGCACCGCCTATGTGGTGTATGGTCTCTTTTGTCCATGCGGCCGTCTGTACATCAGCCGGATCTCTAGACCTATGAGAACTAGAATGAACGAGCATAGAAGTAACATCCTGACTAAGAAAGATAAATATTCTTTACCAAGGCATTTTCTAGAGGTTCACGATAGTAGTCTAGATGGCCTTAGGGTTTTCGGCCTAGAAGCTATGCCTAATGATCTTGACAGTGGTAAAAAGTACCAGCTACTGTGCACCAGAGAGGCTTATTGGATTTTCACCTTGGGGACTTTGGCCCCGAAAGGCCTCAATGAAGAGATCGAACTACATAGTGTCCTATGATATGTGCTATCCTTGCTAGTCCGCCACTTCCCTCCTCACCTTGGTCCCTCACGATATCCAAGTACATTGATCGTTTGTGATATTGGGTCCCTTTCCCCCTCCCCCCCCCCCTGCGTAGAGTTATTTCATCATACACATCCTCCATGGCCATGGGAGTTATTGAATACCCATTTTTAGATTGGGAGGGTCCCCACCTTCTGCTGGGGTCCCTCTCTGTTAGGACTCAGCTAGATGTTCAGTATATTCAGTATAGGGTTCCTTTTTGCACGATTCATTTATGTGGGTTTTTTTGTGGGTTTTTATATATATTTTTTATATATATTTTTTTTATATATATTAATTATATATATATTTTCTATGTGCATTTGGAACAGTATATGTGTTTTCTACATTAGGTACAGTTCATATCACTTGCGACTTACCAGAAATCAGCGGAGATATGGCGTTGGAAAGTCCTATGTTAAGAATCTATCACCCATTTAGGTGCTCCACATTCTGCTATGGCCTCATTTGTATATGACTTATGTCGAGATTGGGTCGACAGGAGTGCACTTATTTTGTGTTCACCTCCGTATTGACAAATTTTCATGATTTTATAATTAATAGTAATCACTGTGTCTTGGTTTTATTGTGAATTTTACAATTTCTAATTTCTATATTTTTTATGTTATTCTATTCTATAATTCCAATGTTGGATTAAGTAAGATCACTCCCCCCATGTACATCAATAATAATTTCCTGAGAGGGCGGGTGTGTGTGTGTATATATATATATATATATATATATATATATATATATATATATATATTTATATATATACGTATAGAGTTTTGAGATGAGGTCTGTATTATGGTTCAACATGTGATGCAATGCAGTGTATAAACGTAGATGTGGTTATTTTAGTATATCCTTTATATATACTTTTGTGGATATATCATTCTTCACTGGGGACTTTCTAACGATTACCCATCAGGTTGACTTTCCCTGTGTATTGTGGTTGCATTGTCTGCCTTTTTTAGTCACTTCCAGCATCAGCATCAGCCCCCTCTCTCTGGCCCTCCCTTCTTCCCTCCCCTCTACCCCTCCCCTTTCTCCCCCCCCCCCTCTGATTGTACATTTTTAATATCAATGGATATGTATTCTACACAATCAGACTGAGCTAGCCCAGGAGGTGCCAAGCCCTTCATACTCTCTAATTTTCACGTGCCTACACAGTGAGGATGCGTGCGCACCCATACTCCATTGCTCATGACGAGCACTTGGGCGATGGTGGTCGGAGGTAGCGGGGTGGAACGCACATCCACCCGCACTTCCTGGTTGTGTCCACTGCGCAGGCGCGAGCGGAGGTGACATCTAAGGCAGCCGGGACTCGCCGGTGGAGCGCAAACGGGTCATCAAGGCGGCGTGCGTTCCACCGGCGATGGATGTCCTCTGAAGGTCCCCCAATGCTTCCTCCGGTATGTACTCTCCACACCACGTCTTTTACTATGCGGCAATTGCGGAGGTGACACAGATGGTATTGTTGCCTGGCCACCTCTGCCTGTTTACATTTGATTTAGATTTGTTTTACATTTGCTTTTGTGGTGTGGCCTGATCATTGCCCCTGTTTGGACAGTCTCCACCTGCCTGCATGTGAGATCCATTCTTGTGCATTATGATTGGGTACACTGACTGCACCAATTATATCAATATTGATTGACTAGTATGTACATTCCTTCTATGGACGTGTAGAACATTATCGCCATGGTGTCACCATGGCGATATGGAGCCATTAGAGAGGGTCATTTCAGCTTGGAGGGTGTGCTTTCAGTGCAAGTGGGAGTGGCCATGGTGGGCTGGTGCTGGTGTTTACTGGGATGATTAGTCATACGCACACACACAAATATAGAGGGGCTCCTACTTGCGAGCAGTCACCACCCGCTTAGGCTCTGAGGAAAGGGGTTCTCCCCCGAAACGTGTCAGCCTTTTCCACATCCACCTGATGTCCGGTCCCGGTTTTTTTCTGATGCCTGTCACTGCGCACCTGCAGTCTATGTCCATGCCTTAATTCATGCTTGTTTGTGAGTATTTATTTGTCATTTTACTCTTTTAATAAACGCCATCAGTGGTAATGCACTAGGTCGGTGCGCCCTCTCTTCCTTTTGTTTCTCTTATACAAGCTGTACACTTACTACTTTACATTGTAGCAAAGTGTCACTTCTTCAGTGTTGTCACATGAAAAGATAAAATATTTACAAAAATGTCAGGGGTGTACTCACTTTTGTGAGATACTGTAAGTTAAAAAATATAATAATAATTCGGTATTGCAAACATTTAATGTTTTAATCAGCCCCACAGGACGCAATTAAATAGCTGTGTGGCTTTAAGTGTAAATCTGTCCCTTAGGTGGATTTTTTTTTTAGTGTGCTAATATCATAAGCAGCACCGACACATTATAAATATTCCAATTTCTAACACATAAGATGTCTTTCAGTGCACCACACTGCATGTCCTACCTGATGTAAGTGTCTTTACTATGCAAAATAATGGACAACAATTATAACAACATCCTATCCTGACAAGACCATGGCTGCATCCTTCCTGATCTGATCATTCTGGATGGATGATTCCAGAATTGTTTTGTCTTCAAAGCCAAATATGCTAAAGATTGGTTCATTCTTTGGGTGCATTTACAGTGTGGTCAGTCTTTGGGACAGCATGAATATACATATACACACCTTAATTATTTTACTGGTGCAGTACACTAATTGGTGGTAGATGTGTGAACAAACCCTGAAAGAGGACCTGTCATATTTTAAATCTTTTTGTTCACCAGCCAGCTTAATGGCACTTTGTATTATACTTTAAATGGTTATTTTAATATTTTTTTTATTTTAGGTGAAGACAATTGGCTGAAAATACTATTTTGGATTAAAGTAGGTGTATGTGCTCCCTACACCAGAACAAAGCAACCACAAAAGACTTTACACGACACAAACACATTACTGTATTAGAGAATTAGTCTGCACAGGATAAATGAATTAAGTCACAGCAATTACACAGCCAGGGTAATATATAAACACAGGATAGTCTGTGTAATCCAGAATGTGTCCAGGATGCACATACATGCGTACACCTACCTTATTGTAAAATAGAAAGTATTCTCACATAATGTTAACAACTTAATGACAATGATAATGACTTAAAGTGGGGTTCCACCCAAAAAAACAAAAATACCTGAAAAATTAAAAAAAAAACAAAAAAAAAACATTTGGATATTTTTTTTTCACTTACCTCTAAATGCCTGTTGCTAGGTGGTCCCTCGTAGTCTGCCTGTTCCTTTGCCTGGGCTGGTGACATCACTTCCCCCTCGGCACAGGAAGGGCTCGGCTCTGCTCCCTCCCTCCTGTCAATCATCTGGGACCCATTACAGGTCCCAGTTGATTGAGCGGCCAATCACGGCGCGCGGCACCGCTCGCGCATGCGCAGTGGGTGCCAGGCTGTGAAGCCACAGCCCGGCGCCCACAGTTGCAATGCCGGCGCCGACGAGCGGAGGGGGGGGACGAGCGGGGCTTCGATCCCCCGCATCGCTGGACCCAGGGACAGGTAAGTGTCCAATTAAAAGTCAGCAGCTGCAGACTCTGAAAATAACCAACAGTCCAGATGGTTTCACATCCAGTTGAAGTTATTAAATAGTAATAGTCATAGGTGTGTGCAGCCCGAAGGTCAATCCCATGTGTTCGTATATATACTGTATGTGTGTATATATATATATATATATATATATATATATATATATATATATATATATATATATATATATATATATATATATATATATGTATGTGTGTGTGTGTGTGTGTGTATGTATGTATATATATATATATATATATATATATATATATATATATATATATAGAGAGAGAGAGAGAGATAGATATATACATACAGTATCTCACATAAGTGAGTACACCCCTCACATTTTTGTAAATATTTTATTATATCTTTTCATGACAACACTAAAGAAATAACACTTTGCTACAATGTAAAGTAGTGAGTGTACAGCTTGTATAACAGTGTAAATTTGCTGTCCCCTCAAAATAACTCAACACTCAGTGATTAATGTGTAAACTGCTGGCAACAAAAGTGAGTACACCCCTAAGTGAAAATGTCCAAATTGGGCCCAATTAGCCATTTTCCTTCCCCGGTGTCATGTCACTCATTAGTGTTACAAGGTCTCAGGTGTGAATAGGGAGCAGGTGTGTTAAATTTGGTGTTATCACTCTCACGCTCTAATACTGGTCACTGGAAGTTCAACATGGCTCCTCATGGCAAAGAACTCTCTGAGGATCTAAAAAAAAGAACATACATAAAGATGGCCTAGCCTATAAGAAGATTGCCAAGATCCTGAAACTGAGCTGCAGCACGGTGGCCAAGACCATACAGTGGTTTAACAGGACAGGTTCCACTCAGAACAGGCCTCGCCATGGTCGACCAATGAAGTTGAGTGCACGTGCTCAGCATCATATCCAGAGGTTGTCTTTGGGAAATAGATGTATGAGTGCTGCCAGCATTGCTACAGAGGTAGAATGGTTGGGGGGTCAGCCTGTCAGTGCTCAGACCATACGTCGCACACTGCATTAAATTGGTCTGCATGGCTGTCATCCTAGAAGGAAGGCCCCTCTAAAGATGATGCACAAGAAAGCCCGCAAACAGTTTGCTGAAGACAAGCAGACAAAGAACATGGATTACTGGAACCATGTCCTGTGGTCTGATGAGACTAATAAAACTTATTTGGTTCAGATGGTATGAAGAGTGTGTGGAGGCAACCAGGTGAGGAGTACAAAGAAAAGTGTGTCTTGCCTACAATCAAGCATGGTGGTGGGAGTGTCATGGTCTGGGGCTGCATGAGTGCTGCCGGCACTGGGGAGCTACAGTATATTGAGGGAACAATTGAGTTGGCTCGGACAAATCAACCATTGTCAATACATGTACTGTGACATACTGAAGCAGAGCATGATCTCCTCCCTTCGGAGACTGGGCCACAGGGCAGTATTGCAACATGATAATGACCCCAAACACACCTCCAAGATGACCACTGCCTTGCTAAAGAAGCTGAGGGTAAAGGTGACAGACTGACCAATCATGTCTCCAGACCTAAACCCTAAGAGCATCTGTGGGGCATCCTCAAATGGAAGGTGGAGGAGCGCAAGGTCTCTAACATCCACCAGCTCTGTGACGTCGTCATGGAGGAGTGGAAGAGGACTCCAGTGGCAACCTGTGAAGCTCTGATGAACTCCATGCCCAAGAGGGTTAAGGGAGTGCTGGAAAATAATGGTGGCCACACAAAATATTGACACTTTGGGCCCAATTCGGACATTTTCACTTAGGGGTGTACTCACTTTTGTTGCCAGCGGTTTAGACATTAATGGCTGTGTGTTGAGTTATTTTGAGGGGACAGCAAATTTACACTCTTATACAAGCTGTAAACTCACTACTTTACATTGTAGCAAAGTGTCATTTCTTCAGTTTTGTCACATGAAAAGATATAAAAAAATATTTACAAAAATGTGAGGGGGTGTACTCACTTTTGTGAGATACTGTATATACACACACACACACACTCTTATAAATAAATGTAAAAAAACATTTTAAAATGTATTAACTGTGTCAGTAGAGCAAAGGATGGTGTCAAAAAGGCAGAGGATCGTGTCAGTAGATCAGTGGATCATGTCAGTAGAGCAGTGAACGGTGTCAGTAGAGCAGTGAACGGTGTCATTAGAGTGGAGATTGGAGTCAGTAGGGCAGTGGACAGCGTCAGTAGTTTTTTATTTTTATTATTTTATTTTTTATTATTTTTTACAATTTTATTTATTTAATATTTTTACATTATAATTTTTTACAATTTCTTTACAACTTTTTTAGGTGCCCCATTGGGGGCTTTTTGGTGAAATATCAGGGGTCTACATATACACCTGATGTCTTACTTTTGAGGCAGAGAAAGGGACTGAGGACAGAGATTCCCCGGTCCTTTTCTCTGCAGCCTCACTGCACTGGACAATGAATGAATGGGAAGTACTCTGTGCTGAGCAGCTAACCACACATTTAAAAACCGAAGCATAGTAAACCCCAAGGGGTGATTAGGGTGTGTCCAGGTATACCCAGCACACCCCATGTGCACACCTATGGTAACAGTAATATTAAGGTGAACCTCATTTACTACACACTCTCTTTTACTTGAAAGGGGACATGCTGACAGCCACAGCCAGCCAAGATATCATTTATAAGCAGGGGCGTAACTACCACCATAGCGACCCATGGGGGCGCTATGGGGCCCGCAGCCGAGTGGGGCCCAGTGAGGATGAGAGCACTGCCGGCACAGTCTCCCAGCCAGGGGAAGAGAGAGGAGAGAAAGAGGCGAGCTGTCCGTATCAGCAGAGAGCTGAATTGCCCGATGTAATAGCTTTCATTAGAACTTCCAGTGTTCCCGGGGCTCACGTCACATAGCTCCACCTCTTTGATAGACAGAACACCGATCCAATGCGGGACATGTGACGTCATCAAAGGCGTCGGGCCAAGAGGTGGGGCTATGTGACGATGAGCCCCGGGAAGACGGGAAATTCAAATAAAAGCTATTACAGCGGGCAATCCCGCTCTCTGCTGATCCGGGTGGCTTGCCTCTTTCTCTGCATAGGTGAGGCTGTATGGGGCACAGGCAGACCAGGCTGTGTGGGGCACAGGTCACGCTGTATGGGGCACAGGTCACGCTGCATTGGGCACAGGTCACATTGCATGGGGCACAGGTCACGCTGCATGGGGCACAGGTCATGCTGCATTGGGCACAGGTCACGTTGTATGGGGCACAGGTCACGCTGTATGGGGCACAGGTCACGCTGTATGGGGCACAGGTCACGCTGTATGGGGCACAGGTCACGCTGTATGGGGCACAGGTCACGCTGTATGGGGCACAGGTCACGCTGCATGGGGCACAGGTCACGCTGCATGGGGCACAGGTCACGCTGTATGGGGCACAGGTCACGCTGTATGGGGCACAGGTCACGCTGTATTGGGCACAGGTCAAGCTGAATTGTGCATAGGTCACGCTGCGTTGTGCACAGGTCACGCTGTATGTGGCACAGCTCACGCTGCATTGACACTAGGGCAGCTGTGGGGGGGGCTGTTTGCAGGGGGGCCCCATACAACATTTTGCTATGGGGCCCTGCGATTTCTAGTTACACCCCTGTTTATAAGTTAACAGTATTAGAATGGAAGTACCAGAGAACATGCTTATGTAATTTTGTTGTTAAAATGGCCTAGATAGATATTTGTACAACAATACAACATCAGTGCCTGACCTCACAAATGCGCTTCTGGAAGAATGGTCAAACATTCCCATAGACACACTCCTAAACCTTGTGGACAGCCTTCCCAGAAGAGTTGACGCTGTTATAGTTGTAAATGGTGGGCCAACTCAATATTGAACCCTACGGACTAAGACTGGGATGCCAATAAAGTTCATGTGAGTGTAAAGTCTGGTGTCCTAATACTTTTGGTAATATAGTGTATATTAGGAAAGATATGGAGATGGATTTAGGAAAGTGTCAGGGGTTATAGTTCACCTGAAGTTTGACATGTGCTCTATTATCTACCTGACCTCACATGCTGTCTTACAACTTCATGTGCTGATAGACTGGTGAGAGAGGAGCTGCTGTCAGTCTTTAAGTGGCTTCTAACCCTCAACACAAAGGGGTTAATCTACTAAAGGAATATCGCTTGTTCACTTTGTAAGGTGAATGTTGAGTTCAGTTAATGGCATGAAATTGTGTTCACTTCGTGTGATCCTGTGCAAACAAAGTCTTGTTTTTTTTATTTCTCTTTTTCTCTTTTATTTCTCTTGCATATAGTTGGGTATTCAAATTGAACACATCCTCACCTCACTCACCGCATTAATTAATTAAGACAAGTAAACATACACTTTGTAACGTGAACAGCCTCTACTCCTTTAGTAAATGAACTTTAAGGTGTCAGGCAAAGCTAAATAATGGGATAAATAAAAATTAAGGATAAATAATACTCTTCAAGTTTTCTAAGCCATGTTTCAGATATAGCAACAAGATTACGACAACTGCCAATCACGTGAATTGACAAGTCATTGGGGTTGATTACTAAAGGGGTACAAACCAAAGTAAATGTGCACATGCAAAATGTATGTTTGCCTTGCAAAGTGAATATTGGTAAATAAGGTGAACCTGCATTTACTTTACTTTGAATATCCAAGCATGTGTAAGGCAGCCCACAGATGAGTCCATTTTTTGTTCAACCAGCTGATGGAACGGAAAAAATTGACCCAATTCCCCCATTTACACACTCGAAGTGGATGGGAGAATCCTTCCCACTGAGCTATTGTATTCTGAGAGACTTCCCCACCATCAGAATACACCGATCAGCACAGCCCACTATAGAAGGAAGCACTGATTGAGTGGGGAAAATCAGACAGGGCGGTTCTACAGAAGTCGGTAGATCAACTTCTTTAAAACCTCCCTGCCCATACATGGATCAAAATTTGGCTGGTCCATGCTGAACCGGATGAATTTTCGATCCATACAAAAGATTCAAAGGTTCAAAAAGCTTCAAAAGGTCTTTTTGAAAAAGAGATTAATAGTATAGTTTAAAGCGGAGCTCCACCCATTTAAAAGTCAGCAGCTACAAAAAGTGTAGCTGCTGGTAGCTGCTGACTTTTAATAAACAGACACTCTCCTGTCCCACGGTCCAGGGATGCGGCCGCCCAAAGCCTTGCTCCTCTCCCTCTCCTCTCTGCAGTGCCGGCATTGTAAGTGTGGGCGCCCGGCTGTGGCTTCACAGATAGGCACGCACTGTGCATGCGCAAGTCATGATGCGTGTTATGAATGGCCGGGCAATCTTCTGGGACCTGTTATGTGTCCCAGTAGCCGTTTATTAGTTAATGCAGTGTCTTAGCCGTGATATTGTAGTATTGCTATTATTATTGTTTTAATGTCGCCATGGTTACCCGTTACGTGAGCCCGTTTAGTATAGCGTGTGTGTATATAATAACCCCATTCAAAGATGGCCACCACTGAAGCCTGAGGAAGGAGTATGCATGCTCCGAACGTGAAGCACCGCCCACTGACCTGACCCAGAAGTGACGCCTCCTGTGTGCACCGCTGATCATTGTTCCAGCCACACAGTGAACCAACAGTGCGGCTGGAGGACGGCCAGATCATGGACCAACATCTAAGCCAGTGATGCCAGCATTCACCCGGAAGTCAGAACTATATTCCATGCCTGAACATACTACTCTTTTGTGAGTGTATTCATATCTATTGTTTACAATTAAAACTGTTTACCTGCTGCACTTAGGGGCGCTGTTCTTTGTCCTTCATCCATTTTTGGGGTGGAACTCTGCTTTAATGAGCTACTGAATTGCATTATAATACTATAGCTGAAGTACACATGTGCTCAGACTATAGACATTACACTACTTGTATATTCTTAACAAGCAATCTTTAAAGCAAGCCCTCCAACGCCCCCTTAGGTGCTAGTTATTTGATCTCAAAAATCCTTGACTAGGGTACCAAAGAGGCTTTGACTCATTGCCAGACCACCACTCCACCAACCACTTATGCTATATTAACCAAACATGACACCAACTGAAGGTTAATGGCCATAGCAGCCTTTTTATTAACCAAATATATAACATTACATATTAGCATATTCACATATTAACACATTAACATATAATACATCAGACAGTATTCCAGAGGCCCCCCGAGGTCCTTGTGGGCATACACTCCCAGTAAATGCAAAGCCACAGTTTTTGGGCCTCCAGCCACAGAAAGCACCAGCTTGGAGACAAACCCAACATTGCAGGTACCACCAGCCAGAATAATGGGAGCCATACCTGAGATGGGTCCCTACAAATGTACATTTTGCCCCTAATTCTCACCATCCAAGGACCTCGTGCCCCGCCAGCCGCTGACAAGGTTGCCTCAGCTCCAAAACCTGCAAGAAAACAGAAAAACAAATCAAACACAAAAACCCAGTAACCCAATAACCCTTAGGGAGGGAGGGTGGGAAAATGTCCCGTCTGATATCTCTTCCGACTGAGCCCCTCCCAGACCCTTACCGCATATGAACTCTTGAAGCCACTCCTGCTTCCCTCTTACACCAATAAGGTAAGTGCCCACACTTACGTGCCCCACCTATTAATTACTACACCTCGTCTCAAACCCCTTCTGAACCAGTCATGTTGGCCCTCCGTCTAGTCTTTGCCTCTACTCCAGGCCTCTCTCAAAGATCAAAACAAAGATTTGGGTTTCAGGTTAATTTTCTAACAGCTTACAAACCCCTGCTAGCTGTTTACATTTGAGGCCTGGTAAGATCTGCCCTCCATGTACAGTAAGATTGCATACACACTAATAGATTTTGTGCAGATTTTTGTCTTCAGATTTACCAAAACCATATAATATGAGGTCAAACCTTAGGAGTTTCAATTTATACGCAATCAGGCAGGCCCTTGCACTACATGGTTTTGGTAAATCCGAAGACAAAAATCTGCAGAAAATCTAATGGTATGTATGGGGCTTAACTGTGTTGAGAAACTTATGAACTTTGAAAAGTAAATTACAAATTTCCCCAACACTCATTGATTACAGAGATGAATGAGGCATTGTTTTAAAGCTCAATAAATATTTTTTTCCCCCACCTCACTCCATCTAACCCAGTGTTTCTCAACTCCAGTCCTCAAGGCACCCCAACAGGTCATGTTTTCAAGATTTCCCTCAGATAAAACAGCTCTTGTAATTACTAAGGCAGTGAAACTGATCAAATCACCTGTGCAAAATAATGGAAGACCTGAAAACATGACCTGTTGGGGCGCCTTGAGGACTGGAGTTGAGAAACACTGATCTAACCCATAGGGTTGCAACCTACACGGTTTGTGCCTAGGTTTCTGTCCACCTGAAACCCAGACACAATATACCTCCAGTCCAGTCAGGTAAATCTGTCCCAGTGCAGTGAGGGAACTGGGTGGGTTATCCTCAGGAATTTATGTTGGCTGCACCTTGCTCTTACTGTTCTGTGTGGTCTCTGCTCTGCCTTTCACCCCTGTCGGCATTAGCCGCCCCCCCAGCTTTGCAGTAATTGGTTGCTAGGACCCCCGGTTTCCTAGCAACCAATGATGCTTTTGCACAGCACATACGGGATTTTCCGCTCCACCTCACAGATCTACCCCCTAACTCCAGCCGGCTTCCAGCCTCCCACACACTCGCTTGCAGTTGTGGCAGCTGCAGAGTCCCTCCTGCCAGTAAGGGTCCTTTCACACATACGAACCATTCATTTCATCAGTTCAGTTCATCAGTTTTTCATCATTTTTTTTACATCCACTACCAATGCAAAAATGGATGAAAAACTAACCATTTGTCAGTTAATGCATATTTTTTCCGATCTGTTTTTTGACGGCTGAAAAATAGAGTTTTCATCTGTTAAAAAACCCCCCCAAAAAAACGGATGTTGACGGAAGCAAATCTGAAAATAGATGATCATCCGTTGTCATCCGTTTTTCCATAGGAATGCATTGATGTCCGTTTGTCATCCGTCAATGGATGGATGGATGAAAAACGGACGAACGGTCCATATGTGTGAAAGGGGCCTAAGGCATTAGACAATCTTATAGAAGAGGGCAGGGGGTGCTGTTATATGGGGGTGGTCTCTCTCTGAAGAAAGGGAAGGGGCACTGATATAAAAGCACTGTGAGATAATGGGGGTTTCTAATGGGGGTGCTGACAGTTGATCTAAGGCTGATTTAATGCTGACCAACCATTAGATCAGCAGTCAGCTCCCCCTATTAGAAACCCCCATTATATCACAGTTCCTTAATTTTTAGCACCCCCCCCATTAGATCAGAGTCCCCTATAATAGCGACCCTCCCTTACAGGCCAACGGTTAGTCTCTAGGAGGGTGTTCGTTGATATAAAGGGGCTCTGATCTAAAGAAAAATTGCTGTGGGCCGCTAAAGTGTTTGGGTTTGGTTTCTAGAAAAGGTGTCAACCATAGGCGTGTGCACAGGGTGTGCCAGGTGTGCCCAGGCACACCCTAATCACATTGTGCAGCACAGATCCCCCCTACTGCCCTGGCTCCCCCCCTCCTTCACCTCGCAGTGCTTCCGGCTTCCCAACTCTCCTCTCCCTCCGGCTGTTGCTGTGGGGATGTTTTAGGATGAGTAGGGGAAGGGGCCGGTAAATATGTAACTTACCAGCCCCTTCCCTTTCATTGTGAGTGATCGGTAGTATGTGTTGGAGCTTTGGGGTGCACACCCTAATGCAATAGGCTGTGCACACCTATGGTGTCAACCCTACTATCCCACCCCCTGTCCATCCTCCCAGGTATTAAGTTTTATTAACCTGGTGAAGGCAGTTATAATCTGCTGTGTCCCCCCATTCAGGTCCCTTACTGACACCATTTCCACCTGCAGAGACCACTAGTCCAGCACCGCACAATAATCTTCGCTGGATGTTCCCCTTCACTTCAACTCGTTTGACATCAGTCTTCTGGCCGTCCAATGGGAATTGTCCATGTCATACATTCAGTGACATGGACACCTGGAAGAAGGACCTATGCAGGAAATAAACAGGGAAGAAGGAACCGGCACTAGATGATTATGTGACTGTGGCTTAAGGTAAGTCAAATCAGTGATGCAGCTTTGTTTTTTCACCCAGCAATCAGAAAAAGGGGGTTATGGGGGAGAATTGGTATTTTTATCCTAATGCTTTGCTTTAAAGTGATTTGATTGCTTGTTCAGAATATGTAAATACTTTAAGGTACATGATCTGGGCCCAGGTTCACTTTAACATATTATATAACTATACTGTAACTATATTTAGATTATTCAACAATATTTTTAATTATATATACAAGGTGCCCCAAAAATGTATACATAATTTGAATTCCGCACCAAAATAAAAAAAAATGGCGTAGCCATCCCCCCAAAATCCATACCAGATCCTTATCCAAGCATGCAACCTTGCAGGCCGCAGGAAAAGGGGAATCGTACCAGGCCACATGCCCTCAACATTAGTGGGAAACTTTGGGGTGTGCCCAAAACACCTTGTCCCTATGTTGATGGGAACAAGGGCCTCTTCCCCATAACCCTTGCCGGTGGTTGTGGGGGTCTGCGGGTGGGGGGCTTATCAGAATCTGGAAGGGGACCCCAAGATCCCGGCCCCCCCTATGTGAATGGCTATCGGGTATATTGTACCCCTACACATTCACCAAAAAAAATGTGTCAAAATAGTAAAAATTACAGTTGACAATTTGGGACAAGTCTTTTATTAAAAAATGTCTTGTGATGTCCATTCATCTTCGATCACAGCGTCCGATAGACTGAGAAAAAAAAAACGAAAAAGAACCTCCGCCTCATGTGACGTCACGTAATGTCAGAGGGGGGGGGGGGGGGCGGGGTCACCCATTTATGTGGCCCCGCACTCAGCTATATAACAGCTGTCAATGCAGAAAGCATGGAGGCAGAGTTTTTTCCATTTTTTTTTCTCGGTCCGTCGGACACTGTGATCGAGGATGAATGGACATCGCGGGACATTTTTTTTTTTTTTTTAATAAAGGATTTGTCCCAAATAGGGATGAGCTTCGTGTTCGAGTCGAACCCATGTTCGACTCGAACATCGGCTGTTCGACCGTCCGTCGAATTGCGAACGATATGGGCCGTTCGCGCCAAATTCGTGTGGCGCGTCACGGCCCATAATTCACTGCGGCATCGCAGTGCATTGCTGGCTGATGATTGGCCAAGCATGCACTATGACCCGCATGCTTGGCCAATCACAGCGCCGTCAGTAGAGAGAGCTGTAATTGGCCAAAGCCAGGGTGGCTTTGGCCAATTATGGCTCAGGGGATTTAGTACACGCCCCACACTATATAAGGCCGCCTGCACGGCGGCCCTGTGTAGTGTGTGTTCCGGTGTGCTGAGAGATAGAGAGAGAGAGAGACAGTGTCATTTGATTTGAGTTAGATAGATTAGGCAGAACAGTCAGTCAGTTAGCTGCACTTACAGTGTATTGTGTATATATATGCATCCCAGGTGTTGCATATATATATATACACTGTATTCAGTTTAGCTAGATCCGTTCCTGTTATCTTCTATCTAGACTATTTACATTTAGTGCAGTGCGTCCTGCTCACAGTGTTCAGCTAGATCCGTTCCTGTTATCTTCTAGACTATTTACATTTAGTGCAGTGCGTCCTGCTCACAGTGTTCAGCTAGATCCGTTCCTGCTATTTACATTTAGTGCAGTGCGTCCTGCTCACAGTGTTCAGCTAGATCCGTTCCTGCTATTTACATTTAGTGCAGTGCGTCCTGCTCACAGTGTTCAGCTAGATCCGTTCCTGCTATTTACATTTAGTGCAGTGCGTCCTGCTCACAGTGTTCAGCTAGATCCGTTCCTGCTATTTACATTTAGTGCAGTGCGTCCTGCTCACAGTGTTCAGCTAGATCCGTTCCTGTTATTTACATTTAGTGCAGTGCGTCCTGCTCACAGTGTTCAGCTAGATCCGTTCCTGCTATTTACATTTAGTGCAGTGCGTCCTGCTCACAGTGTTCAGCTAGATCCGTTCCTGCTATTTACATTTAGTGCAGTGCGTCCTGCTCACAGTGTTCAGCTAGATCCGTTCCTGCTATTTACATTTAGTGCAGTGCGTCCTGCTCACAGTGTTCAGCTAGATCCGTTCCTGTTATCTTCTAGACTATTTACATTTAGTGCAGTGCGTCCTGCTCACAGTGTTCAGCTAGATAGGTTCCTGTTATTTACATTTAGTGCAGTGCGTCCTGCTCACAGTGTTCAGCTAGATCCGTTCCTGTTATCTTCTAGACTATTTACATTTAGTGCAGTGCGTCCTGCTCACAGTGTTCAGCTAGATAGGTTCCTGTTATTTACATTTAGTGCAGTGCGTCCTGCTCACAGTGTTCAGCTAGATCCGTTCCTGCTATTTACATTTAGTGCAGTGCGTCCTGCTCACAGTGTTCAGCTAGATCCGTTCCTGCTATTTACATTTAGTGCAGTGCGTCCTGCTCACAGTGTTCAGCTAGATCCGTTCCTGCTATTTACATTTAGTGCAGTGCGTCCTGCTCACAGTGTTCAGCTAGATCCGTTCCTGTTATCTTCTAGACTATTTACATTTAGTGCAGTGCGTCCTGCTCACAGTGTTCAGCTAGATCCGTTCCTGTTATCTTCTAGACTATTTACATTTAGTGCAGTGCGTCCTGCTCACAGTGTTCAGCTAGATCCGTTCCTGTTATCTTCTAGACTATTTACATTTAGTGCAGTGCGTCCTGCTCACAGTGTTCAGCTAGATCCGTTCCTGTTATCTTCCTACTGACAGGCAGGCTTGTCTGGTTACAGTATATAAAGCTACCTGAAGAAAATTACAGGTGTTCTATTTGATCCTATTAGTACCACGGTCAGGCAGCTAGACTATTTACATTTAGTGCAGTGCGTCCTGCTCACAGTGTTCAGCTAGATCCGTTCCTGTTATCTTCCTACTGACAGGCAGGCTTGTCTGGTTACAGTATATAAAGCTACCTGAAGAAAATTACAGGTGTTCTATTTGATCCTATTAGTACCACGGTCAGGCAGCTAGACTATTTACATTTAGTACAGTGCGTCCTGCTCACAGTGTTCAGCTAGATCCGTTCCTGTTATCTTCCTACTGACAGGCAGGCTTGTCTGGTTACAGTATATAAAGCTACCTGAAGAAAATTACAGGTGTTCTATTTGATCCTATTAGTACCACGGTCAGGCAGCTAAACTATTTACATTTAGTACAGTGCGTCCTGCTCACAGTGTTCAGCTAGATCCGTTCCTGTTATCTTCCTACTGACAGGCAGGCTTGTCTGGTTACAGTATATAAAGCTACCTGAAGAAAATTACAGGTGTTCTATTTGATCCTATTAGTACCACGGTCAGGCAGCTAGACTATTTACATTTAGTACAGTGCATCCTGCTCACAGTGTTCAGCTAGATCCGTTACTGTTATCTTCCTACTGACAGGCAGGCTTGTCTGGTTACAGTATATAAAGCTACCTGAAGAAAATTACAGGTGTTCTATTTGATCCTATTAGTACCACGGTCAGGCAGCTAAACTATTTACATTTAGTACAGTGCGTCCTGCTCACAGTGTTCAGCTAGATCCGTTCCTGTTATCTTCCTACTGACAGGCAGGCTTGTCTGGTTACAGTATATAAAGCTACCTGAAGAAAATTACAGGTGTTCTATCCCAGCTTAGTGCAGCTACAGGCCATTAGTATGTCTGGAAGGCCAAGAAGGAGAGGCAGACAGTCACAAGCCAATAAGAGAGGGCAAGCAGGCTCTGTGTCTAGTGCTGGTCGTGGAAACGGTGCATCCTCATCAGCACGTGGCCATGGGACACGCTTGGCCTTTTTTTCGGCAGCTGGCCGTGTTGAGCCGCAACATGCGGAAGACTTGGTCGAGTGGATGACCAAGCCGTCCTCATCCTCCTCATCCTCTCTCACCCATGCCCAGGGTGCTTTGTCTGGCAAAGCAGCGGCCTCTTCCCTCAGCTCAATGTCATCAGTGACTCCTTCCCTAGCTCCACCATGTCCTCCTGAGGATTCCCTCGAACTGTTTGACCACAGTGTTGGGTACATGCTCCAGGAGGATGCCCAGCGTTTGGAAGGCTCTGATGATGATACTGAGCTCGATGAAGGCAGTAACATGAGCACGGACAGAGGGGGTGCCCAAGAAGGACAGCAATCTGGCAGTCATGCTCCCCCTGCTGCAGCATACTGCCAGGTTTGCTCCAGTGATGAGGAGGGAGGGGATGATGAGGTCACTGACTCAACGTGGGTGCCTGATAGGAGAGAGGAGGAGGAGGAGGAGGAGGAGGAGGCGGCACATCACCAACGAGGCAGGATGCCCTCCAGGGGCCAGCCTAAGGGCAGCACATTGACTGCATCACACCCCAAAGCTCCACATGTGCAGGGCGCTGCAGTCTCTGCGCGTTATTCAAAAAGTTCTTTGGTGTGGGCCTTTTTTGAGACGAGTGCATCAGATCGCACCGCTGCTATTTGCAACATATGTCTCAAGCGTATCTCGCGTGGCCAAAACATCTCCCGCTTGGGTACCACATGCTTGACCAGACATATGTTGACCTGCCATGCAGTTCGTTGGCAAGCGTATCTAAAAGACCCACACCAAAGAACAAAGAGGATCTCTCCTTGCTCCTCATCAGCTGAGATTTCCAACCCCACTAGACCTTCAGTCCTCTCTGAGACCTGCAGTGAGAGGAATGAAGGTGTAGAATTAGGTGTGTCACAGCCAAGTACTTGTGGGCAATCTGCTTTTGGTACACCGACGTCAGATTGTACCAGGCAAATTTCCCTGCCCCAGCTGCTGCGCCGCCAAAAGAAGTTTGCTCCCAGCCATCCACATGCCCAGCGGTTGAATGCTAGCTTGGCAAAATTGCTAGCACTTCAACTGCTGCCTTTTCAGTTGGTAGACTCTGCCCCCTTCCGTGAGTTTGTGGAATGTGCGGTTCCTCAGTGGCAGGTACCCAAACGCCACTTTTTCTCACGGAAGGCGATTCCGGCTCTCTACCGGCATGTGGAAGGCAATGTCCATGCCTCGCTGGACAGGGCGGTCAGCGGTAAGGTGCATATTACCGCTGACTCATGGTCCAGCAGGCATGGACAGGGACGTTACCTAAGTTTCACGGCGCATTGGGTGACTCTGCTGGCAGCTGGGAAGGATGCAGGACAAGGTGCAGTAGTGTTGGAGGTTGTTCCGCCACCACGCCTCCAAAATGCTGATTGTGACACACCTCTCTCCTCCACCCCCTCCTCTTCTTCTTCCTCCATGGCCTCTTCCTCGGAACCAGCGGTGCTCCGTAGGCGTTCAAGGGGCTACGCAAGTACGCAGGCCAAAAGATGCCATGCGGTGCTTGAGCTGGTGTGCTTGGGGGACAGGAGCCACACTGGGGCAGAGGTTCTGTCAGCTCTGCAGGGGCAGGTTCAGAGGTGGTTGACGCCACGCCAACTTAAGGCAGGAATGGTGGTTTGCGACAATGGCACCAACCTCCTCTCTGCCCTCCGACAGGGACAAATGACCCATGTGCCCTGTTTGGCTCACGTCCTTAACTTGGTGGTGCAGCGGTTCTTGGGCAGGTACCCGGGCTTACAGGATGTCCTGAGGCAGGCCAGGAAAGTCTGTGTGCATTTCCGCCGGTCATATAATGCCAGTGCTCGGCTGACGGACCTCCAAAAGGAGTTTAACCTGCCCAAGAACCGCCTAATCTGTGACATGCCCACCAGGTGGAACTCAACGTTGGCCATGCTGCAGCGGCTGCACACGCAGCAGAGGGCCATCAATGAGTACCTGTGCGACTATGGCACCAGGACAGGGTCAGGGGAGCTTGGTTTTTTTTCCCCACGCCAGTGGGCCATGATCAGGGATGCATGCACTGTCCTGTCACCATTCGAGGAGGCCACGAGGATGGTGAGCACTGACAGTGCATGCATCAGTGACACTGTCCCCCTTGTCCACCTGTTGGAGCACACGCTGCGTGGAATAATGGACAGGGCACTTGAGGCAGAACAGAGGCAGGAAGAGGAGGACTTCCTTAGTTCTCAAGGCCCCCTTTATCCAGACAGTGTTCCTGCGTGCCCGCCGATCACACAGGAAGAGGAGGAGGAGGAGGAGGAGGAAGATTGTGTCAGTATGGAGGTGGAGCCTGGCACTCAGCATCAGCAGCAGTCTTTAAGGGATCAGTCCCAAGGAACACATGGACTTGTACGTGGCTGGGAGGAGGTGGCTGCGGACGTTGTTGTCCTTAGTGACCCAGAGGACTCCGGACCGAATGCCTCAGCAAACCTACGCTGCATGGCCTCCCTGATCCTGCAAAGCCTGCGTAAGGATCCTCGTATTCGTGGTATCAAGGAGAAGGACCAATACTGGCTGGCAACCCTCCTTGATCCACGTTACAAGGGTAAGGTTGCGGACCTTATCTTGCCATCGCAGAGGGAGCAGAGGATGAAACATCTTCGGGAGGCCTTGCAGAAAGGTCTGTGCAACGCGTTCCCAGAGACTGGGAGGTTACAAACTCCTGTTTCTGGACAACGTGTTGCTGAGGCTTCGGTCAGTCAAAGAAGGAGCGGTGGAGAAGGTGGCCGTCTGACCGATGCGTTCAGACAATTTTTTGGTCCGCAGCCCCAAGGTATGATCGGTTCCAGCAACCATCGCCAGCGTCTGTTTTACATGGTGCAGGAATACCTAGGGGCAAGATCAGACTTGGACACCTTTCCCACCGAAAATCCTCTGGGTTACTGGGTCTTGAGGATGGATCACTGGCCAGAGCTTGCACAGTATGCAATTGAGCTACTGGCCTGTCCTGCATCCAGCGTTCTTTCGGAACGCACATTCAGTGCTGCTGGAGGCGTGGTAACCGATCACAGGGTGCGTCTGTCCACCGACTCGGTCGATCGGCTGACCTTCATAAAAATGAATCAGTCTTGGATCACCACCAGCTACCAAGCACCTTATGCTGATGTAACCGAATAATTTTTTTTGAAATCTCAGATCCCTTCAAAGACTGCCTATGCTGATGCTGAGTGACTATCCCTGAGTAATTATCCTCTTCCTCCTCAATCATCACGCTGATAGCTTGTAAGAACATTTTTGGTTCTGGGCGCCACCACCAGTGCCTAAGGCACAATTTTTCAGCCCCTGTTTAACAGGGGCGTGTAATTACAATTTTTGATGTAATACTTTGCAGCAGGGCTCGTTCCTGCATTCCAACTAGAGTGTCTGTGAGGGGTTGCAGTGTTGTGGCACCAGCACCAGTGCCTAAGGCCCAATTTTTCTGCCCCTGTCTAACAGGGGCGTGTAATTACAATTTTTGATGCAATACTTTGCAGCAGGGCTCGTTCCTGCGTTCCAACTAGAGTGTCTGTGAGGGGTTGCAGTGTTGTGGCACCAGCACCAGTGCCTAAGGCCCAATTTTTCTGCCCCTGTCTAACAGGGGCGTGTAATTACAATTTTTGATGCAATACTTTGCAGCAGGGCTCGTTCCTGCGTTCCAACTAGAGTGTCTGTGAGGGGTTGCAGTGTTGTGGCACCAGCACCAGTGCCTAAGGCCCAATTTTTCTGCCCCTGTCTAACAGGGTCGTGTAATTACAAGTTTTGAAGCAATACTTTGCAGCAGGGCTCGTTCCTGCGTTCCAACTAGAGTGTCTGTGAGGGGTTGCAGTGTTGTGGCACCAGCACCAGTGCCTAAGGCCTAATTTTTCAGCTCCTGTTCAACAGGGGCATGTAATTACAATTCTTGATCTAATATTTCACAGCAGGGCCCTGTGAGGGCTTACAGTGTTGTGGCCACAGCAACACCTAAGGCCCAAATTTCTGCTGAGTATATAGGGCAGGACCCTACTTTCAAACATCTAACTTACAAACGACTCCTACTTGCAAACGGAAGGAGACAACAGGAAGTGAGATTAAATCTACCCCTAGGAAGGGAAATTCTCTCCTGTAAGAGTTAATATGGGAAAACAATTTCTCCTTTCCACTGATGCTTTCCAATCCTTGTTCCACAAAAAAACCCAAATTTTCAAAAAACATTTTTCATTGGGACAAAAAAGTGAGGTGAAATCTTCTGAAGAGGAGGAAAGACAGCAAAACAAATGTCACAGGGGTGATAACCCTTCCCTATGTTTTCCAAAAAGCTTAGAAAAGATTTTTTGGCTGGAGCTAAACACGTTAAAAATGTTCAAAATTACAAACAGATTCTACTTAACAACAAACCTACAGTCCCTGTCTTGTTTGCACCGCCTGTATACTGCTGTTCAGAGTATATAGGGCCTGGTGGCCCCACACCTTTCCTTATTTTAATTTGGGTGCGGGGTTCCCCTTAATATCCATACAAGACCCAAAGGGCCTGGTAATGGACTGGGGGGTACCCATGCCGTTTGTCTCACTGATTTTCATCCATATTGCCATGACCCGACATGACATTAAACCCGCAAGCAGTTTTAAATGAGATTTTTTCCTTTAAAAATGACATTTGGTGCAGGGACTGTTCTAAACATGGGAAACACGCGTCACTTTACAGGCATACTATAGACACCCCCCAGGTACGATATTTAAAGGAATATTTCCCTTTTTTTTTTTTACTTTAAGCATCATTAAAATCACTGCTCCCGAAAAAACGGCCGTTTTTAAAAGTTTTTTTTGCATTGATACATGTCCCCTGGGGTAGGACCCGGGTCCCCAAACCCTTTTTAGGACAATACCATGCAAATTAGCCTTTAAAATGAGCACTTTTGATTTCGAACGTTCGAGTCCCATAGACGTCAATGGGGTTCTAATGTTCGTGCGAACTTTCGGTCCGTTCGCGGGTTCTGGTGCGAACCGAACCGGGGGGTGTTCGGCTCATCCCTAGTCCCAAACTGTCTACTGTCATTTTTACCATTTTGACACATTTTTTGGGACAATATATTTATATATTTGCAACTTACAGCAATTATTGGTCAAATCCTTTTTGTACTTTTGCAGATCAGTTTGATAACAGGTGATAAGTATACGTATAAAAAAGTAAATTTATGTATTTTATTTTAAAATTTAAAAGTGAACTGTATGGGTATAAATACTTTCTTTATAACCATTTAATTTACATATACATTTTTTGGGACAATATATTTATATATTTGCAACTTACAGCAATTATTGGTCAAATCCTTTTTGTACTCTTTGCAGATATGGCCTAAATACTCTAATCCATTCTTTTATAAAAATGTTTTCGTCTTCACCATTTACATATATAAGTTTATTATGGCTTTCATAATACTATTTTTTTGTATAGCTACAGTCTTAATATAAGAACATCAGGAAAAATCCATAATCTGATACTTGATATAATAATAATTCTACAACGATTTTTTATCATAAAGTGTTTATTTACAGTGGGAATAAAGTACATTTTTTTAATATGTGCATATAAATAAAATGTTCTACAACATGTCAGCATGAAAACTGAATTTATTTATTCATCTGAATCTTCAGTGTTTTTTTTAAAAAAAAAAAATGGTGTTAACATGGATCATAATCATATTTTATTGCTTCTCACAAAGGAAGAGCGGTTTTGATGAAGAATTGTACAGTATTTAAAGAGTTTCAGATTGCGCCATAATAATAATAATAATAATTCTTTCATTCTTTGTTAACTGGGAGGCGTTTATTAAAAATACCAAAAATTATAAACTTTGTCGTAATAATTTTATATTATGTATATTATGCCACAGCATGTCAGCATAATAAGAGAACTCTGAATCATCTGAACCTGCAGTCCTCTACCAAATAAATCGTGGCATTTTTGATCATATTCATATTTTACTTTTTCTTACAAAAGAAGAGCAGTTTGGATGGACAACTATACAGCATCTAAAGTGTTTCAGATTGTGCCATTTTTCTTTAAAACAGAATATAAACTATATGTTTTTGGTATTTTACTTACAATATATTTCACATGCCTGTTAATAAATATAATTATCATCACAGTGATATATATTGATGACCATTTACACACCCCCATGTATCTGTTTCTCTGTAATTTTTCCATTGTAGATGTTTGTTTTACAACTGTCACAGTTCCCAAACTACTACACATGATACTAACTGACAATAATACAATATCATTTACTCAATGCTTTACTCAGTTACACTTTTACTTCTTATTTGGCACCAATGAAGATGTTCTTTTATTCATGATGGCATATGACAGATATGTTGCTATCTGTAAGCCTTTACACTATCACCAAATTTTGGGGAGAAAAAATACTTTGATGTTAATTGCAGTCACCTGGATCTCCGCTTGTACAAATTCTTTATTGATAACAAAGGCAGCATCAACTATGTTGTTTTGCCATTCAAAAATAATTCATCAACTTTTCTGTGATATCAAAGCTCTGATCAAGATTTCATGTGCGGGAACTGAAATGTTCTTCATGTTGCTTTACCTGGAGCTGTTGTTGTTTGGCTTTGTTCCATTTTTGTGCACTGTGATGTCTTATGTAAAAATAATTGCCATTATCTTAAATATGGATTCAAGAGATGGAAAGAGAAAACTCTTCTCCACCTGTTCATCCCACCTCACCGTAATCCTCCTCTACTATGCAAACGTAGCCTCAGTGGTACTGATTCCACAATCTCAGTACTCGGAGCTCTTGGAGCAAATTTGCACTGTGCTATACACAGCAGTAGCACCAATGGTAAACCCTCTGATTTACACCATACGTAATAAAGAAGTCAAGAGAGCCCTGATGAGATTGGTGAAGGGCAAGATAACTCTAAAGCCCTAAAAATATTTCAAATATAATATTAAAAAATAAATAAATTAAAAACTGAAAAAAAGGAAACAAATTAACTATTATTCGTAGTATTACTATAGAGCTTTTACCTTTTATTATTACCTAGTTAGTCTTGCTGAGAAAAGACACAAGTTCATCTACTTCAACCAATAAAAGAATCATAAAAAAAAGATATTTATACAGTATATAGTCCTATATATACAACCCTATACCCACAGTTGATCCAGAGGAAAGCAAAAAAAAAACCCCAATAAAGAAATCTTAGAGCACCAACCTATTTTTCATTGCTTTCAAATTTTGGGAAATTGCAAGTCAGGCATATAAATTTAGCATAATGTGATAGACAATTGCACAAAGCATAGGACGTCCTATCTGAAGGGAAACATTGATGGTTTTGGGGTCAACTTTATTTTAGAAATCCCCCAGAAATTTCTACCCTGCGCCAACATTAATGAATTCCACTTGGCTGTGATAGGAAGATTACTAGTACCACTGTGTAAATCTACTTGATCGAGAAATGGACCACAGCGAGTGGGTTTATTACACTTATTCCTGTGCGGCACTACTGGACACTTTTTTAACTTTTACAACATTATTACAATAGAAGTGTATTTATTTCTTATGTTTTTGCTTTTGGGATGATTAGTGACCCTTATGCATTTTTGTGAGCGCTGATTGAAATGTTTTATTCATTTTGTTGTGGAGGATTTTTCTAATTTAGTTTAGCTGCTACAACTTTGCTTTCAGAGTTACTTTTTCTCTTTTTTTGTGCTGTTGAAATAACGCTATTTTTACCTTTATTTTATCTTTGTTTATTTAATGTTATAATTTGTGTTCTACAAATAAGCATTTAATATGTAACAAAGGATTCCCAGAGCACTATGGGTTATGCAACACAGCAGTGCAGCTTGGTTTACAACTATGTTTGTCTAAACCTTGGACCCAGATGTCTGATAAAAGAAGTCACTGTTTTGATCATTGATTGGAGATAACAACAGGCTTCTGTCAGCACTGAAAACAATGATAGTAAAAGTAATCATAAAGTGTTACTAAACTCAGGAGCCTTCATTCACTATATTGGGTCTCCCACAGTACACAGAGCATGGAAATAGTTTTAGTAAATATAAACTGCTAAATACCCTTTCTTATCAGCAGTTAGAGCAGTCTTGTGACTTCTATCAGTATCTGGTTAAAGCTTGTAGGAGGAGTTTTCATTCTCCCCTTATTGTCCAATGAGGCTGCAGGACCCCTGACCATCTGTCTGGACAGTGCTGATCACATGCACTCTCCCAAGACAAAAAAACTCTCTAGCAATACACACCAAACCGAGCATGTGCAGCTTGTCCCCCAAGGCTCTGTACTATCAGGGGATGGTTTGGGAATGTGGAAGAAGGGGAAAATCAGAGAAGACAGGATCAAACAGCCTTTTTACACAATGCAGAGGATTAACCCCTTTTCTCCAGGCCACCTGCTGCCTGGAGAAAAGATTACAGACAATGAAAATTCCCTATTTCAAATGTAACTGACTAAAACGGAAAAAAAAAAAAATTATATATTATATATATAAAGATACTCCAAACACCTGGTGTTAGCGCTTCAATCATCCCAGCACCGTGGTTGTTGTGGTGTCAGGATGATTGACGCGCATTATTACTATTATCACATTGTAATATAGAATGAAATCATTCAACTCACCATTATCCAGAATCAGTGGGACCACTGAGCATGTCACCTGCCATGTCGCCTGCCACAAGATGCCATCAGGCGCCCCCAGCAGAGTCTGTCCTTACATCAGGTGCCCCCAGCAGAGTCCGTCCTTACATCAGGTGCCCCCAGCAGAGTCCATCCTTACATCAGTGTCACCAGAGGTGCTCGGTCCTTACATCAGTGTCCCGAGCAGAGGCCGGTTCTTACATCAGTGTCCCCAGCAGAGCCCGGTCCTTACATCAGTGTCCCCAGCACAGCCCGGTCCTTACATCAGGTGCCCCCAGCAGAGTCCGTCCTTACATCAGGTGCCACCAGCAGAGTCCATCCTTACATCAGTGTTCCCAGCGGAGCTCGGTCCTTACATCAGTGTCCCCAGCAGAGGCCGGTCCTTACATCAGTGTCCCCAGCAGAGGTCGGTCCTTACATCAGTGTCCCCAGCAGAGCCCGGTCCTTACATCAGTGTCCCCAGCACAGCCCGGTCCTTACATCAGGTGCCCCCAGCAGAGACCGTCCTTACATCAGGTGCCCCCAGCAGAGTCCATCCTTACATCAGTGTTCCCAGCGGAGCTCGGTCCTTACATCAGTGTCCCCAGCAGAGTCCGTCCTTACATCAGGTGCCCCAGCAGAGTCCATCCTTACATCAGGTGCCCCCAGCAGAGTCCATCCTTACATCAGTGTCCCCAGTGGAGCTCGGTCCTTACATCAGTGTCCCCAGCAGAGGCCGGTCCTTACATCAGTGTCCCCAGTAGAGCCCGGTCCTTACATCAGTGTCCCCAGTGGAGACCGGTCCTTACATCAGTGTCCCCAGCAGAGCCCGGTCCTTACATCAGTGTCCCCAGCACAGCGCGGTCCTTACATCAGGTGCCCCCAGCAGAGACCGTCCTTACATCAGGTGCCCCCAGCAGAGTCCATCCTTACATCAGTGTTCCCAGCGGAGCTCGGTCCTTACATCAGTGTCCCCAGCGGAGCCCAGTCCTTACATCAGTGTCCCCAGCAGAGCTGGTCCTCAGTGTCCCCAGCAGAGCCCAGTCCATACCTCAGTGTTCCCAGCAGAGCCCGGTCCTTACATAAATGTCCCCAGCAGATCCCGGTCCTCAGTGTCCCCAGCAGAGCCCGGTCCATTCCTCAGTGTCCCCAGCAGAGCCCGGTTCTCAATGTCCCCAGCAGAGGCTGGTCCATTCCTCAGTGTCCCCAGCAGAGCCCGGTCCATTCCTCAGTGTCCCCAGTAGAGCCCGGTCCTCAGTGTCCCCAGCAGAGCCCAGTCCATTCTTCAGTGTCCCCAGCAGAGCCCAGTTCTCAGTGTCCCCAGCAGAGCCTGGTACATTCCTCAGTGTCCCCAGCAGAGCCCTGTCCTTACATAAGTATCCCCAGCAGAGCCTGGTCCTCAGTGTCCCCAGCAGAGGCGGTCCTCAGTTTCCCCAGCAGAGCCCGGTCCATTCCTCAGTGTCCCCAGCAGAGCCCGGTCCATTCCTCAGTGTCCCCAGCAGAGCCTGGTCCTCAGTGTCCCCAGCAGAGCCTGGTCCTCAGTGTCCCCAGCAGAGCCCGGTCCTTACATCAGTGTCCCCAGCAGAGCCCGGTCCTTACATCAGTGTCCCCAGTAGAGCCCGGTCCTTACATCAGTGTCCCCAGCAGAGCCTAGTCCTCAGTGTCCCCAGCAGAGCCTGGTCCATTACTCAGTGTCCCCAGCAGAGCCCGGTCCTCAGTGTCCCCGCTGGTCAGACACACAGGGGAGGAGGGTTGGCGGCGGCTGATCTCTTCCTTGTGTTCAGTGGAGAGGGGGGGGGTCTCCAATCCGTGCAGCCAATAAGCTTCAGTGTACAAGAGCATTGTCTACTTGTACACTGAAGAGAGAAGCCAATTGGCTGCCCTTCCCCTTTCCACTGAACACACGGGGAAACAGTACGTGCGGCAGTGGTGGCGGCCATATTTGTGTAGCCCACTGCTGTTTTTTGCCAAAAACATTCCTGGGACAAAAGCAAAATCCTGGGATTTTAATCGGGACGAGCTCTGATCGGGATGAGGGTCCCAAAATCGGCATTGTCCCGGGAAAATCTGGACTGTTGGCAAGTATGAGCAGTGGTGTTCTGGCCCAGTGCTTCAACCTAGAGAACAGGATGTTTTTTATGCAGCTAAATGCCAGAGAGAGGAGATTGTTCTTAATCCCTTTCCACCAACCACCTCCCAGCCTTTTAAAGGTTCTAAAAGCGGGGAGGCAGAGGCTGGCATTCAGGCAACGTGACTGCTGTGATTGGCTGTCACATAAGTTACATGATCGGAAAACTCCTAATCGCTAGTATGCATTGGGGCTTTCCAGTAACCGCCAGCTACCATGCAGGGAGCGCAGTTCTCAGCACGGTAAGTGGTTTACACAGGGCCACTTATATGAGGCTGCATATATGTGTGCGGCCGGCGTGAAGAGGTTAAGGTTGGTATCAATTATATACACAAGAAATTGTAAAACTTTTGAAATATATTATTCAGCTGCATATTTATTGTATTTACCTAATTTAACCCCTTCCGGACTTATATGTTACACCCCCTTTCTGTCGAGGCTATTCCATTTTGCAGGTTGCAGTAGTGTGATAGTTTGGCTGACAATTACTCTGTCATGCAACACTGTTCCCAAATACATTTTTTTTGAGTCAGATAGAGTTACCTTATGGTGGTCTTTTTTTATTATAGTAAGTGTAGCATGTCCCTCTAAGGGAATGCTTTGATTTATCTGCTAATCTACACTGCCATGACCTGATGAACATTCCAACCCACCTGACACTCTGGGTTCAGACATCTTTGCACCACCTTAAAGTAATAAGTCAGAGAACTCTGTGTGTTTATCTTCTGATAATGTTTACTAGAACAGATCAAAGAAGATATTGTCACAAAGAGGAGGTAATAGATCTGCTGAGTTTTGGGAAACAGTGCCAACTCAGCAAAAGAATTCCTCCAAATAACACAAGCCAAGATATTTGTAGGTAAACAATCAATTATATATACACATGTACAGTGGAATGCTGCTTGCACATGAAGGATACACAAAGATTAAGTGGTTATACTGACTGATTTCTAACAGGGAAACCTCGGCCAGCCTATAAATCTTTAACCCTAATGAGTGGTCAGACTTTATGGCAATGTTATAAGGGCCCTTGTAGCAATAATGAAAGCAATGTCCTCGTTGCAGATCTGATGTTCTTCACCGACAGTAGGAGCTCATTAACTTTATCTAATAAGGTGTAGTAGCAGGCAATAAGGTTTCTTGGACCGGTAGAAGCTAAAGGTGTCTATGCACAGTGTTAAAGATAGGTTCAGTAAAGTATTCCCGAGGTAAAGATGTCTGTGCAAAGTGTCCCAGTGAAACCGTAAGAAAGGATTTGTAAAGGTGGGCAATTGCCCTCTCACCAACGATCAGGCCGATTTAATGCCTTCTGGACAGCAGCTCCTGTAGCGGCACTTGTGCAGCGGATCCGCCGTATTGATCTCCCAATGTGAAGCTCAGAACACAGGTTGGCAGGTTACCGGAGTGGTGCTGGATGAATGTCTGACGGACAGCAAGCAGTGCTAGGCCCCTCTCTACCGGGTTGGAATGTTGTACACCATGTGGTAGGCCGTGACCTCTTTCTCCATGCACGGGTGGCAATATCTTTTACTATAAATATCCCCCAAAAATATATAAAAAAACAATCTTTTTTCTCAGTTTAGGCCGATATGTATTCTTCTACATATTTTTGGTAAAAAAAAATCGCAATAAACGTATATTGATTGGTTTGCACAAAATTTATAGCGTCTACAATATAGGGGATAATTTTATGGCATTTTTATTATGATTTTTTTTTTATTAGCAATGGCATCAATCTGCGATTTTTACTGTGACTGCGACATTATGGTGGACACATCAGACACTTTTGACACTATTTTGGGACCATTGTCATTTATACAGCGATCAGTGCTATAAAAATGCACTGATTACTGTGTAAATGACACTGCCAGGGAAGGGGTTAAACACTAGGGGGCGATCAAGGGGTTAAGTGTGTCCTAGGGAGTGATTCTAACTATGGGGGTATGGGCTACTACTCACATGACAGCGATCACTGCTCCCGCTGACAGGGAGCAGTAGATCTCTGTCATGTCACAAGGCAGAACGGGGAAATGCCTTGTTTACAAAGGTATCTCCCCATAACACGATCGCGGGCACCCGGCGGAGATCGAGTCCGTGGGACCCACGGTCACGGAGCATGTGGCGGGAGCAAACGGCGGGAGTGCGCGCCCACAATGCCACTTCTTAAAGGGGACGTGCCTGTATGCCCTTTTGCCCACCCGGGCCATTCTGCCGACGTATACCGTCGTGCGGCGTTTGGAAAGGGGTTAAATACCAAAAAGTGTACCTACCGAATTGAGTGGGTTTATACAGGGGCGTAGCTATAGGGGTCTGAATGGTGGGGTCTCAATGGTGACCCGGCCCCATGCTCCAGGGGGCCCAATGTGACTCCCCTGTGCCGAAATCCATAGTACCCAGCACAGTGCGTGGGAGCATCGGAGGGGGTGGGGCGGTAGGTGGAGTGTGAGATATGATGATGTGGTAGTGCAAGAGAGGAGTAGACAGCAGCCCCCCATCACCCCTGGACAGTGACAGCATGGTGGGAGCAGGCATGAGCCAGACTGGTATGTTAATTGTAACCCACTGGCCAGTGGGATGGGAAAAGAGGACCTGTCATTGGAGAAGGGATTAGAGATTGGTAACCCCACCCCATCACTGAGCTGGCCCTGCCTTCCTGTTCCTGAGCCATATGCCAGTCAGTGGGAGGGGGCAGAGGACCTGTCATGGGAGAAGGGGATCCAGAGAAGGCCGGACTACAAGTTCCAAATTAGAGGTGAGGGGCAGAGGAGCCCATGAGGGTCAACAAAGTATTAATTACACCCGACCACCTACTATGACTGACCTAGGTCCTGCTGCCCCTAGATAAAATAACAAAAATAAGAACTACTGGCACTAGTGGCAGAACTGTCAGGCTAAGAAAGGTCACCCTTGTGACTGGGCCCTGATGTTTTCCCACCGTGGTGCGGCCCCAAGACAGCAGGAAGGGGGCCCACTGCAGAACATGTGAAAGAGTCCCACTATGGGACCCTGCGACAGGAGTAAAGGGCCTCGAGTCCAGAGGGAAGGACCCCAGTCAGGGGTCAGGGGGCCCTTCATGGTTTCTTGCACTGGGGTCCTGAAGGTTCTAGTTACGCCTCTGGGTTTATACTTATGCAATTAATTACATTTTCATCATAATTTATTTAAATCATTTTGCAGAAATCTGTGTAAACTCTGGTTTGAAAGAATATATTTCAGTTGGTCTGTGTCAAACAAAAATAAACCTATTGTATATCGATGTTTTAAGACTATATAATGTGAAAACTTGTAAAGGGGTGAATACATTAATAGGTTCTGTATTCTTATTGTCAGCATAGGCGTGCGCACAGGGTCTGCTGGGTGTGCCTGGACACACCCTAATCACCCCATGTGCATTAGCATTATCCAGTAGCGGCACCAGGTGGGTGGTTGGGAGTGCCAGTGGCCAATGTAAATGCCCCATTATATTAAAGTCTATGTTCAACCTCAGGTACAAGTTACTCCCCGTATTTAGGGTGTACCGTAATATGCTCCCAAGCAACTGTCTCCCACCACCAGAGCCCCCTTCCTGTGACAGCAGGTGGCGTTCATGTGTGTTTGAGCTTTGGGGTGTGCACACCTATGATTGTCAGTAAATGTAAAGGGGGGACATGGCCTGATACTTTCTGCTTCCTGTTTAATCAGGATCTTATGGTGGCACTCAGAGATGGCGAAAACATATAAGTTAAAAATATAATAATAATTCAGTATTACAAACATTTAATGTTGTAATCAGCCCCACAGGACACGATGAATTAGCTGTGTGGCTAAATCTGTCCCTTAGTTGGATTATTTTTTTTAGTGTGTTAATATCATAAGCAGCACCAACACATTATAAATATTCCAATAATTCTAACACATAAGAAGTCTTTCAGTGCACCACACTGCATGTCCTACCTGATGTAAGTGTCTTTACTATGCAAAATAATGGACAAAAATGATAACAACATCCTATCCTGACAAGACCATGGCTGCATCGTTCCTGATCTGATCATTCTGGATGGATGATTCCAGAATTACATTGTCTTCAAAGCCAAATATGCTAAAGATTGGTTCATTCTTTGGGTGCATTTACAGTGTGGTCAGTCTTTGGGACAGCATGGATATACATATACACACCTCAATTATTTTACAGGTGCAGTACACTAATTGGTGGTAGATGTGTGAAAGAGGACCTGTCATATTTTAAATCTTTTTGTTCACCAGCCAGCTTAATGGCACTTTGTATTATACTTGAAATGGTTATTTTCATAACTTCTTTTTATTTTAGGTGAAGACAATTGACTGAAAATACTATTTCGGATTAAAGTAGGTGTATGTGCTCCCTACCCTAGCGTGATTGTCGGTGATGGCTGCAATATAAGCCCTACCCCCCAAATAAGCCCTACCCTGTTTCCCCGAAAATAAGCCCTACCCTGAAAATAAGACCTACAAGGACTTTACCTAGGGCATATTTGGGGGGTAGGGCTTATATTGCAGCCATCACCGACAATCACGCTAGGTCTTATTTTCGGGGAAACAGGGTACATCAGAACACAGCAACCACAAAAGATTTTACATGACACAAACACAATACTGTATTAGAGAATTAGTCTGCACAGGATAAATGAATTAAGTCACAGCAATTACACAGCCAGGGTAATATATAAACACAGGATAGTCTGTGTAATCCAGAATGTGTCCAGGATGCACATACATACGTACACCTACCTTATTGTAAAATAGAAAGTATTCTCAGATAATGTTAACAACTTAATGACAATGATAATAACTTAATGAGGAAGCTCTGAAAATAACCAACAGTCCAGATGGTGTCACATCCAGCTGAAGTTATTAAATAGTAACAGTCATAGGTGTGTGCACCCCAAAGGTCAAACCCATGTGTGTATATATACTGTATGTATATATATACACACACACATACTCTAATGCCCTGTACACACGGTCGGACATTGATCGGACATTCCGACAACAAAATCCTAGGATTTTTTTCCGACGGATGTTGGCTCAAACTTGTCTTGCATACAAACGGTCACACAAAGTTGTCGGAAAATCCGATCGTTCTGAACGTGGTGACGTATAACACGTACGTCGGGACTATAAACGGGGCAGTAGCCAATAGCTTTCGTCTCTTAATTTATTCTGAGCATGCGTGGCACTTTGTGTGTCGGATTTGTGTACACACGATCGGAATTTCCGACAACGGATTTTGTTGTCGGAAAATTTTATAGCCTGCTCTCAAACTTTGTGTGTCGGAAATTCCTATGGAAAATGTGTGATGGAGCCCACACACGGTCGGAATTTCCGACAACAAGGTCCTATCACACATTTTCCATCGGAAAATCCGACCGTGTGTACAGGGCATAATGAATAAATGTAAACAAACATTTTAAAATATATTAACTGACTGTGTCAGTAAAGCAGTGGATATGTCTGTAGGGCAGAGGTTGGCATCAGTAGAGCGGAGATTGAAGTCAGTAGAGCAGTGGACAGCGTCAGTAGTTTTTTAAAAATATTTTATTTTTTATTGTTTTTTACAATTTTTTTTATTTATTATTTTTACAATATTATTTTTTACAATTACTTTTCAACTTTTTTAGGTGCCCCATTGGGGGGCTTTTTGGTGAAATATCAGGGGTCTACATAGACCCCTGATGAGACCCCTGATGTCTCAGTTTTGAGGCAGAGAAAGGAACTGAGGACAGAGATTCCCCAGTCCTTTTCTCTGCAGCCTCACTGCATTGGACAATGGATGAATGGAAAGTATTCTGTGTTGAGCAGCTTACCATTCATTCACAAACTGAAGCATAGTAAACATAGTTTACTATGCTTCAATTATTAATGAACACAGTGTACTGATCACTAACTGTGTTCATTCACAAAAGGAAGGGGCCAGTAAATAACATATTTACTGGCCCCTTCCCCCGTTCTCCATCCTGAACCATCCCCTGGTGGGAGAGGAGAGGAGGGGAAGACGGGAATGGTGTGAGGGGGTTGAACACGGGGAGCTCAGATAGCAGGGGGAATCTGCACCACAAGGTGTGATTAGGGTATGTCCAGGTATACCCGGCACACCCCGTGTGCACGCCTATGGTAACAGTAATATTAAGGTGAACCTCATTTACTACACACTGTCTTTTACTTGCAAGAGGACATGCTGACAGCCACAGCCAGCCAAGATATCATTTATAAGTTAACAGTATTGTGATGGAAGTAACAGAAAACATGCTTAAGTAATCGTGTTGTTAAAATGGCCTAGATAGATACTTGTACAACAATACACAAGAATACGTCAGGTTTTGTGACACCTTTGTATACCTCTGTTCTAAAAGTGTAACTAAACCCCAAAACAAAAAAAATGACAAGAATACTTTTATCTTTTGATCATCCAGTAACCACCTCCTGTCATAGGCTGGCTACAATCACTCCTCCACTGTATCTATGGAGGAACAATGTAGCCACCCTTGGACAGCAGCATTGTCAATCAATGGAGAAGGTGGTGTTAGATGGGCTAATAGATTTAGATAGACTTTACATGATTGACTAACAATGTAAAGCCCAACTCAGACTTACTTAACTTAGACTTACAAGAAGTTACAGCAATAGTTTTTTTCTCCTTTTGGGATAAGGTTTTTACAAAAATATATGAAAGCTGACCAGCTTGGTCTGTTAAGAGAAGTTGAAAAACAACACACTTACTGGCAGGATCACCAGGTAATAAACTATGTTACGGGGGGACTCAGAAAAGCAAAGACTGCCGTGTTATTGCTACTGACCGACTGTATCATATTTGTCATTTTGACTTTGGTCATAGTTACATTTTAAATCTTCATCAATGTTACATTTTGTAACAAAGCCAACCTTATTCTGTTACAAACCTTGAAATGAGACGTCATCACTAGGCATATTAAAGAATCTGTATATTCGCTTTTTACTTACTATAATAGGGCGTACACACGGTCGGACTTTGTTCGGACATTCCGACAACAAAATCCTAGGATTTTTTCAGACGGATGTTGGCTCAAACTTGTCTTGCATACACACGGTCGCACAAAGTTGTCGGAAAATCCGATCGTTCTAAACGCGGTGACGTAAAACACATACATCGGGACTATAAACGGGGCAGTGGCCAATAGCTTTCATCTCTTTATTTATTCTGAGCATGCGTGACACTTTGTCCGTCGGATTTGTGTACACACGATCGGAATTTCCAACAACGGATTTTGTTGTCGGAAAATTTTATCTCCTGCTCTCCAACTTTGTGTGTCGGAAAATCCGATGGAAAATGTCCGATGGAGCCCACACACGGTCGGAATTTCCGACAACACGCTCCGATCGGACATTTTCCATTGGAAAATCCAACCGTGTGTACGGGGCATAAGTGTGCAAACTTTTTATGAAACATTTATATTTACACCCTTTTTTATCTTTACATAATATGTCTGAATTATACACTGAGGGCCATTCACACTGTCGTGATGCATTGAGTAAAGACAACCTATTCTAAATGAATTGGCTGCCAATGAAACAAAACATTCCAAAAATGGTGTATTGCACCTTGCATATTATCATTTTGCTGTGCATTGTGCTGCAATGATCATCCATCATGCATTGGGGTGCCATTCAGATTGACAGATACACTATATTGTCAAAAGTATTGGGACACCTGCCTTTACACGCACATGAATTTTAATGGCATCCCAGTCTTATGCCCCGTACACACAATCGGACATTGATCGGACATTCCGACAACAAAATCCATGGATTTTTTCCGACGGATGTTGGCTCAAGCTTGTTTTGCATACACACGGTTGCACAAAGTTGTCGGAATTTCCACTCTCTAAGAACGCGGTGACATACACCACGTACGACAAGACTAGAAAAGGCCAGTTCAGAACCAAGCGCGGCACCCTTTGGGCTCCTTTTGCTAATCTCGTGTTAGTAAAAGTTTGGTGATAGATGATTCGCGCTTTTTCAGACTCGTGGTTTTCAGATCGTTTGCTGCCGTTCAGTTTGTGCTTGTGGGTTTGTATCTGCTCTTCAGTGCGTGCAAGCAAGCTACGCGTGACTTTGTCATTGTGTTCTTGTTCGTTCGTTACTGTTTTTCAGGTCGCTCTTCACAGGCCTTGCTGTTCTTCAGTGCATTCTGTTACTTCGTTCTAAGCAGCCGATCGTTTTCTAGCCATGTTGCGTATACGTACTCCTCGTAGAGTTCGTGCTGTGCGGGGGCTTGGTGTTGGGGTCCTGACCTTGACACAAGTCCAGTCTATGAACAGGGTGGGGAGGAGTTCATGGACCAAGAATTGGTTGCTTCAGCGTGACCAGTTCTGTCACATGCCTTTGCTCCGTGAGATCCGTGAGAATAATCCTGATGATTTCAGGAACTTTCTCCGGATGACGGACCCCGTATTTCACCGTTTGTTGGCTTTGCTGACCCCCTATATCAGCAGGCAGGATACCTGCATGAGGCAAGCCATCACTCCGGAGCAGAGGCTAGTCGCCACCATGCGGTACTTGGCGACGGGGAGAAGCCTGCAGGACTTGAAGTTCTCGACAGGCATCTTCCCAGAGACCTGTTCTGCCATCATACAGGTCCTGCAGAAGGAGTATTTTAAGGTAAGATTTTTATCCTTTAATATCACATTTTATTGTATCTAATGTTTGCTAATATATTTTATTTCTTTCCTCATTCCCTAATTACCATGATTGTAATATGCTGTGAATGTCCCCTTTGTCCTCATGCAATGCTGGATTTTTATGTAATTATTTTTGTTGTCCTTCATACATATTTGCCTTCATTTACCTCCCCAGCATGCTCTCCTGGCCCTATATTCACCTCATGTAGTCACTTAACAATGTATTTTATCAGCTTCATAGTAGTGCTTTACCCCAAACACCCCTAAAATGTTTTGAAATGTGATTGGTGCTTCAAATTCAGGCAGAGTGCCAGAGGCTTTTTTTTGGGGGTCCCCAAATCATTTTGAACCCTCCCTCCCCCCAACTGCTAAGTCAGCTGATAACAATTCTCTATCTATACTCAAACATCTATCTGCTGACTTTGCCAAACCCATACATACTATACCCATCTCTTTTGTGGTCAGATTTATGGATGAATTCCCCAAAGCATGTAGTGCAAGGGCCTGCCTGTATACTTTCAAATGGTACTGTTTAAAGTTTTGGTATCCTATTATTATCTTGATAGGTAATAGCAGAATGTCCAAATGTGCTTAAATGTGTACAATGTGTATTTATATTTTTTTTTATTATGACACTTCTTACCTGTCCAGTGGGCTGTCAATAGTGTAAGTAAGGAGGGTCTGTTCAAAGTAATACCCATTATTTAGGCATTCATCTCTCAATTAAGTGAAGAGGGTTACCTGTCCAAGAGTCCCCCCCCCTATAATGTTAGAAATGGCCCATGAGAGGGGGGGGGGGGTAATCTGATAGGTGTACCTTATACTTTGGTCTTTAAAAATTCCCATAATTAAATGGTATCTTGATGTTGGCCAAGAATGTTTGTGTCTAATCTACTCTCCATGTTTATGTGCAAAAAGACTAATTTTTGTTTTGTTTTACTCCACAGTTTCCTTCCACGCCATAGGAATGCCAGACTGTGGCCTCCCACTTTGCCCAGCGGTGGGACTTTCCTAACTCCGGAGGGTCAATTGATGGGAAACACGTCCACATCATCCCACCACCCAACTCAGAGTCGTACTATTATAATTATAAGGGATTCAATAGTATTGTGATGTTGGCGGTGGTGTCGACTACTTATGAATTTCTGTATGTGGACGTGGGGAAGAATGGCCGGATGTCCGATGGTGAAGTCATCGCCCAGACGGAGTTCTACAGGCGTCTCCAGAATGGCAGCTTGGACTTGCCACCTCCAGAAGACAATGTGGAAGGACTCCCATTCGTCTTCGTTGCAGATGAAGCTTTTGCGCTGGGGGACCATCTTATGCGGCCATTCCCGATGAGGACCCTCACTCCGGACCAGAGGGTTTTTAATTACCGGCTGGCCAGAGCCAGAAGAGTGGTGGAGAACACGTTTGGAATCATAGCCAGCCGGTTCCGCCTATTTCTTACACCCATACATATGGCGGAGTAAAAACTGAATCACATTATCCTGGCGTGCTGTGTTCTACACAACTTTTTACGGCAACATTCTGCCAACTATGCTGGCTCAGTTGGGCCTGAGGCCGGAATTCAAAATGAACCAACCCTGATGGCGCTTGAAAGTGGCCAGCCTGGCTTGCCCCCCCTGAGTCCCCATGATGTCCGGCTAAGATACTTTGAATTCTTTGCGGGTAGGGGGGCTATCAATATGCCAGACAATGTGTAAAACCTTTTTCTAATAAAAAAAAAAAGCAAATCTTTGGTGACATTTACTGCTTGTGTTTGTTTTAGCTGACCCTGACAGAAATGTGGTGAGTCCTGAAAATGGCGTGATTGTGTAACCTTACAAAGCACTGTTGGGTGTTATTTACTAAAGGTAAAGACACTTTGCACTACAAGTGCACTTGAAACTGCACTTGTAGTGCAAAGTGGATTTGCCCTTAGGAAATAACCCCCATTGTCACAGAAAACACCAATTAGAGCACTACAAAAGTGTTGTAGCGTTGAGACAATAATCCACGCATTCTTGATTAACAATCTTTTTAATACCAGCACAATCACATGTGCATTTAGAAAAGGTTTTTTTAATTTCAATAGTTTTTATTGAATGAAGGTATCAAACAGTATAAATTGTAAACAATACAGAATGTACATAGCGTATATTGTAAATAGTACATTTCGTATACAGTTTCAAGAATGTATGTATTCTTCCACATCTCAATTTCGCCTTATTCATTTTTACTATTGTTGATTATCGTTAATATGTTGGTATAAACATCAGAAAAAGAGGACTAGTGTTCCGTCTATATACGATTGGGTTGTACTAGTAGTAGCCATGTTTAAGTAACATAAATAATAAAATTTAAATACAATGTAAACAGAAAGTAAAATATAAACAGAAAATACTCAGCTTTGTTTTCCTCATATGAGCGGGTTTTAGGTAGTCAGAACGAAGATACGTTTATCTTTGGTGATTCTTAGCATACCATTTTACCCAACTGGACCATTTGGATTGTGATTTCAGATAATGACCCTGTGTTGCTGCAAACATACATTCATAGGTGGCGTGAGTGTTGGTCAACTCAATAATTTCGTTGAGGGTGGGAGGCTTGGTATCCTTCCAATGTCTGAGGATTGTTAACCTTGTGCTAAGCAGTATGTGTATTGTTATAGTTCTAGTAGCTATTGGTATATTTTCTATGCCTAATGAAAGGACAGCCAGGTCTGCTTTCGGGAGAACCTTAACCCCAGCTATTGTTGATAGTAATGTGAATACTTTTTGCCATAATGTATGTATACCTGGGCACTCCCACATAATATGATGTAGGGTTCCTACTTGTCCACAATTCCTCCAACACAGAGGCGAGGATTGTTGAGCAAATTTAGAAATTCGGTATGGTGTTAGATACCAATTTAATGTTATTTTATGAGTTGTCTCCCACAGGTTAACGCATTTAGTGGCTGTAAATGTGTTACGTAAGGCTTTTTGCCATTGTTCCTCAGTGTATGAGGTACCCAGTTGGTGTTCCCATGTTATGATGTTATCAGTTTTTGTGAATATCTGTTTGTTGTTGAGTGAGTTGTAAAATAAGGATATACCTTTTATGTTGGTGTTTGGGTTTGTGAGGTATAGGAATACTCTCCATGGTACTTCGATGGAGGTGTTGTGGAATTTTTGAAGGAGATGCGATATCTGAATGTAGCTATAATAGTCGTGATCTTCCAATCCGTATTCGGCTTGTAAGGATCCAAATGTTTTGAGTGTTGGACCTTTCTTAAGATCCTCTAGTGTTTGTATACCTCTGGATGACCAATGTGCTATGTGTAAGTTTGGTATAACGATATTCAGGCTGGAAGTAGTGATCGGAATTTTTTTAGTTATTTGATTTGCGAATTTTAATGATATGTAAGTCTTCCAAGCTAGTAATGTAGCAGTCATTGTAGGAGATAAGTTCGCTTGGGTGTATGTCTGTATCTCGGATGACAGCAGCAGATCAGCCAGGTTTGACTTAGGGGCTTGTGCCGACTCCAGTTCCAGCCATCTGTGAGTCTGAGAATGGGATAGCCAGTGTTTGGTTTGTGAGAGTATTGCTGCTATATAGTAGTCTTTTAGAATGACGTGTCCTATTCCTCCAGCTTCTTTGGATCTAGTAAGTTTCATGAATCTACACCTAGCTTTCTTGCCCTGCCATAGAAATCTATTAATCTGGGATTGTGCATTGGAAAAGAAAGAGTCCGGTACAGGGACTGGGAGCGTTCTAAACAGATAGAGCAGTTGTGGTAGAACTGTCATCTTGAACGCTGCCAGTCTTCCCGTCCACGAAAGTTCTACTTTAGCAAGATCTGAAAGCTTCTTTTTTAAAGCTTCCAGGAATGAGGTGTAGTTGGCCGCCACTAGGCTATCCAGTGTTGCTGTTAGGGTTATGCCCAGGTATTTTATCCCTTTGTTTTCCCAAGAGTATGGGAATCTTAAGCTTAGGTTGGCTTGTACACCAGGATCAATGCCTATCCCCATTATATATGATTTGCTTTCATTCACTTTGTAGTAAGATAATTTATTGAACATTTCTAAAGTGCTGTGTACCAAAGCCAGGGAAGTTTCCACATTAGTCAAGATCAGGATTATGTCGTCAGCGAATAAGCTGATCTTATGGGTGAATTTAGCCATGCAGAAACCTTTGATGTCGGGATGGGAGCGGATATAAATAGCGAGAGGTTCCATAAGTAAGTTGAAAATTAATGGGGACAGGGGACAACCCTGTCTGGTCCCATTTGATATGCTAAATGGTTTAGATAAGACTCCAGATGTGAATACTTGGGCTGTAGGATTAGAGTACAAGGCCAGGATTGCTGAGAGAATGGTGCCAGAGAAACCAAACCTGTCCAGGACCTGGGTAAGGTACTGCCAGTGTATGCGGTCAAAGGCCTTCTCTGCGTCTAACGCCAACAGCAGAGAAGGCCTTTTGTACACCTTAGCTAGATGTATGATGTTTGTCAACCTGCGAGTAGCATCGGTCGTCTGACGGCCTTTGGTGAACCCGGTTTGGTCAGGGTGTATGAGAAGGGGGAGTATGTTTAGTAATCGGGATGCAATAAGTTTGGCGTATATTTTTAGGTCAATGTTGAGCAGTGAAATGGGCCTGAAATTTGAGGGGGTATTGGGTTCCTTCCCTGGCTTTGGCAATGTCACAATTATTGCATTCAACATTTCTGGCGGGAAAGAGGCAGAGGCAGCAGCGGTGTCAAAAGTACGTTCCATATATGGGATTAATATGTGTTTAAAAGTTTTATAATAATCCCCAGAGAAGCCGTCTGGGCCTGGTGATTTGTTACTGGGGAGGGAATCTATGGTTTTGTGCAATTCTTCTGTGGTAAATTTTTGATTTAAGGATTGTATATGTTCATCTGTGAGGGAGGGCATGTCTAAGTGTTGAAGGAAAGACTTAATTGCATCAGTGCTAGGTTGTATGGTGTTAGGATCGTCCTTTAAATTGTATAATGTGCTGTAATAGTGACTAAAAGCGTCTGCTATGTCTTGAGGATGATAAAGTTTGTGTTTGGTTATAGGGTGTAATATGTAAGGGATCTTAGATTTGTATCTAAGGCCTTTTAGTCTGTACGCTAAGGTTTTGCCGGCTTTGTTGCCAGTAGCATAATAAGTCATTTTAAGTTTTTTTGAGGTTTTTTCAAAACCTTCCAGTAATAATAATCTTAAATCATTGCGTAGTTGTGTAAGGTGTTGGGACACTTTAGGGGACGTTTTTTGTTTGTTACTGGTTTCAAGCAGGAATATTTTGTCTGTTATTTCTTTTACCTTTTGCTGCCGCTGCCTCTTGGCTCTCGCCCCCAGTTGTATAAAGATACCGCGTATATATGCCTTATGAGAGTTCCATAGCATAAATTGATCCTGCACAGAAGAATCATTAACGCTAAAAAACTCTTTCAGGTGTTGACTTATAGTATTTTTAGAGTCCAGTTGTTGCATTAAGTATGAATTAGTCCTCCATAACTGTGGAACACTGCTAGCTGATTTGTCATTTATAGATAGAGTAATGGACGCGTGATCGGACCACGTGATAGTATTGATGGTTGTAGATGTTGTTTGGGCTAAGGTGTTTTGGTCTACAAGAAAAAGGTCGATTCGAGAGTAAACTCTATGTGGAGCAGAAAAAAAAGTGTAGTCCCTCTCGCCTGCATGCATACACCTCCAGGCATCAAAAAGTTCCTGTTTATGAAGTGTGGTCAGGAGAGACATACCTGGGCGTCTAGTGCTAGAAGAAGAGTCTATACTTGGATCAGGGGTTGTATTGAAGTCTCCACATATTATTAATCTTCCTTTTTGGTGAGTCTTGATTTTTCGTAGAAGTTTGTGGAAAAAGCGGAGTTGGTGTTGGTTGGGCGCATACACATTGACAATAGTGTAGGTGATGGAGTTAAGATCACAAATCAGAATTAAATATCGACCTCCTGGATCTTTGATTACTTCCTGGGCCGAAAATGCTACTGTGTCTCGTATAGCTGTGAGGACTCCTTTTGTTTTATTTTGGGCATTGGCTGTGAAGATATAAGGAAAATTCCTGTGGGTGCAAGAAGGGGTAGCTGTTTCAGAAAAATGCGTTTCCTGAGCACAGATAATATCAGATTTGTTAGAAAGGGCCTCTTTCCACATTGACATCCTCTTAACGGGATGGTTAAGGCCCTTCGCATTAATAGAGAGGAGTTTTATACCCATATTTGAGGGATAAGTGTGTTATCCGGGGTTTTGTGAGATGTAATCATTTGTGAAGCAATGCTGCCCTCTTGTGGTGTTTCAAGGAACGGTAAGGGATAGGTATTGTATAGTATGACAAGGTTTGGAATGTACTCACAGTTAGAAGGCTGTGCGGAGCTGTGTTCAATTTGAAAACATACAGAGGTGAGAGTTCTTGTCTTCATATTTGTTGTTAGGGTAAAGTATGACGTTACTATACTTGCACATGTTCTGGCTGCTGAGTATCCAGCCTCAATAGAAAAAATAAAAGGAAAAAAGAAACATAAACGAACAAACATATATTGAAATGCAGTGCAATTAACAAACTTGTGTGGGACCAGCATTTTGAAGAGCTGAGCCCAATCCTGCAAACATAAACTTTAAGGTACAGCTGATTGCTGTTCAAGCAAGTGGGGGGTAAGAGTTCAAGCCTTTGAGCTTTTAGACAGGTTTCCAGGGATTAGTAGGAGAGGTGTTAACCATCCTGGTTTAAGCGTGTGATTTTGCGTTTTTTGTGGTGACCATCTTCCATGCAGGTTCCACTGATCTGGGTGTTTTGACCGTGTTTGTCTCCTGCTCTGGTACAATTTTCCATTCCTCCAAGAGGGATAGACCCTTTTCTAGGGAATTCACTACGTGGGTGTGACCATCTTTAGTTATAGTGAGTTTAGTGGGGTAACCCCATCTGTAAGTGATGTGGTGATTTCTCAATGCTTTAGTAATGGTGTTTAGGTTTTTCCTTTTTTGCAGGGTATACTGAGAAAGATCGGCGTAGAACTGTAAATGTTGAAATTGCGCAGGGATTTGATCCTTCTGCCGCATGACCATCATCAGTTGATCTTTGGCGTGATAGAAGTGTAGGCGCAGGATCACATCCCTAGGGATGTGTTCTGACAGGTATGACGGTTTTGGCAGACGGTGTATTCTATCGATTGTGATCTCCATGTCAGAAAGATCAGGTAAGAGAGATTTGAACAGTGAGGAGGCATAGGATCTTAAGTCATTTTGCAGGACTGTTTCAGGGATCCCCCTAATTTTCAGATTGTTCCGTCTATTACGGTCCTCAATGTCTGCGATTTTATCTTTCAGCCATTCAGTATCTCCCTCCCTCTCCTCATGGGAGTCTACTAGATCATTGATAGTAACAGCATACTCTCCCATCTTTTGCTCTATGTGCTCAACCCTTGTTTCTACAGCCTGAAGATTGGTGTTGAATTTGTGCATACACTTCATCATATCTGATTGTAGTGAGCTTCTTAAGGATAAGAGCATATCTTTCAGTACTGTGTCTATCACTGGTTGATGCATGGTAGGGAAAGTTTCAATGGAGTCAGGGAGTTCACGTGTGTCATCCCCTGAGTCACTGCCTGGGCTTGCCGCTTCTAGGGATCCCTCTCCATCCATCCTGAATTTTGCTTTGGCAGGACTACCAGATGGCGGTGAGGGAGAGTATGGGTGAGGGCTTTCAGAAGAGGGTTTATTTTGCCTGTGGGTGCCCTGTTTAGTGAGGTGGCCGGCGGGAATATTAGCTGGGGTAGAGGACGACCCGGCGCCATCTTGCCTACCGTTATGTTGCTTCATACTATAGAAGTCCGTCAGGCGCTGTGGCTTCCTCTGCTCTTTTCTCTTCCTGGACATCCTCTGATCTTTGTCCCAGGGTGAAACGCCAGCTGGGTGAGCAAAACGGGACCCGATGGTGTGCTTTGTGCCGCTATATCCCTGGATTTGCACCGGAGCTCCGGACTTATGCTGCCATCTCGCTCAAGCGCAGGCCACGCCCCCAGAAAAGGTTTTTTTAAAACAAACCAACATGTTTGTTGTATAACAATTTTTGGGGTCACATTAGAAAAAGTAGAAATGTCCATTTAAGATAAAACAGGCATGTTTAAAACCAACAAGAAAGACACAAATCTTGAACTTACAAAGTTCACATTTGGTAGAAATTGAAGGCAATTTCAGACATGAGTATTTACAAACTGTGTTTGATATTGCGTTCAGATGGGGTGAAGTCACCCCAGGAAAAGCCAAATTTTGAAGATGCACACAAATTTACGAATGTCAGCATGTGCGACCTGCCATCACGGGGGATCAAGGGACGTGTTTTGGGGGTGCAACCCCTTCCTCACAGCTAATTTATTATTGAGAAAGGGGTTGCACCCTCAAAATGTGTCCATTGATCTCCCCCGTGATGGCAGATAGCACATGTTGACACACTGTGTGCCTCTTCAAAATTTGGCTTTTCTACAATTTGTCAAAAAATGTCAAAAATTGGTAGCACACAAAAAAAACAAAGGGATTTTGAGGGGTTTTAAATTCTCCCTAAAACATCAATGATGTTCTTCATTTTTTGAAGAACATCATTGATGTTTTTCTTTATGTTTTCCAAGTCCCTATTACACCCCATGATCTCCCCGATCAGGATCTGTGCACTTTCCGAGGTGAAAGGATCTGGATCCACAACATCACGATCACCTAAAAAGATAGAAACCAAAAAACACCATGTATTGTAAATAAGCCGGCATCCATCTCTTACCTGAGCCTGTGGTCGCAGACACTCACCTGTTGTGGTGCCAATTTCCTCCTCCTGCTCAGCTTGTTCTGGGTGGATTTCCCCTTCTTCCAGAGGTGGGGGGTCTGTGGTCTCCTCGGATGAGGGGTGTCCTCCGAGTCTTTTCTCCCCTATGTAAAAAAAATTGGTATACTTAGCACACAGATATTTGATGGCAGAACTATAAATATAAAACATTGCTTGGAAGTGGGGTACAATTGTCTGTTTTGGCAGAGTTCCAAGATGTAGAATTTTTTGTGTCCTTTGTCAAGCTTCAATACTTTACCTGTTTTGTACAAGCTTCACAGATGGAGACACCCCTATAGTATCCACTGGAGCACCTGTGTGGGACCCCTAATAAAAAGGGTGTTCTTGTGTCCCACACTAGTGCTACAGCATCCAGATGTGTAACCAGCTGCTGAGTGTCCTCTCCTTACACAGAATCTAGTTTGCATTTCATTCTAGTAACAAACACATCTACACAACCAAATTAGTTTCAGACAATTAGGCCCTAAAAAATGTGGGCAAATGCATATGGCCAAAACAATGGTGTTTTCTTAGGCCGCACGAAAAATGTTTGATACGAACGAATAATGTGCCCATGAACATGAAAGTTCACATTTAGAAATGGATAACAGTTAAGAAAAGCACATGGAGCAGCACGAACGTAATAAACATAAAAAGAATCGGAACACAGCACAACTACTTACTTTTTTGCAGAACTCTCCGGATCTTTCTGTACTGCTCGTGCTCTCTTAATTTGAGGTCCGACCACCGCTTCCTGAGCTGATCTTTCGATCGTCGTACCCCGAAATTCCGATGCAGACTCTTGACCAATTTTGCCATGATTTTGGCATTTCTGACATTGGGGTTGGGGTAAGGTCCATACTTCCCTTCATAGTCGGCCTTCTTCAGGATGTCCACCATCTCCAACATCTCACCAAAGGACATATTTGATGCCTTAAATCGTCTCTTTCTGGATCGGGACTTTCAGGCTCCGGGCTTTCCTCCTCCTCCTCCTCGTTGCTGTAATTAGCACGCACCATGCTGTGTCTCCATGTGCTTCTCCCCCACTGCACTAAACGAAAAGGGGTGGGGAATAGACTAAAAAGAACGTCAGGGGCAGGCGGAGTTGCACGCATGCGCAGTGTGTATAAAGCGCAACACGCGTGCGTAGTACGTACGATCTGTGAGCGGAGGAAGGAATATCGGAGGCGCCGATCGTGATAACGAAGGTAAGATCTAAACTTGGGCCTATACTGCTTCTAGATTGAGGCCTATATTGTGACAAGATTAGGAGAGTTTTGCCTGACATTAGGGTTTGTCTTGTGTTTTGTCTTGCAGATAAAATGGATGGCTTCAATGACCACAACTTCCTCCCCCTGTTCATAGACAAGTACAGGGAGCTGCCCTGTCTGTGGCAGGTTAAACATCCACATTGCAATAATAAACAAAAGAGGCAGGCAGTGCTGGAGAAACTGCTGGAGTTGGTGAAGCCGGTGGTCCCCACAGCAACCATCCCCTATTTAAAAACCAAAATTGGTGGCCTGAGGAGCACTTATCTAAGGGAGCACAAGAAGTTCACGGATTCCCAGAGATCCAGGGCAGGAGCAGATGACATTTATGTCCCCAGGCTGTGGTACTATGAGAGACTGCGATTTCTGTCAGACCAGACTGGAGTCAGGGAATCCCTCTCCACTCTTCCTTCCACTCTTCCTTCCACCCTATCTTCCACCCCAGCTGAGGCTTCCGATGTCCAACCTGGGACTTCCAGCCAGGAAGAAGTGGAGGAGCCCAGATGGAGTCAGGTATAGCATTGTTCTACAGATTTCTGGACAATAAATAAATGATGTTTACTAGATGTTACTATTGATCACTAATTGCTGATTTAAGAAAGTGTTTTACATATCAATAGACAATAGTGGGCAAAAATAATTGGGACAAGAATGAAAAATGCTGGGCTCAGAAGGATAGTCTGTTATATTTGTTAACATTCAATTTGCAACAGTCATGAGCTGAAAATTGTGTGTGATTGATGAAGAAAAAACTAAAACTATGTCCCTTTTTCATACACAGGAAGACCTCAGCCAGGACGAGGCTGTGGAATGTGCCACACAGAAGGAGGCTGTGGAATGTGGCAGCCAGGAGGAGGTGGGGGTTAGTGGCAGCCAGGAGGAGGCGGGGCTAAGTGGCAGCCAGGAGAAGCCTCGGCCCAGTCATAGCCTGACCGAATCGCAGGTTCCTCCCCTCCTCCTTCCATACAAAAGACCCAGGAAGGGGAGTCACGTTCAGGATTCTGCGCTCAGGCTCATTAAGGAGGCTTCTGCGTCCCTCAGAGCCACCCCCACTCCTGAAGAGGCCTTTGCCTGCATGGCTGCCACCAAACTGCAGGCCATGCAGGAGGGTCAACGCAAGCTGTGTGAGGACCTTCTGTATAAAGTCCTAAGTAAGGGGGTGAGTGGCGAAATCACACCCAATACCCACCTGAGTGAGTTGGTCCATCCCCCTCCTCCTCCTCCTCCTCCTGCTGCCACAACTCCACCACCACAGCCACAGCGTGGAAGGAAGCGTGGAAGGAAGACCAGAGAGTGATGGCCTGGGTTCAGTCTGGTCTGGCAAAAGATGCAGCCTGGGGACAATACATGTCATCTGCTGCTTTCCGGATCTCTGGGACTTCTGGACCAGACTGCACTCCCTTACATATGGACTCCTCAGGCCACCAATTTTGCTGTAAAAGAATTGATGTGTGCCATGGGGGTCAAAGGCTTCACCAATTTCTGCTGTTTCTCCAGCGTTGCCTCCCTCTTTGTTTGGTTGTGAGCCCTTAAAAAAGGAATTTTTTTTCAATTATACTCGCCTATGTGTGTTTTCCTTCAAAAAGGACAGTTTGTTTGTGAGGAGGCAGGTACATTTCAAGATACAATGTGAAATTAACAAGGGACACCAGCACCAAACAATCTCATTGAGATTAAATAATACAAGATATCAATGGTGTTGTGGTAACTTGACACACAAAACACACACAAAAATATTCTGGAGTAAAAAACAAAAAAAAAACAGCCTTGAAAAAAATACAAACCCAAAAAAATATAATTAAACAGCCTTGAAAAAAAAATTAAAAAAATTAAAAACAACCAAAAAAAAATTTGATCACATGTGACAAATCAAAATATATTGAGGGAATCCCGATAAAGAATAAAGAAAGAAGTTTGTGAGAAGTCTGTGTGAATATGAGCAGCAAAACTACTTCATTCTTCTCACATTATAAAGATGAACAGAGTGCGCTGTATTAAACTATTTAAAACATTGCAGCCTGACGAAAGTGCTGTATCCATTCCGAACGCTCATTTTACCAGACCGAGCTGTTCTGTCTCGGAATTTCTTCTGAGCATGCGTGGCACTTTGTGTGTCCGAACTGGCCACAAATGGTCGGAATTGACGCGATCAGATTTTGTTGTTGGAAAATTTTATAGCCTGCTCTCAAACTTTGTGTGTGTCGGAAAATCTGATGGAAAATATCCGATGGAGCCCACACACGGTCGGAATGTCCGACAACACGCTCCGATCGCACATTTTCCGTCTGAAAATCCGACCGTGTGTACGGGGCATAAGTCTGTAGGGTTCAATATTGAGTTGGACCTTTGCAGCTATAACAACTTCAACTCTTCTGGGAAGGCTGTCCACAAGGTTTAGGAGTGTGTCTATGGGAATGTTTGACCATTCTTCCAGAAGCGCATTTGTGAGGTCAGACACTGATTTTGGAGGAGAAGGCCTGGCTCGGAAATTTTTTTTTTTTAATTTTGGTGCAGGGTTCCCCTTAATATCTATACCAGACACAAAGGGCCTGGTAATGGACTGGGGGGGGAAACATATGCTCTTTTTTGCAATGATATTTATGTATATTGCTGAAACCCGACAATACATTACAGCCGCAAGGAATTTTAAATGGCTTTTTTTCCTTTAGAAATGTCATTTTGCTGTGGTACTGTTCTAAACACGGGATAGATGCACTACTTTACAGGCATACTATAGACACACCCCAGCCATGATATTTAATTTAATATATAATTTTTATTATTTCACTTTAAGCATTATTAAAATCACTGCTCCTGAAAAAACAGCAGTTTTTAAAACTTTTTTTTGCATTGATACATGTTCCCTGGGGCAGTACCCGGGACCCCAAACACTTTTTATGGCATTAACTTACATATAAGCCTTTAAAATTAGCACTTTTGATTTTTCATGTTTGTGTCCCATCGACTTTAACAATGTTCGCGCCTTTATACAAATTTTTTGCCTGTTTGCAAGTTCTGGTGCGAACCGAACCGGGGGGGTGTTCGGCTCATCCCTACCTGCCACAAATGCACTGACTGGGCACCTCAGGATCTGCACATTATGGAGGAACTTCATGTTAATTTACCAGGAGTGATGGTGTGGTGCGACTTGTCAGCGTATGGAATAATTGGACCATTCCTTTTTTATGGTAACGTAACTGGTGCCTGTTACTTGAGTTTGTTGCTGGAATCTGTCATGTAATGTATTCAAGAAGATTTTGGAGATGTTGGCATTTATTTCCAACAAAATGGGGCACTCCCACACTATCATCGTTATGTAAGGGCCTATCTTAATAAGAATCTGCTAAACAGATGGATTGGGCGAAGAGGTTCAGCAGAAAACCTTCTCCCATTGGACTTTTTCCTTATGGGGATTTCTAAAAGATAAAGTTTATGCTACAAAACCGACAACCATTGATGAATTAAGAGATGAAAGAGAATGTGCGCAATAGCAAACAAAATGATTCTCAATGTTTGTGATTCTATGATTCTCCTTATCAGCAATGCCTGGACCAGATTGATTATCAGTTTGACAAAAGGTGATAAGTATAAAAAAAGTAAATTTATGTATTTTATTTTAAAATTTGAAAGTGAACTGTATGGTTCTAAATACTGGCTTTATAACCATTTAATTTGCGTATACATTTTTGGGGACAATATATTTATATATTTGCAGCTTACAGCAATTATTGGTCAAATCCTTTTTGTACTCTTTGCGGATATGGCCTAAATACTCTAATCCATTCTTTCATAAAAAAAATTATCTTCACCATTTACATATATAAATTTACTATGGCTTTTATAATACTATTTTTTAGTATAGCTACAGTTTTAATATAAGAACATTAGGAAAAATCCATAATCTGATACTTGATATAATAATTCTACAACACTTTTTATCATAAAGTGTTTATTTAAAGTGTCAATAAAGTAAACTTTTTTTTATATATGCATATTATTAAAATGTTCCACAACATGACAGCATGAAAACTAAATATTTATTCATCTGAATCTGCAGTGTTTTTTTTAAAAAAAAGAAATGGTGTCAACATTGACCATAATTATATTTTATTGCTTCTTACAAAGGAAGAGCGGTTTTGATGAAGAATTGTACAGTATTTAAAGGATTTCAGATTGCACCATAATAATAATAACTCTTCAACTCTTTCTTTCCAGGAAGGCGTTTATTTAAAATACCAAAAAATTATAAACTTTGTCGTAATAATTTTATATGTATGTATAATTAAAACGTGCCACAGCATGTCATCATGAAAAGAGAACACTGAATGATCTGAACCTGCAGTCCTCTACCAAATAAATTGTGGCATTTTTGATCATAATCATATTTTACTTTTTCTTACAAAAGAAGAGCAGTTTGGATGGACAACTATACAGCATCTAAAGTGTTTCAGATTGTGCCATTTTTCTTTAAAACAGAATATAAACTATACGTTTTTGGAATTTTACTTCCAATATATTTCACATGCCTGTTAATAAATATAATTATTATCACAGTGATATATATTGATGACCATTTACACACCCCCATGTATCTGTTTCTCTGTAATTTATCCATTGTAGATATTTGTTTTACAACAGTCCCTGTTCCCAAACTTCTACACATGTTACTAACTGACAATAATACAATATCATTTACTCAATGCTTTACTCAGTTCTGCTTTTACTTATTATTTGGCAGCAGTGAAGATATTATTTTATTCATTATGGCATATGATCGATATGTTGCTATCTGTAAGCCTTTACACTATCAGCAAATTTTGGGGAGAAAAAATTGTTTGATGTTAATTGCAGTCACCTGGATCTCCGCTTGTACAAATTCTTTATTGATAATAAAGGCAGCGTCAACTATGTCGTTTTGCCATTCAAAAATAATTCATCAACTTTTCTGCGATGTCAAATCTCTGATCAAGATTTCATGTGCGGGAACTGAAATGTTCTTCTTGTTGCTTTACCTGGAGCTGTTGTTGTTTGGCTTTGTTCCATTTCTGTGCACTGTAATGTCATATGTAAAAATAATTGCCATTATCTTAAATATTAATTCAAGAGATGGAAAGAGAAAACTCTTCTCCACCTGCTCATCCCACCTTGCCGTAATCCTCCTCTACTATACAAACTCAGTATCTGTGGTACTGATTCCACAATCTCGGTACTCAGAGCTCTTGGAGCAAATCTGCACTGTGCTATACATTGCAGTAACACCCATGGTAAACCCTTTGATTTACACCATACGTAATAAAGAAGTCAAGAATGCCCTGATGAGATTGGTGAAGGGCTTAAAAATATTTAAAATATAGTAATAAAAAAAATTAAAAACTGAAAAAATGGAAAAAAATAAACTATTATTCAAACTATTACTATAGAGCTTTTACCTTTTATTATTACACAGTTACATAGTTAGTATGGCTGAAAAAAGACACAAGTCAATCTAGTTCAACTAATAAAAGAATAAAAAAAAGATATGTATACAATATACATATGTATTGTATACTTGAATAGTCCTATATATACAATCCTATACCCACAGTTGATCCAGAGGAAGGCAAAAACAAACAAACAATAAAGCAATATTAGAGCACCAACCTATTTTTCATTGCTTTCAAATTTTGGAAAATTGCAAGTCAGGCATAAAAGTATAGCATAATGTGATAGACAATTGCACAAAGGATAGGACGTCCTATCTGAAGGGAAACATTGATGGTTTTGGGGTCAACTTTTTTTTAGAAATCCCCCAGGAATTTCTACCCTGCGCCAACTTGAATGAATTCCACTTGGCTGTGATAGGAAGATTACTAGTACCACTGTGTACTCAGCTGCGAAACTAAACCTACTTGATCGAGAAATGAACCACAGCGAGTGAGTTTATTACACCTATTCCTGTGCTGTACTGGACATTTTTGTAACTGTTACAACATTATTACATTAGAAGTGGATTTATTTCTTATATTTTTGCTTTTGGGTTAATTAGTGACCTTTATGCATTTTTGTGAGCACTGATTGAATATTTTACTCATTTTGCTTTTGGACTTGTGGAGGATTTGTCTAATTTAGTTTAGCTGCTGCAACTTTGTTTTCAGAGTTATTTTTATTTTTTTTTGTGCTGTAGAAATAACCCTATTTTTATATTTATTTTATCTTTGTTTATTTAATGTTATGATTTGTGTTTTGCAAATAAACATTTAATACATAACAAAGGATTCCCAGAGCACTATGGTTCATGTAGCACAGCAGCGCAGCTTGGTTTACAATTATGTTTGTCTAAACCTTGGACCCAGATGTCTGATAAAAGAGAAGTCACTGTTTTGATCACTGACTGGAGATAACAATGGGCTTCTGTCAGCAATGAAAAGTAATGTTAAAAAAAAGCTAAAAGTGTTACTAAACTCAGGAGCCTGCATTCACTATATCGGGTCTCCCACAGTACACAGAACATGGAAATAGTTTTAGTAAATATAAACTGCCAAATACCCTTTCTCATCAGCAGTTTAGAGCAGTCTTGTGACTTCTATCAGTGTCTGGTTAAAGCTTGTAGGAGGAGTTTTCACTCTCCCCTGATTGTCCAGTGAGGCTCCAGGACCCCTGACCCTCTGTCTGGACAGTGCTGATTACATGCACTCTCCCAAGACAAAAAAAACTCTCTAGCAATACACACCAAACCAAGCATGTACAGTTTGCCCCCCAAGTCTCTGTACTATCAGGGGGTGATTTGGGGAATGTGGAAGAAGGGGAAAATCAGAGAAGACAGGATTAAACAGCCTTTTTACACAATGCAGAGGATAAAACCCTTAGGTTTCTCAGTGAGTATAACAAGCATGCTTTACTGAATATACAGGGTGGTTTTACTGTTGTGGGTTTCATAACACGTTGATGACCTAAAAAGACAACTAGATCAACACCCGCTGCCTGGATAGAAGATTACAGACAATGAAAATTCCCTACAATTATGATGACTGATTGCAGAGTTCTCTTTCTGACTAAGCAAAGGTGTGCTGGTCCAGTGCTTCTACCCATGCAGCTTAATGCCATAGAGATGAGATTGTTCTTAATCCCTTCCCGCCAACCACCTCCCAGCCTTTTAAAGGTTCTAAAAGCCGGGAAGCAGAGGCAGGCATTCAAGTCATGTGACTGCTGTGATTGGCTGTCACAGCAGTCACATGATCGGAAAACTCCCAACCGCTAATATGCATTGGGGGCTTTCCGGTAACCACTGGCTACCGTGCAGGGAGCACAGTTCTCAGTGTGGTAAGTGGTTTACACAGGGCCACTTATATGAGGCCGCATATATGTGTGCAGCCGGCGTGAAGAGGTTAAGGTGGCTATCAATTATATACACAAGAAATTGTAAAACTTTTGAAATATATTATTCAGCTGCATATTTAATGTATTTACCTAATTTAACCCCTTCCGTACTGTTATGTTACACCCCCTTTCTGTCCAGGCTATTCCATTTTGCAGGTTGCAGTAGTGTAATAGTTTGGCTGACAATTACTCTGTCATGCAACTCTGTTCCCAAATAAATTTTTTTTTAGTCAGATAAAGTTACCTTATGGTGGTCTTTTTTTACTATAGTAAGTGAAGCACGACCTCCTAAGGGACTGCTTGGATTTACTTGCTCGTCTACATTGCCATGACCTGATGAACAGTCCAACCCACCTGACACTCTGGGTTTCAGACATCTTTGCATCACCTTAAATTAATAAGTCAGAGAACTGTGTGTTTATCTTCTGGTAATGTTTACTAGAACAGTTCAAAGAAGATATTGTCACAAAGAGGAGGTAATAGATCTGCTGAGTTTTGGGCAACAGCACCAACTCAGCAAAGGAATTCCTCCGAATAACATGAGCCAAGATATCTGTAGGTAAACAGTCAATTATATACACACATGTACAGTGGAATGCTGCTTGCACGTGAAGGATAAACAAAGATTAAGTAGTTATACTGACTGATTTCTAACAGGGAAACCTCAGTCAGCCTATAAACCTTTAACCCTAATGAGAGGTCAGACTTAATGGCAATGGTATAAGGGCCCTTGTAGCAATAATGACAGCAATGTCCCCGTTGCAGATCTGATGGTCTTTACCGGCAGTAGGAGCTCATTAACTTTATCCAATAAGGGGTAGTAGCAGGGGATAAGGTTTCTTGGAATGGTAGAAGCTAAAGGTGTCTATGCACAGTGTTCAATATAGGTTCAGTAAAGTATTCAGGTAAAGATGTCTGTGCAAAGTGTCCCAGTGAAACCATAAGAAAGAATTTGTAAAGGTGGGCGATTGCCCTCTTACCAATGACCAGGCTGATTTAATGCCTTCTGGACAGCAGCTCCTGTAGCGACACTTGTGCAGCGGATCCGCCGTATCGATCTGCGAAGCTCAGAACACAGGTTGGCAGGCGACTGGTGCTGGATGGATGTCTGACGGACAGCAAGCAGTTGTAGGCCCCTCTCATCCGGTTTGGAATGTTGTACACCGCGTGGTAGGCCACAACCTCTCTCTTCATGCACGGAGAGGTCTGTCTCCTGTCAGGCCCAGGAGAAAGAGAGCACAGGGTGGAACTTTTGCTTCTTTTATAGCTCCTCCCAGCAATCTCTCTGATGGTAGCAAAGATCTCTGGGATATGTATTCCAAGGGCATAGTCATGTGAAACAATTATCTGAGGTTTTACTCATCCCATAATGCCTTTAGTGTGGCTCACAAACATGTCAGGTCATAACACTGCGGACTAGAGGGTCATGCGATGCATAGAAATACTATGTGCTTTGCAATTGTAGTCCACATTGCTACATAAGCAAAAATAACTAAAAAATTTTGAAACAGAAGTTTCCCTTTTCACTTTCTAGTATAAATAAAAATGCCATTACTAGCATCCCCAAAATGACCCCTTTTTGGAAAGTGGATGTTAGAAAGTTTCTTTAATCTAATACATAATATACATAAATTAACAAATATTAACAAATGAATAGATTAGATCTTTACAGAATAATTGAGTCGTATATATATATATATATATATATATATATATATATATATATATATATATTTATATTATTATCTTTTAGATATATATATATATATTTATATTTATATTCATAATAATATCTTTTAGTTATGGAAAAAGTGAAATTATATAGACTCTTATACTTGTAAAGGTATACATATTGGTATAAGCTTCATAAGCATTCCTATGGAGAACCAAACATGTGTTAGTAATTAAGAACCTTGCGTTGGTTTCCCTCATCTTCCCCCATCACATGAGAAGGAAGGATTCACATTTCTTAAGATGTAATTTTATGTTTAAGTTACGATTATAAGTTCTTTATACTACAATATTTCTTGACTAGGATATTATTAAGAAAATTGGGTTTTCAATGAAAATAATATATTATAGATAGATATAAGTACAGGTATATGTAGTATTTGATTTAGATGTTAACCACTTAAGGACTAGCCTCGTTTTGGATTTTAGGTGTTTACATGTTTAAAACAGGTTTTTTTGCTAGAAAATTACTTAGAACCCCCAATCATTATATATGGTTTTTCTTCTAACACCCTAGAGAATAAAATGGCGTTCATTGCAAAACTTTTTTTTCACCGTATTTGCGCAGCGGCCTTAAAAGCGCACTTTTTTTGGAAAAAATTTACTTTTTTGAATAAAAAATAAGACAACAGTAAAGTTAGCCCAATTTTTTTTTTATATTGTGAAATATAATGTTAAGCCAAGTAAATTGATACCCAACATGTCACGCTTCAAAATTGCGCCCGCTCGTGAAATGGCGTCAAACTTTTACCCTCAAAAATCTCCATAGACGATGTTTAAAAAATTCTACAGGTTGCATATTTTGCGGTACAGAGGAGGTCTAGGGCTAGAATTATTTCTCTCGCTCTATCGGTTGCGGCTATACCTCACATGTGTGGTTTGACCACCGTTTTCATATGCGGCACTACTCGCGTATGCGTTCGCTTCTGCGCGCGAGCTCGTCGGGACGTGGGGTTTTTAAAAAAAAAATTTTTAATTTTTATTATTTATTTTACATTATTTTATTTATTTTTACACTGTTTTTTAAAAAAAAATTGTGTCACTTTTATTCCTATTACAAGGAATGTAAACATCCCTTGTAATAGAAAAAAGCATGAGATCTGGGGTCAAAAAGACCTCAAATCTCATATTTACACTAAAATGAAATAAAAAACAAAAAAGTCATTTAAAAAAATGTGCCTTTAAGAGGCGTGGACGGAAGTGACGTTTTGACGTCGCTTCCGCCCAGCAGTGTCATGGAGACGAGTGGGCACCATCTTAGCCTCACTCGTCTCCAGGCACACCACAGAGGAGGACGCGATCGCCTCCGCCGCTACCGACGGATCCGGTAAGCGGCGGAGGGCACCGGATTGCGGTGGGAGGGGGGCCCTCTCCCGCCACCAATAAAAGTGATCTCACAGCAAATCCACTGCAGGGACCACTTTTATCAGAAAGCCGACCGCCGCACGAAAACGGGGATACCGGGGTTATGGCAGCTAGCTAGGCAGATATCCCTGTTCAAAGTTTGGACGTACATCGTCGTGCGCTGGTCGGCAAGTGGTTAAAGGAAACTTATTTTGTATACGTTAAATGGTTTCACACGTTGTTCTTGCCCACACCTCAGGAATGAGGGCATAGAGATTGAGCAACTCCCACTATTACGTGAGGTGGTTAAAGCCTGCGTTTTTTTTGTAGAATTGCAAGACAAATGAGAACCTTGGACCAGCCTTTTTAGGAAGGAGGGGTCAGATTTTAGAAGTGAAAGCTAGAAACCGAAGCACAGTGGGGCAGAGATTTGCTTCAGACACACCATGAGAAAACTTCACACACACACAAAGATACACATCTGATTCAATCTTCATCTTAAGAATATAATTACAATATTGATGTTATTTTTACATTTTACATTTTGATAATGTTCTTGTAATATTTTGCTATTTTATTATTAAATCAATTTTTAAGTTTTTACACGAGAACTGAACAGATTTTCTTGGAACTTTCCTCATCAATATAATTTAGATAATATTGGTATTAATACCATAAAATGGTATTTTAACAGTGGCGAGCCATAGTCAGTTTAATTTTGTCCGAATATTGAACATTTTTGAATTATTTCTCCTTCCGCTTGAAGAGATGGGAGATAAGTAAGACAAGATTGATTATGCAGTCAAGCTTCCAGGAGTAATAGAATCAGCAAATGAACTTTCGGCATCATCGAATGAACCTGGAATCATAGAATCATCAGAATTGGTGAGAAATTTGCGCACGTGCAAGAAAACTCTGTTTCTTGATGACGTAATTTCCCACCAAGAGAGGGAACGCATGTTACAAGAAGGAAATCTGTCCTAAATTGGTAAGTAATTAATTTTATTGATGAATTATCTAGTGAGAGAAAATTAGAATTTAAAAAATTGTCAAAATTTGTTAAAGATGATAAATTATTGTGTTACATGTTCAATGAATGCTTGCAGGCTAATATTAAGATACAAACATCAAAATGTACTTTTAAGAGATTCAGCAAACAGGTTAGAAATGTGATAAAGTTAGTTAAAGTTTTTGACACAATGATAATAGGAGTTCCTAAAAGGAAAGTTGTTTGTACAAAAGGGAAAACAAAGACTCAGCAGGATAACAGTGTATGTGTTCATTGTCCGATTTTGACTGAGCGAATAGATGATTTACAAAGTGCAATTCAAATAAAAGCTATTCAGTTGTCTGAATTACAGAATAATGTAAAAAGGATTTGTGTAAATTCTAAAGCACAGTCAAGCAAGAGTTTAGAGATTAATGATAGTGCAGACTGTAAACAGAAGTCTTTTGTACCAGATATGCAGTCTATAGATTGATGACCAGGATCATGAAGTTTTGCTTAAAACAAAATTAATGAATAAAGATGCAGTATGCACACAAAGTTTAGACAGACAAAAGCAAAATGGCGCGATCAGAGAGTTGCCACGTTTATGGCCACACCCAGGTATGGTGAGTTACATATCACAGGCAGAACCAAAGTTTCAGAGCAGACAGGAAATGTTACTTGCTTACATTGTAAGAAATGTGGCCATGTACAGAAAGAATGTTTAAAATATAAATTAGATTCACAATGAAAAACTTTGGGATTAGGAAATGAGGAAATTTATGAGCAATTTATTCATCCTTGTCCAAGCAATAGGTTGATTGATTTGCCTTATGCCTCAAAAGTCAAACAGATCAGTACACTGACTGTTAATGACAGTTTAATCAATATGGCAAGCAATGCTGTCAATGAGAGAGATGGATTACTTCCATTGCCTAAATTGGGATTAAAAAAAGTATTGACTTCTTCAACATTAAATTGTGTTTCTCTAATTGTCATTGACATGTCTTCAGATTATAATTGGCCACATACAGGAACCATAATGGAACCATTGGTTCGATCACATAAAAGTCTTTGGAGTCAGACCAAAATTGATACAGGTTTGTTTAAAGATATTGAAATAGAAATTGAGGGAAAAGATCCTAATCCCCAAATTCAATATAAGTTGCCACAAGAATCAATAGGTCCAGATTCTGACATTGTACAAGAATTTTTACAACAAAGAATATTAAAGAAAGCACAATCAGTGGTAAATAATTGTATTTGGCCTATCAAGAATGCTGATGATTCGTATTATTTATCAATTGATTTAGGATCACTGAAAAAATGCATTACATATAACAAACCTATTGTTCCTAATTTAAATTTAATGTCACACCTGGATGCCAAGGCCCAAGTTATTTCTGTACTGGAAATCGCCAATAGTCATTTTTCTGTATCCTTAGCTAAAAGCTGTCAATATAAACTTGCCTTTAGCTTTAATAAAGAAACCTATGCATTCACTAGAATAATTCCAGGCTTGGACATTAGTGACAGTATAGTGCACGAGTGTTTAAAGAAAGTGTTATCAAAATTTTCTAGACCAGAATGTATTTTCCAGCAAGTTTTTGTTGTCTACACAGAGGATAGAGGATAGAGGAACATGTCACTCTTTTGTCTGAGTTATTTACTCCATTAAAAACAGCAGGGCTGAAACTGAACACAGGGTCAGTTCAGTTGATGAAAAGTCAGCATTCCTTCATATGTAAATTAGTCAAGGACAGAGACAGTTATCTCAGGAAAAAGTTAGAAGCATTTCTGCTATTCCAATTCCAACATCTTAAAAGACATTATATAAATTTTTGAGCGAGGTAAATCGTTGCAAAGAGTTTTTACAGAAATGTGATGATAAAGTTAAATCATTATTTGATCTTTTGAGACAAAAAGATGTTGTGTTTTATCAATGGAGTCAAACCCAGACAGATGCCTTTGAAATGTTGAAAAGGGATCTGCAGAATGCTCCTTCATTGACTATCATTGAAGTTCGTCGATTTCTGTTGTTTTGTATACTGATGTATCTGAGAATTCGATTTCAGTAACTTTGTCTCAATTAAAAGAAGGTGATCAGAAAATAATAGGCTTTTTCTCCAGAGGTTTGACAAATATGGAAGAGACCTTACACATATTAAGCAATTGCTAAGTGTTTATTTTTCAATCAAAGTAACAGAAAAGATTGTGAGATCTAGTAAGATCATATTACAGACACCTGATCTATCACTAAAACTTCTTCTAGAGAGATTTAATTCAGGAGAATTATATGACAAATATTGCCCATTGTTTAAAAGTTTACAATTTAAATCTATACAGGTAGATTTGGTAACAGAACATTCTCAGCTATATTTACAAAATGATGTTTGTACAAATGTATTCAGAAAACCTGTAAATGGGGTTTTTAGAAAAAGTGCTGAGAGGGGCTTTGAGACAGTATTTGTTAATACTATTAAGAGTCGTTCAGCAGGTCTTGCTATGTCTTACCCAAAGAATGGTTATGCTATTCATCAAAAATTCTACAAAAAATGCTGAATTGGAAGATGCCAAAAATTAGAGTACAGCACTCATGACTCTAAATCTTAAAGAGGAGAAGTGAATGGACACAGTTCACTTCAGTCTTCTGAGTTGTTTTGAAACCTTTCTTTGTAAAAACGAGGTTTCGAATCATGACAAAAAGGAGAAATTGAATCCTGTTATATATAAAATACACAGAATAATAGCATACGGAGTATAGGCCAGTTTAAGAAAAGAAGAGCAAAGTAAGGTAATTAGAAATGTTTTTGAGGTTTAAGTGAAAAACTCTGCGCCAAACTATTAGAAAATACTAAAAAGAATATATATAAATATATAAATAGATTCCTGCTCCCCTCAAAGAGTGATGTGCTCCTAATGGTATGTGAAAAATTGGATGTAGTGGCGCTATATATAAATAGTACTTGCTAGCTAGTTAGTAATTTTTGTACCCACCAATTAAAAAGTGTATATTTATAACCGTCTTCTAGGATATATATAAGTAATTAATACAATCCCAAAAAAGTGACAAGTGTAAACACATAAATATATGAATAAAAAATCCACAAGAAAGTCCACAACAAAACATAAATCTGAAGAAGCTTCAATCTTCTGAATGTAGCAGTGTCTTCCAACAAAGATTCATAATCCTCCACCAAACTTTTAGAGATAAGAACACCAGCAGTGAAGTGGATAAGTGATCTGCTTACCAGACCAATTTGACTTCTTTCCTAGGAAAGATAGTCAAACTGCGCTTGTGCAGGATAGTGCCTGCTCACATGGATAGGATGGATATGATAGGGACCTTCTTCCTCAATGGCAAAGGCAGGATATACAGAGAAAGCAAGAGAACTTCCATAGCATAATTCCGTTTTTTTATTATTAAAATCAAAGTATAAAAAAGTGGCCGAATGGCCCCTTACATTTAAGAGTGCCTATCCCGGCACTGGGGCTGCTGGCTTGTCAGGGGAATGCTGTGTGGAGTCACCTCCATCTCACCTCCATGGATGGTGTGCGTTCCACCGGCTTACACCGACAACCAGCCGGACCGGATATTGCGTAGGTAAAAAACGTGACCAGGTACCGCCTCGACGTACGTTTCGTTGTTTACATCTTCAGGTCATAATAAAATATTAGGATTGTGATATGTAAAATTAATAAGTAAATGAAGGTATATTTTGCATTAGTAAATTCAAAATGATGATACTGCATTCTGTTTCAGGATTTGACTTGTAAGTCACCAAAAGAACCTTCTAGATGAAAACAAACCCTTGAAGCTGAAGAGTATCAGTTCTGGGAGAAGTTTTGACACAAGAGATTCATTTGTTAATTATTGTTATTGTTGTCTTTTTATGTTAAATAAAGTTTTTCCAACTTTACAGAGTGCAGGAAGAAGAATAATGTCCTGTACACACGGTCGGACTTTCTGACGGAATATGTGCGATCAGAGCTTGTTGTCGGAAATTCCGACCGTGTGTGGGCTCCATCGGACTTTTTCCATTGGAAATTTTCGACACACAAAGTTTGAGAGCAGGCTATAAAATTTCGACAACAAAATCCATTTGCGTAAATTCCGACCGTGTGTGGACAATTCCGACGCACAAAGTGCCACGCATGCTCGGAATAAGTTAAGAGCCTAAAGCGTTGGCTACTGCCCCGTTTATAGTCCCGACGTACGTGTTTTACGTCACCACGTTCAGAACGATTGGATTTTCCGACAACTTTGTGCAACTGTGTGTATGCAAAACAAGTTCGAGCCAACATCTGTCGGAAAAATTCCATGGATTTTGTTGTCGGAATGTCCGATCAATGACCGATCGTGTGTACAGGGCATAAGAAGAAAAAAAAAACCTCTAATAAGAGAGACACTTATAAAAAACAAATTACTTTACATTACATTTTTTCCTAAAGTCATATAGACAAGTGACTAATTTTACATTGTAATATGTATTTATTTTTAAAATCATCTCACATATATGAATGAATTGAAGTTAAAAAACATATTTTAAGTTCAAATTTTGACAAGGTTATTTGAAAGGTTGTATGGAGTATAGATTTATGCTAAACACAATTTGGAGGGAAAGTATGAAACATATATTTCTGAGGTGACATCCATACTTCAAAGTATTGTACAACAATGTTACATTTATGAATTTATGAATATTAAGGGGATTGATTGTTTGGTAAAAGAAAAAGAAAATAATAAGGGTGAAAATATTTTTATGGTATATGAAGCAAAAGGTTTAATAAGTTCACTTTTCCTTACATAGAATCAAAATTGAAAATATATTCAAATCAATTATCTTAATATCTAAAAGCATGTATGGATACAAATGAGATGCGGTTGTAAATGTATTAAGATAAGAAAATGATTAAGATTGTTTAATCAATAATTTTGAGAGGGAAATGTTAGAAAGTTTCTTTAATCTAATATCTAATATACATCAATTAACAAATATTAACAGATGAATGAATGGATTAGATCTTTACAGAATAGTTGAGTTGTATATATATATATATATGCAGCGCTTACCCCCGAAGGAGCGGCAAAATAAATGTTATATCCGTAATTCACGTTTACCACACAACCCTCGCAGCCCATAGATTTGAAAGTCTCAGTCTTTAATGCTTTTTTTAATGCTTTATTCAACAACACAAACTGGGATGGGAGAAGGACTTTCTTTGAGATGCTCTTTGGTTTTCTGATCTTTTCCTTGCTTCACTTGCAAAGACTCACAGCATTGCGGGTGACAGCGATTCAAAACTGGATGATTACTTTATCAGGGAAGATGAAAGTAGATTTCTGACAGAGAATAAACGATAAGAGTCACTCTGAATGACCTCTCCCGCTTGACTGATTGGAATCCCGGGGCAATGCTGAACCCAAAGTCACAGGCCACAACCACCTGTCTTGCTGACTTGCGTGCCAACATCCCTCAGCCTCTGGACAGTAACTCTCCCTTAGGCTTTTCACTTACTTGATCAATAGCCCGCATGTCGCTCCTATGCAATCGATCACCCAGTTTCCTTCCGCTTTGTGGCCTGCTCCCCTCCCCGCTGGGGCGGCCAACGACATCAGCAATTACATGCTGTAAGATGTCGTCTGTTCCTCCATGAGGACCGGTCCTTCACCCTTCTCGCAAAGGTGAAGCTCCATTGGCTCCCCGGAGGGGAAAAACCTCCACCACCCCCTCCGGGAACCAGGCTGGCTCTCGCGCTCATCAGAGCAGGACTGGACTCGAACTCCTGGACACCACGTGACTCCCTTTTTATATGAGAGTCCCGGGAACTACCAAGCAAATCAATGATAGTCGAGACTATCACATAAACTACCTGCCACTCAAATGGTAGTTGACAACAACAGGCCTGCTGCTATAGCATAAGCCTGTCTAAATTCACCTGGCATAGAAAGCTAGCAAAAAGGGTCACCTACCTAAAAGCAGGTGCCTGCTACATATATATCTTTTAGTTATGGAAAAAGTGAAATTATATAGACTCTTATACTTGTAAATGGTATAAGCTTCATAAGCATTCCAATGGAGAACCAAACATGAATCTTGCATTGGTTTCCCTCATCTTCCCCCATCACATGAGAAGGAAGGATTCACATTTCTTAAGATGTAATTTTATGTTTTAGTTAAGATTATAAGTTCTTTATACTACAATATTTCTTGATTAGGATATTATTAAGTAGATTGGGTTTTCAATGAATATATATATATATATAGATATATAGATATATATATCTATATATCTATATATATAGATATAAGTATAAGTATATGTAGTATTTGATTTAGATGTTAAAGGAAACTTATATTGTATACGTTAAATGGTTTCACACATTGTTCTTGCCCACTCCTCCAGAATGCCAATGCATAGAGACTGAGCAACTCCCACCATTACGTTAGGTGGTTAAAGCCCATGGTTTTTTGTAGAACTGCAAGACTAATGAGAACTTTGGACCGGCCTTTTTAGGAAAGAGGGGTCAGATTTTAGGAGTAAAATCTAGAGACAGAAGCACAGCGGGGCAGAGATTTGCTTCGCACCATGAGGAAACACACACACACACACAAACACACACACACACACACAAAGATACACATCTAATTCAATCTTCATCATAAGAATATAATTACAATATTGATGTTATTTTTACATTTTATATTTTGATATTGTTCTTGTAATATTTTGCTATTTGTTTTAACTCTTTTTATTAGTTTTTAAGAAAAAGGAACATAACATTCAAAAGAAAAATTCAAAGACCAAACATATAAAAAATAGTACAACCATATACATTGCAAATTTACATAACACGTTACATGTAACAATTGACATTTAACATTTAACATTCCTGAAGTATAAAAAGAAGGGTATAAAAGGTGTTATCCAGGTTAGGTCTATACTTCTACTCTGGAATTTCCCACTCCCAATGTCCAACTTTAACAGTTTATACCATTTGTACTGAGAGGGACAAAGTGAGAAAAAGAGGCAAAAAAGGGGGAAGGGGAGAAGAAGGTAGAAGGGGGAAGGGGGGGGGGAGAATGAAAGGAGAGGAGGAAGGAAAGAAAGGAAAAGGGGGGAGGAGGGAGGAGGGGAGGGGGAGCAGGGAAAAGGGGAAGGAAAGAAGGAAAGGGGTGGGAGAAGAGAAAGGGAAAGGGGAGGGAAAAACTAAGAACCCACCCAATCGTATTATCTCAGTGCTCCTATAATAGGTTTTTAAATGAATCATTTATTAAACGGGTGGATCAATGGGGGGGGGTTGCAATGTGCCTGCCCACCCATTCCAGCCTATTACCGTATCTCTCTTGCCCAAATACTTCAAATCTTATCTTAACCTAATCTTTTAATGAAATAACCCAAAGTGTATTGTTTAATTTGTGATTAATCTAAAATGTATATATAATTTACTAAATTATATTTCCCTCTTCACCTAATACCTCATTCCCCTTCAACCCAACTCTCAAAATGAGAATTACCCACTAGATGTTAGGAAAATACAAGAATAAAAAAAAAGGGGGGAAGGGAGGGATAGGGGTGGGCTGGGGAGGGTAAGAAAGGGGGGAGGAGGAGGGGAAGGGAAGGGGGGAGGGGAGGAAAAAAGGGGAAGGGGAGGGGGAAAAAAAAGGAAGGGAAGGGAAAGGGGGAAGTGAGAGGGAAAGGAGAGCTGAAGGGGGTGGGGAGGCGAGGGGGAATTAAAAAACTCCTCCCCTATTCCACCAGCCACCCCCAATAATGATTCCTCACTCTCTCACATAATTCCAGTATATTTCCGTTTGTTTAAAATCCAACCATCCTGGAATTAACTTGGTAACTTATAATGTGAGGGGGCTCAACTCGCCCATAAAGTGTGCGAACGTGATGAGCGAGCTGAGATCCAATAAAGCCGAGGTGGTCTTCTTCCAGGAGACACATCTATACCTGGGGAGAAATCAGAGGATTTTGTCAAGGGACTACCCGTTTTGGTTTTATAGCGACTCCCCGATAAGGGGAGCAAAAGGGGTGGCGATTGGTTTTGCTAGGGAAACTCGTTTCCAGATAGAGGAGAGAATGACTGACCCTGAGGCAAAAAAACAGAGAGTTTGCCCGGATCAACCAACTTAAATTATTCAGTATTGGTCTTTAGCTGGTGAGTATAGATCAATCATGCAGACAAGTCTGAATGCAGTTCAAGTTGCCCTTTAGTCATATAAGAAAAAACAGGGAAGGTACCCTAAAAAGAGGATCAACAAAGAACACTATTTGAAATTACAAACCAGCTTTATTATTTACCAACAAAATAAACACCAAATAGAAATTAATAAGCAGCGAAAAAGAAGCAGTGTGGGCAGACGGCTGCCACAACCAATTAAAAATTGGACAACGTTGTCACAAAGGGGGGATTTATAAAAACAGATGGGGAGCCGCGGCATACATCCACTCAACCAATCAATCAATGCATCATACATCCACCTATAAGTAATTGGGGTTGGTAAAGTCCGTGTTAATTGGGTATTGGTTGCAGATATCAAGTTATCCTATAGGAAAGTATCCAGAATATCACGGACAGTTCTAATACCAGCAGTATGATGAGAGAGTAGAGTGGGTGCACGATCTGGCCGTAAAATCTGAGTGTAATATAGTTCAGTATGGAGAGATTAGACTAGTTGCTAGTTGAATCACTGATACATAATAGTTGTCTACCGGCTAGATCAGCAGACTGCATAGGGAACCGTATAGACTGCTATGTTAAGGAGATGTAGATTGCTTAGCTATATCACTGCTCTAGCTAAGCAATCTACATCTCCTTAACATAGCAGTCTATACGGTTCCCTATGCAGTCTGCTGATCTAGCCGGTAGACAACTATTATGTATCAGTGATTCAACTAGCAACTAGTCTAATCTCTCCATACTGAACTATATTACACTCAGATTTTACGGCCAGATCGTGCACCCACTCTACTCTCTCATCATACTGCTGGTATTAGAACTGTCCGTGATATTCTGGATACTTTCCTATAGGATAACTTGATATCTGCAACCAATACCCAATTAACACGGACTTTACCAACCCCAATTACTTATAGGTGGATGTATGATGCATTGATTGATTGGTTGAGTGGATGTATGCCGCGGCTCCCCATCTGTTTTTATAAATCCCCCCTTTGTGACAACGTTGTCCAATTTTTAATTGGTTGTGGCAGCCGTCTGCCCACACTGCTTCTTTTTCGCTGCTTATTAATTTCTATTTGGTGTTTATTTTGTTGGTAAATAATAAAGCTGGTTTGTAATTTCAAATAGTGTTCTTTGTTGATCCTCTTTTTAGGGTACCTTCCCTGTTTTTTCTTCTTGACTGACCCTGAGGGCCGATTTTTGTTTCTGAGGGGAAAACTAAATGGTGAGGAATATACATTAGCTAACATCTACTGCCCTAATAACAATCCAAGTAAATATCTAATTGGAGTTTTATTAAAGTTAGAGGGTTTTAGGAGAGGGAGGATTATTTTGGCAGGAGACCTGAATCTATGCCTAGAGCCAGGCAGAGATAATGTGTCGCGTGCTCGGGGGACCGGAGGGGTATGGTTGAATAAACGTAAAAAAAATTGCACCAGTTTCAACTAGTTGATGTTTGGAGGATGCAACATCAAAAAATAATAGATTACACTTACTACTCCCCCGTGCACGCGACATATTCAAGACTTGACTATTTTTTTGTAGATCATAGGTTTTTAGAAGAGGTCGAAAATACAAATATAGGTTCTATAACACTCTCGGACCACGCCCCGGTGACATTACGAATAAAACAAAACAATCAAACACCCCCGTTTTATAATTGGAGATTAAACGAAGATCTCCTTCATGATAAGGAAATTGACAAATTAATAAATGAAGAACTGGAATTTTATTTTAGAACCAATTCCTCTGAAGAAATATCAGAAGCAATAGTCTGGGAGGCCCACAAGGCATATATCAGGGGGATAATAATAAAGGCGGGAGCGGAGAAAGAAAGAAGGCAGAACAAAGTCTTGTGTGCACTCCAGGAAGGAGTCAAAAAATTAGAAAGGCAGCATAAGGAAACGGGGGAAAGAGGGATTTTGGGAAAATTATATGGGGCTAGAGAGGCCTTGAGACAGCAGATAGAGGCAGAAAATCGTAAAAAATACAACTTAGTCAAAAAAGAAAGATATATTTCTGGTAACAAACCGGGTCGACTCCTGGCTAGGGCACTATGCAAAAAGAAAAGCAATAATTACATCGATAAGATAAAGACGAAATCAGGAGAATTTAAATATAAGGATAAGGACAAAGCAAAAACCTTCCAGGAATTCTATGGGGAACTCTACTCAATAAATACAAAGGATAACGACAAAGTGAGAGAGCAAAAACGATAAAAAATTAATAACTATCTAAAAGATACTGGGATGATTAAGATAACAAAAGAGGAGAGTCTTGTGTTAGAAGTCCCCATTACAGAGGCCGAGGTAAGGAAAGCTATTAAGGAGATCCAGACAGGAAAGAGCCCGGGTCCAGATGGACTGACGGTATTATACTATAAGAAATACCAAGAGCGTTTAGTGCCAAAATTATGTACCTACATGAATGAGATAGGAGAGAGAGGGGAAATGAGTAGAGACGCATTGGCAGCTACTATAGCGATCATTCACAAGGAGGGAAAGGATAACACACTGTGCTCTAGTTTTAGGCCCATTTCCCTCTTAAACAACGACACAAAAATCTTTGCAAAAGTTATTGCGGGTAGAGTAAAACAAACGATTAAAAATATCATCCACCCTGATCAAGTGGGGTTCATACCAGGTAGACAAGGAAGGGACAATAGTATTAAAACGCTCCTGATAACCCAGGAGATTAAAAAGAGTGGGGTCCCAGGACTACTGCTATCAATAGATGCTGAAAAAGCATTTGATAGAGTAGACTGGGACTTCATGATAGAAACACTCAAAGAAGTGGGCTATGGGGAGAGGATTTGCATTTGGATAAGGGCGCTCTATACAAAACCATCAGCAAGAGTTAAAATAAACGGGACTTTGTCCGAGCCTTTTAGCATGTATAACGGAACAAGACAGGGGTGCCCAATCTCCCCAATGCTCTTCCTGATAGTATTGGAACCCCCTCTTATTAGGATAAGACAGAATCCAGACATTGGAGGAGTTAATATAGGGGGAATTGAGTACAAGCTCGCCGCCTTTGCGGATGATATTCTCCTCTACATAACAAACCCAAGAATTTCCCTTCCGAATGTCTTGGCTACACTAGAAGAGTACGGAAAATTGTCTAATTTTAAAGTAAACACTACCAAGTCAGAAGTACTAGATATCAACCCAAATAAGACAAGAGATTTCGCTTACCAAAAACATTTTCCTTTTAGGTGGGAGAAGGAAGCTCTAAACTATCTAGGAATTAAAATTACAATGTCTGTAGAAGAACTATACCAGGCGAATTTCATCGAGGTTAAATTAGAACTAAATAGAATACAGCAGGGGCAACTGTCGTGGTCGGGAAGAATTAGTATATTCAAAATGGTTTTATTACCAAAAATAACATACAAATTGCAAATGCTCCCAGTTACTCTTCCACCTGGTTACCTTAAAAGGCTACATTCAATGATATTAAAGTTTATATGGAAAGGGAAAACACCACGGATAAAATATAATCAATTAATAAACACTAAAAGCAAAGGGGGATGGGGAGCACCTGACATCAGCAAATATTATGAAGCCATCGCACTGGGGAGGGTAGTAGATTGGGTTAAAAACAAAGGTAAACAATGGGTAGAAATCGAAAACAATGTTAGTAAGTTAAAACTTCACAAAATAATATGGTGCCCACCAAAATTAAGAAAACAAGACATAAAAATGCACAAAATCACTAGTCACGCACTTAGAGTATGGGATTGGGTCCATAAAAGGGAACACTGGGAATATAATTCACTGCTAATGTCATTGAAGGAAGTAGAATATTTTCCACCGGGGAAGGAAGAGTGGTTCGGGAAATGGCTCCTAGACGAGAATTTGCAATTAAAGGATGTAACAGACAGGGGGAAAATATGTTCAATCCAGGAGCTTAAGAAAAGAGGAGATAAGATGAATATCAATCCATGGCGCTACGCTCAATTAAAACATTTTGTAGAATCTTTGCTGCAACCAATTAGAACAACGAAAAATCTACTCCCACTAGAAAAAATATGTATAGAATCAGACGAAAAAAGTGTTTTTTCTAGAATATATAAAATACTGGTAGAGATGAAGAGGGTAGATACCTTGGCTTTTATAAGTAAATGGGAGAAGGAGTTAGGGTTAACACTGGCAGAGACAGAAGTAGAACTGATATTAAAGCGTCTCTATATTTCTTCCTTGGCTCTCCCGTGGCATGTAACAGACATTGCAAAGGATCCTGCGCAATTTCAACCCCAGTAATCTTTTTAATCATTTTCAATATCTCTCTCCAGAAAGGTTGGATCTTGGTACACTGCCACCATATGTGAGCATGTGTGCCCTCAAATCCACACTCCCTCCAGCACAGCGGTGATATTTCTGAATTAATCTTGTGAAGTTTTGTTGGGACATAATACCATTTAGTTAACAGTTTATAATGAATTTCTTTTATTCTCGTATCTATTGACGTTGAATGTACAAAATCTATGATTTTGTGTTTCATTTGCTCTGGTATAGTTTGATCTAGTTCCAATTCTCAACTCTCTAAAAGGCGTAATGGCTCCAGACCCAGGGAGGAGATCAAGATCTCATATATGTTAGATAATCTGTGGCCTTTTATCCCCTCTTGATCCAATAAGCTTTCCCATGGGGTAAGCTCCTTAATGGAGCAAAGGGGTTTTGGGAGAGTGTCTACAAAATGTTAGAGTTGCCTATATCTCCACATGTGCCATGGTATTCTCCTTCCCTTGTGTGAAGTAGTTTGTACCCAAGATGGGCATCAATGGGCTGTTATATTACCATAGCCTAGTTTTAAATAGGGTATCCCAAGCTCTTAAGGTTTCCTTTGTTATTTGTGCCACGTCCCCAGGAAGGTTCCTGTACTGCCTTGGTACCCACATTATTAGATTTAAATTTCTTCCAGTGAATACCCATATACCAAAATATTTACGGATTTTATTATTAAATACATTTTTTGAGTTTTTACATGAGAACTGAACAGATTTTCTTGGAACTTTCCTCATCAATATAATTTACAGAATATCAATATTAAACCATAAAATGGTATTTTAACAGTGGACACCCCAAGGTGATTCAATTTTTTACCACAATTTTTTTGTAAATAAAGAAGCATGCTGGTATTGAGGTAGTTAAAAATACATTTAGATGTTTTAGCCTTTAAAAGTTGCCATATGCAACAAAAAAAGTCTTCCTGGAGGAGGAAATTGCATTGCACTGAAATTGCATTTTTGTACAATTGCTGTATGTCATGGCTAATTCCAAAGCACTTTGAACCTCCCCCCAAAAAATCCCTTAGACGAGCCCTGGGGGATGGATGAGTGTGTGTGAGTGAGAGCTCCTCCCCCCCTCCACGTTCCCGGGCTGATCACACAGGCAATCATCCGAGCTGAGGATCAGTGTGTGTGAGAGAGTGCTCTGGCCCCCCCTGCTCTAAAGCGAACATTGCAGATTGATTTGAGTCTGGCGAGCTTCTGACAAGCGGCCAGCTGAACCATGGATGAGAGGGATTGTTCAAGCGCTTAGCTATTCCTCCCGCTCCCCAGGTAGATTCTACAGGCGTAAGAGCAGCAGCTTGTCAGAGGATGACAACCCGCAGACAAGCCGCTTTACAGCCAGCAGCGGGAAGGTGACGGAGCTCAACGGATGGCATTCGAGCCTATTTATCTCCCCGTGCCCCCGAAAAGGCAAGAAATATGGACGCAAGGAAGCGGAGCGGAGGGAACGCCACAGACAGACCAGAGCGGGAGCTCCCGTTGAAGAAGAAGATCACCCAGGCGTTAGGAGAAGGTCCCGCTGTGTACAGTAAGAGATCACCTACAGCAGGCAGGGGGAGGAAAACCCCCGAACAAAGCCCCCCCCGGTGGTGGTGGGAGCCCCAGAAGGAGAAGGGAAGAAGTGAGGGCTAAGGAACAGGGCCAATTAAACTCTGGTGTGGGACACCTATCAATGGACACTGACATGCAAAGTTCACTAGCACAGGATCGGGGTGCAGTGACTCATTTGGAGGCTCATTTGGAGGCTAACGGGTGGACATTAGAGGTGACACAAAGCACAGAGACCATGTTGGGAACAGGAGGGGAAGACCAAGTTTCAAATGTAGATCAAAGTCTCAGGTAGGACCCCCTAACAGTAACAGGGGGGGGATACGGGTCTGTGTATGCTTGCACACAGCCAGACTTTGTTGCATGATCAGACGAGCCCCCAAAATGGTGATAGGAGGTCGCAGGTGCTGAATGGACGGGAGTGCGGACTCATAGAGGGAGATTTGGGAACTACTGAGAGCGTTTCCCACTAAAAACGATATTCAACAACTAATTAATGCAGTTGAACAAACATGTCTGCAGGCGGTGGAATGTCTAAAGGAGGACATCAGGGACTTGGGGTACAGAGTGGAGAAAGTGGAAAAAGAACAAGAGACCACTGTAAATGCAGTGGCGGATGTCCAAGACTCCATTAAAAAGTATGAGGAGGTATTAAATTCTTACAGGGACCAGCTGGATGAGTACGAAAATAGGGACAGGCGACTAAAACATTTGTGTAAAAGGACTGCCTGAATCAATTACAACGCCAGAATTAGTCCCTACAGTACAAAAATTTTTTGGACAGATCATGGGGGATCAAGCTCCAAATATCATAGAAATAGACCGGATACACCGGGTCCCGCCCTATAGTACAAAGGTTGATGTACCCAGAGATGTAATCTGCAAAGTGCATAAATATGCAGTGAAAGAGAGTATAATGAGGATGGCCCATAGTAAGCCCACGATTATACTCGAAGGTTTAAATATAGCACTGTACCCAGACATATCAAGACGGACTCTCTTCAAGCGACGATCGGTCCGCCCACTGTTAGAGGCCCTACGGGAGGCAGAGATTAAATATCGGTGGGGATTCCCATTCAGTTTGACAGCTTCCAGGAACGGGAGAATAGCAACATTACGAACAAAGGATGACTTAAAATCATTTGTGGAGAAACTGGACCTTCCTATGGTGGATTTTATAGGTTGGAGAATACATTTTTTAGGGCCCCCCTACAGTGATCTGAACAGTGGCAAGAAGTACCGGCAAGGGTTAACAGGGGTGCGGCCCAAAGAAGACCTAGATAGTTGATAAAGGACTTCTTTTTTTTTCCCATAATTATTTTTTTTTCCCACCTATGAAGGGGTCCATAAGCTAATGTTCGGGAGGAGGGGGGAATATATGAGGAGGTGTGGTGGGAAATGGGGACCTTTTTTTGGTCAATAGGTCAGCCCCAATTGAGGGGGACTAGTTAACCTGCTAGAGGCAGGGAAGGGAGGTAGCCTGTACACAGGAGGTGTCTATGTGTGCAGGCTCCCTCCCCGATTCTTAGTTTTACCCTTAGGGGGAGGTGTTGGGTATGTAAGAGGTGTACATAAGGTTTATTTTTATGATATACATGTTGAGCAGTTTTTTTTCCTTTTTTATGGGTCTGTGTTTAATGGTTTGTTTAATGTTGGGGGCTGTGGTGTTAAAAGGGTGGGCGGGATTGGCAGAGGAGAAGACAGAGAACAGGGTCAAGGGGAATGGGTATTCCTAAGGATGTAATAAATGACGGCCATACTGAAAATCTTGTCATATAAAGTAAGGGCACTGAGCTCACCTAATAAGAGAGGGCGCCTCTGGATGGAGTTGCAGCATTTGGGGGCCGATGTTGTTTTCTTACAGGAGACCCATTTTAAAGGTAGCTCAATCCCCGGTCTACCCCAGAATATAATGAATCAATGGTACCATGTGGTGTCGCCAATTGCAAGGGCAAGAGAGGTTACGATTGCGTTTAAGAAGTCTTGCCCTTGGAAAATGGAGACCTTGCAGAGTGACCCAGAAGGACGTTTTTTATTTGTGAAGGGTATATTGCATGGGAAACGATATACCTTCGCTTCAATATATGCACCTAATGAAGGGTCTGTTAATTTTTTGGTTAAAACATTTAAAAAATTGGAAGAATTTAAAGAAGGTTGTTTAGTGGTGGGAGGGGATTTTAATATAGTGCTGGACCCGAGTATAGACACCTCGACGGATAGAACCGCCCTATCTTTCAGAGCCATAAAACGGGTTAAACAAATTCTACGCTCCCAGCACCTTGTAGATAGCTGGCGAGTTCTTCATGCAGGGATTAGGAATTTTAGTTATTATTCTAAAGCACATGATATGTACTCACGGTTAGACCTTTTTTTGGTGGATCAATTTTATCTGGAGAATGTCATCGCGAGTACAATCGAATCTATAACTATGTCGGACCATGCCCCAATAACTCTGACCCTCCGTCCAATTCAAATGGATCGTTCGGAACGAATTTGGCGCCTGAATGAATCATTGTTGGACAAGGAGGAAATAGTGGAGAAGTTAAGTATTAAGATAAAAGAATATTTTGAAATAAACAAAACAGAAGAAGTGTCAGATCAAGCGGTGTGGGAAGCCCACAAGGCAGTTATTAGAGGGGACTTGATCGCTTATGGATCATATATAAAGAAAGAAGGTAAAAGGGGGATAAATGAATTATTAGAGAAGATTGGTGTTTTAGAGATGAAACATAAGAAAAATCTTGACCCCGCAGATGGCAGGCGCTTGGAGAGCTTACGGGCAGAGCTCTCTCAGTGCCTAGAGCGTAGAGTAAAAAACAAAACGAGGTTTTTCGCAAATAGAGTATATGAACAAGGAAATAAGTGTGGACGGCTATTGGCAAAACAACTCAAAAAACAACAAGACTCTAGACATGTGCATAGTCTATCAGTTCAAGGCAGGAAAGTAATTGAAACGAAAGCCATAGTGACAGAGTTTGGTAAATTTTATGAGGCATTGTATAATACCTCTAAGACAGAGCCACCGGGAATAGGGGAACGTGAGAGACAAGGGAGGAAAGAGATAGGGGAATATATCGAGGAAGCCTCTATGCCCATGTTACTCCGAACAATTATAGATGATATTGAACGTCCAATCACAGTAGAGGAGCTGAGTAAAGTGATAGCAACCCTGCCAATGGGAAAGAGTCCAGGGCCAGACGGGATGACAAACTTATACTATAAAAAATTTCTTCCAGTATTGGTAAAACCACTCTGTAGTTATTTTAATTCAGTTAGTGCCTCCAACCCACTTCCACCAGAAGCACTTTTGGCGTACATAACGGTACTGCCAAAAGAGGGAAAGGACCCCCAGGCCTGTGCCAATTACAGGCCTATCTCTTTGCTCAACTCGGACACCAAACTATTAGCAAAAATTCTGGCCCTGAGACTTCAAGAACATATAGGAGATTTGGTCCATCCGGACCAGACGGGGTTCATAAAAGGACGTGAGACAAGGGACAACACCACTGTCAGGAAAGGGTCCATCCGCTGGTAAGATATATCGTTTGGCATGCAGTACTGGGGTCCACCAGCAGGTGTCTCCTGGCAGTGTTGAACTGTCAGGAGAATATTTCCCTGCTGGTGTCATTTCATCTTTTGGCCGCAGTACTGATGTCCACCAGCGGATGGATCCTGGCAGTATGGAGCAGACAACACTCCCTGCGCTCAGGTGTGACTTGAAGCCAATTATAGTCAGCCCTATAAATACCCGGCAAGCCCTCACATGCTCGCCTTGGTATCTTTCTTCCTTGCGCCCTGAACCTGTATCCTGAACCTGTTATCCTGTAAACCTGTATCGGACCCTGAACCTCTTCCTGAGCCTGTATCCTATCCCATCCATTATCTCCCTTTCCCAACCTGCCCTTGTTCAGTTGCTGATCTCCTGTGTATGACCCTGGCTTGGCTAACGTTTAAGTTTCTGGTATATCCCTTGTTCCTGCTTACCTGCTGTGTATGACCCTGGCCTGGCTGACATCTGTGATTCCGGTATTGCCCCTTGCTGTATATATTATTGCTTGCTGTGGGTTTGTTGTGTTGGTTTTGCACTATCTGTATTTATCTGTTATCACTTATTTTAATAAATATTATTTATTCATTTACATGCGTTTGGGTTATCTCTGTGCAGTCCACACAGTCTGGTCTACTAGTCTCTTGACAGTATACCAAGGCCATCCCTGACCAGACGTGGCTGCACTGAGAAACCGTCCTGTTACGGTGGGCACGCAAAAAATGGACTTTGATGAAATTGTCTATTATTCTCTGCTGGCGGCAGAGGATAATGAATATTGCCGTCAGACTCTTAAAAATTGGACCCGTGACCAACTGCTGGAAACGATCCAAACAGGCCATTTACTAGTAGATCAGGGTCATGCGTTATTTGAGGATGTTCAGCTTTTGATCCAATTTTGTACAAAGTCAGCCTTGTCATGCATTCCCGAAGGTAGTGACGATTTCTCCCCTCCTTTCAGTTGTGACCAGGTTGAATCCCTGGTATGGTTGTTAGAGGATGATCCGGCTTTCTTTGATGAACATTATTCCGCTTGTTCCCAGCAGGTGTTATCCGATTGCATTTATTCAGTACAATCTCTGGTTAGTCAGGCTGTGTGTGAATCAGCGTTTGTTCAACCTGTGTTGCAGGCATGGTCAGATCTCCTGTCCTTAGCTAAGCCACAATATTCCAGCCCTGCCATTAATCATCTGCCTTCCAAAAGATCTATCTCCCCGTCACCTATGGCAACCTCAGCTACAACCCAGTTTAATCAGCACCCTACCAAATACTACCACTCAGTCTCCAAGTGTCGCACCTATCCTGCCTTCAATCCACCTGTCTCTTCTCCTCCACCTGTAACAGTCCCACAAAACCCTTCTCTAGCTACAGTTCCTTGGTCTTCCTTCTGCCCAGCTACTTTCTTTTCTTACAGACCTGCACCTACATACAAAACTGCACGGGCTAAACCAAAAAAGAAACAAAAATTCTTCCCGACCCACACCATCTTGCCAGTAACCCAACCTGCTCCCACTTCCACAGTCTGATGTGCCTGCCTCCCAGTCTGTTGTCCCGATGCCTGCCTTCCAGCTTGATGTCCCTGCCTTCCAGCTTGATGTCCCTGCCTTCCAGTTTGATTCTCCTGCCTTCCAGTCTGATGTGCCCACCTTCCAGTCCGCTCTCCAGTCTAATGCACCTGCTATCCAGTCTGATATGCCTGCCTTCCAGCCTAATGTCTCGATGCCTGCCTACCAGCCTGATGTGCCAGCTTCCCAGCCTGACGTGCCAGCTTCCCAGCCTGACGTGCCAGCTTCCCAGCCTGACGTGCCAGCTTCCCAGCCTGATGTGCCAACTTCCCAGTTTGATGTGCCAGCTTCCCAGTTTGATGTGCCAGCTTCCCAGTTTGATGTGCCAGCCTCCCAGCCTGATGTCTTGAAGCTTGCCTTCCAGCCTGATGTCTCGATGCCTGCCTACCAGCCTGATGTGCCAGCTTCCCAGTCTGATGTGCCAGCTTCCCAGTCTGATGTGCCAGCCTCCCAGCCTGATGTCTTGAAGCTTGCCTTCCAGCCTAATGTCTCGATGCCAGCTTCCCAGCCTGATGTGCCAGCTTCCCAGCCTGATGTGCCAGCTTCCCAGTTTGATGTGCCAGCTTCCCAGTTTGATGTGCCAGCTTCCCAGTTTGATGTGCCAGCCTCCCAGCCTGATGTCTTGAAGCTTGCCTTCCAGCCTGATGTCTCGATGCCTGCCTACCAGCCTGATGTGCCAGCTTCCCAGTCTGATGTGCCAGCTTCCCAGTCTGATGTGCCAGCTTCCCAGTCTGATGTGCCAGCTTCCCAGTTTGATGTGCCAGCTTCCCAGTTTGATGTGCCAGCTTCCCAGTTTGATGTGCCAGCCTCCCAGCCTGATGTCTTGAAGCTTGCCTTCCAGCCTGATGTCTCGATGCCTGCCTACCAGCCTGATGTGCCAGCTTCCCAGTCTGATGTGCTAGCTTCCCAGTCTGATGTGCCAGCTTCCCAGTCTGATGTGCCAGCTTCCCAGTCTGATGTGCCGGCTTCCCAGCCTGATGTCCCGATGCCTGCCTATCAGTCTGATGTGCCAGCTTCCCAGTCTGATGTGCCAGCTTCCCAGTCTGATGTGCCAGCTTCCCAGTCTTATGTGCCAGTTTCCCAGTTTGATGTGCCAGCTTCCCAGCCTGATGTCTTGCAGCTTGCCTTCCAGCCTGATGTCTCGATGCCAGCTTCCCAGCCTGATGTGCCAGCTTCCCAGTCTGATGTGTCAGCTTCCCAGTCTGATGTGCCAGCTTCCCAGTCTGATGTGCCGGCTTCCCAGTCTGATGTTCCGGCTTCCCAGCCTGATGTCCCGATGCCTGCCTATCAGTCTGATGTGCCAGCTTCCCAGTCTGATGTGCCAGCTTCCCAGTCTGATGTGCCAGGTTCCCAGTCTGATGTGCCAGCTTCCCAGTTTGATGTGCCAGCTTCCCAGCCTGATGTCTTGCAGCTTGCCTTTCAGCCTGATGTCTCAAAGATTGCCTCCCAGTCTGATGTGCCAGCTTCCCAGTCTGATGTGCCGGCTTCCCAGTCTGATGTGCCGGCTTCCCAGTCTGATGTGCCGGCTTCCCAGCCTGATGTCCCGATGCCTGCCTATCAGTCTGATGTGCCAGCTTCCCAGTCTGATGTGCCAGCTTCCCAGTCTGATGTGCCAGCTTCCCAGTCTGATGTGCCAGCTTCCCAGTTTGATGTGCCAGCTTCCCAGCCTGATGTCTTGCAGCTTGCCTTCCAGCCTGATGTCTCAAAGATTGCCTCCCAGTCTGATGTGCCAGCTTCCCAGTCTGATGTGCCAGCTTCCCAGTCTGATGTGCCGGCTTCCCAGCCTGATGTCCCAAAGCCTGCCTATCAGTCTGATGTGCCAGCTTCCCAGTCTGATGTGCCAGCTTCCCAGTCTGATGTGCCGGCTTCCCAGCCTGATGTCCCGATGCCTGCCTATAAGTCTGATGTGCCAGCTTCCCAGTCTGATGTGCCAGCTTCCCAATCTGATGTGCCCGCTGCCCAGCTCAAAGTGCCCGTTGCCCAGCTCGAAGTGCCCGTTGCCCAGCTCGAAGTGCCCGCTGCCCAGCTGGAAGTGCCCGCTGCCCAGCGCGAAGTGCCCGCTGCCCAGCCCGACGACCCGGAGCCTGCTGCCCAGCTCGACGACCCGGAGCCTGCTGCCCAGCTCGACGACCCGGAGCCTGCTGCCCAGCTCGACAACCCGGAGCCTGCTGCCCAGCTCGACGACCCGGAGCCTGCTACCCAGCTCGACGACTCGGAGCCTGCTGCCCAGCTCGGCTTGTTCCTGTCTGCTGCCCAGCTCGGCTTGTTCCTGTCTGCTGCCCAGCTCGGATTGTTCCTGTCTGCTGCCCAGCTCGAAGTGCCCGCTGCCCAGCTCGAAGTGCCCGCTGCCCAGCGCGAAGTGCCCGCTGCCCAGCCCGACGACCCGGAGCCTGCTGCCCAGCTCGACGACCCGGAGCCTGCTGCCCAGCTCGACGACCCGGAGCCTGCTGCCCAGCTCGACGACCCGGAGCCTGCTGCCCAGCTCGACGACCCGGAGCCTGCTACCCAGCTCGATGACACGGAGCCTGCTGCCCAGCTCGGCTTGTTCCTGTCTGCTGCCCAGCTCGGCTTGTTCCTGTCTGCTGCCCAGCTCGGATTGTTCCTGTCTGCTGCCCAGCTCGGCTTGTTCCTGTCTGCTGCCCAGCTCGGCTTGTTCCTGTCTGCTGCCCAGCTCGGCTTGTTCCTGTCTGCTGCCCAGCTCGGCTTGTTCCTGTCTGCTGCACAGCTCGGCTTGTTCCTGTCTGCTGCCCAGCTCGGCTTGTTCCTGTCTGCTGCCCAGCTCGGCTTGTTCCTGTCTGCTGCCCAGCTCGGCTTGTTCCTGTCTGCTGCCCAGCTCGGCTTGTTCCTGTCTGCTGCCCAGCTCGGCTTGTTCCTGTCTGCTGCCCAGCTCGGCTTGTTCCTGTCTGCTGCCCAGCTCGGCTTGTTCCTGTCTGCTGCCCAGCTTGGGTTGTTCCTGTCTGCTGCCCAGCTTGGGTTGTTCCTGTCCGCTGCCCAGCTCAATGACTCTGACATGCCAGCCATCTGCCCGGATGTGCCTGATGACCAGCCTGAAATGCCTTCTTCCACCATTCTGCCTGATGCCATAGACCATGCACAATTAAGACCAGTTGGAGCGTCCGGAGGCCGCTCCTTTAGGGAGGGGTACTGTCAGGAAAGGGTCCATCTGCTGGTAAGATATATCGTTTGGCATGCAGTACTGGGGTCCACCAGCAGGTGTCTCCTGGCAGTGTTGAACTGTCAGGAGAATATTTCCCTGCTGGTGTCATTTCATCTTTTGGCCGCAGTACTGATGTCCACCAGCGGATGGATCCTGGCAGTATGGAGCAGACAACACTCCCTGCGCTCAGGTGTGACTTGAAGCCAATTATAGTCAGCCCTATAAATACCCGGCAAGCCCTCACATGCTCGCCTTGGTATCTTTCTTCCTTGCGCCCTGAACCTGTATCCTGAACCTGTTATCCTGTAAACCTGTATCGGACCCTGAACCTCTTCCTGAGCCTGTATCCTATCCCATCCATTATCTCCCTTTCCCAACCTGCCCTTGTTCAGTTGCTGATCTCCTGTGTATGACCTTGGCTTGGCTAACGTTTAAGTTTCTGGTATATCCCTTGTTCCTGCTTACCTGCTGTGTATGACCCTGGCCTGGCTGAAATCTGTGATTCCGGTATTGCCCCTTGCTGTATATATTATTGTTTGCTGTGGGTTTGTTGTGTTGGTTTTGCACTATCTGTATTTTCTGAGTTATAACTTATTTTAATAAATATTATTTATTCATTTACATGTGTTTGGGTTATCTCTGTGCAGTCCACACAGTCTGGTCTACTAGTCTCTTGACAACCACTCATGCGCTCCACATTGTTCATTGGATGCGGTCCGGCCTGGATAGAGCCCCAAGGATCACTTTGTCAATGGATGCCGAAAAGGCGTTTGACAGAGTGAATTGGGGCTTTATGAGAGAAGTGTTGGGGAAGATAGGCTTGGGGGAAAGAATGTTGGGGTGGATCATGTCCCTGTATGTAGAACCAAGAGCAAGGATCAAGGTCAACGGGACACTATCAGAATGTTTTAACATACGAAATGGCACTAGGCAAGGGTGCCCGTTATCACCCTTGCTATTTGCGATAATAATGGAGCCATTTTTTTGTAAAATCAGGAATAATACGGAGATAGCTGGGACGTGCATACGCCCTGTGGAACACAAAGTAGCAGCGTATGCGGATGACTTTCTCTTTTTTCTCTCCGCTCCTCAGACATCCATACCTGCACTAATGGCGGAGGTACACAAATTTGGCAAGATATCTAATTTCAAAATTAATTTTGAGAAGTCAGTCATCCTCCCCAGCCATGTCCCAAGTGTGATGGAAAGGTCATTGAGAGGGATGTACCCATTTGTCTGGAATAGAGAGTCTCTGACATACCTGGGGGTACAGATCAGCGCAAATCATAAAGTATTGTATGAACTTAATTATGGCTCATTGTTGAAAGAAATAACAGAAGAGTTAAAAAAATTGAAGGGTAAATATTTGACTTGGTTTGGGAGAATTAGTGCTATAAAAATGAGTATACTACCAAGAATAATCTATGTACTGCGCACAGTGCCAATCAGGTTACCAGGGACTCTCTTCAGACAGGTGCGTAGGCTGTTCGTGGCCTTTGTGTGGAGTGATAGGAGGCCTAGATTGGCCTACGACATCCTGAGAAGGAGTACAGCTGAGGGAGGCCTGGGAATACCAGATAAAGCATCATATTATAAGGCCATGACTCTAGTTAGGATGCTGAACTGGTGTCATGACTTACAGGGAAAACCATGGGTGCAAGCAGAGATGTCAATGGCGGGGAGAAATTTGGCAGGAGCGCTTTGGATCCAAGGCTCTCTGAGAGGGCTGTCCCAATGGACGTCAACGTTGACATTGAACTCATTGAAAGTGTGGGATAGGTCGAACAAGAGAGGTCAATACGCTCCCCAGATATCCCCTCTGACTCCTCTGGAGGGATTCCCTTGGTTCACCCCGGGGAGGAGACGGGGTATCTGGGGGCCTCGGGTCGAGATGGGGACACCAAATGTGGCAAGTTTGCCCCAAGTGGAGCCCTACTACCATTGACAGAAATGGTCTCGAGATTCGGGACGATACATATGGCAGAATGGAAATACTACCAAATGACGAGTTTCTTTAATAAAATAAAGCCCTTAATAAGACCTATGAACTCACTCACTGCCTTTGAGAGGCAATGTGTACAGATGCCAGAGTCTAGACATATTCTCTCACAGAGGTATAGAGTGATGCTAAGGGGACAGGAAAAGACAACCCCATACTTTGTAAGAGAATGGGAGAAGGAATTGGGTCAGGTATGGACAGATAAACAAATTAAAAAAACGATTTTGTTAACGGTTACCACATCCATAAGTTCAAAGGTGCAAGGAATGGCATATAAGTTTCTGTCAAGGTGGTATAGGACTCCAGTTAAATTAGCACAAATCTCCCCAACAACAAGTGATAGGTGCTGGAGAGGATGTGGACAGAGGGGTACCTTTCTCCATCTGTGGTGGACATGGCCAGTAATTAAGTTGTTCTGGGAATCAGTGGCCCCATGGATTGAGAAATTAACAGTGGATCCCCTGGAATTTAAGCCTATACAGTACCTATTTCATGGGAAGTCTGGACCTATCAAAATCGACAGGGAAAGTATAACCCCGCATTTATTAAACGAAGCGAAAAAATTAATTCCGAAGTATTGGATGCAAGCTCAGGGTCCGACAGTAATAGAATGGAGAAACGAAGTCAATTTAATAAAGGAAGCGGAGAGGTGGGTCTGTGTAGTGAAGAACCAAAAAGGGAAATTTGAAAAGACCTGGGCGAAATGGGAACAGTGTGCTAAGGAGATAATAGAAGAGGGGAATACTAATGAATAGGGGAGGAAGATATGGTATAGTCATTAGGAATAAGCATAATAAGAAGATTGACCCTGGAAACAAAGTTTTATATACTGACATGTTTTCTCTTATGCTAAATCTGGGTAAATAATTTGTACCCCTTTGTTGGGGAGAGGGTTTGGGGGGGGGGTTGTTTCTTTTTCTTTCTTTTTTTTCTCTTCTCTCCTTCTCCTACTCCCTTATTTCTTATTTTTGCACTGTGTAGGTGGGGTGTAATGCACAAGGGGGGGGGGGGGGGGGGGTTCTCTTTCTTGACACTGGCTAATAAAATTTTAGGCACTAATTAATAACCGAATAATTAATATTTCAACTCACGGGTTTTATGAATTGAGAAGGGAAGAGGAAAGTGTCTTCCCTTTTTTTATTTTTCACAGGGCACAAGGATTTTGGTTGAGGCAAGTCTTTAGTACAGCACGAGTGTAAATGATAATTGGGGGGGGGGGGGGTGTTTTCCCCCACCCCTTTTTTTTTTTCTTTTTTATGAAGGATCACATGCACTAGCTAATAATTAATGGGGATAAAAGAACACTAAATTATTGAAGGGGGTAAATTCACTTTATAGTTATGTACTTAAAGTATGCACATACACGGGGGGGAGGGAGTTAGACTAATGATTAATATTAAGGAGTGAGGTAGGGATAGATCACTGACTAGGGGAAGGGGAAAGCGGGATTATTGGGAGGGAGGAGTAGGAGGGGAAGGAGAAGGGAGAGAGAGAAAGATGGCCTTTGTTTTTTTCTCTTTCTGGGATGTCTGTTTATAATATGTAAATTATTGTTGTTGGGATAGGTAGGGGTAACTATGGAATGATGTAATGTAATCTGTGTCCATGTTTTTTTTATTTTATGGGTGGATCTAAGGGGTATAGTGTGTTGTATAATTGTTGTAATCATAAATGAAATAAAAAAATTTGATTATTAAAAAAAAAAAAAAAAAAATCCCTTAAATAATGGTGTTCAGTGGTACTTAAGCCCCCCCCCCCCAAAAAAAAATCCCTTAGTATTGATGGTCAGTGTTTTTTTTAAAACTCCTACCTTCATCATTGGTGGTTTAAATCCCCCCTATAACAATCCCACAACATTGATAGCCAGTGACATTTCAAAGCCCCAAACCAATCATAGAATTGCTGGTGGTCACTAGCATTGTAAACCCCCCTGTACCCACTCTATAATTGGTGGTTGCTGGCTCTTTAACCACCTGCCGACCACTCACAGTAAATATACTGCCAGCGGGTGGCAGGTATAGGCACAGTCATGTACATTTATGTCACCGGCCTTCTTCTGTCATTGTTTATAGTACAAGTTTGTCAGTAGGTTTCAGCCAATTATTTTGGCCATGAACCTGGTGATCATCTGTAGCCAATCACAGCATGGTCTTGTGCCTTGTTTGTAAACATGGACACAGGATTTTGTCAGTTTTTCTCTTCCTGAATCATTTTTAGTTCAGAAAGAGATGAAAGCAAGACTACTGTGAGTAAAAGCAGAACAGTTACACTTGTTAGGCATATTTAACCATTTGATTGCCCTCCAGTTAACACTTTGGTTGCCCTGTCACCTAGCAAGTGCCACTAGTACAGTATTGTTCACTGAATTGTATTAGTGTGACTAGTTACACCAGATAGCATCAGAGTCTGTTAGTTGCCCTCCCAGCCAGGGTCAGTTAGCACTAGATTGTCCGGCACACTATCAGTCACACTAGAAGTTGCTGATCACCACCATTGCTAGTATAGTGTCTGTACAGATCAGTATCTTAATCAAAAACAGAACTATACTAGTGTCCCCATTAGTATAGTGTCCCCAAAAATGTAGGGTTAGCAGGATCAGCCTCATTCTTCCCATACTCATTCACATAGGGAGGGAGTCGGGATCTGTCTGGTGGCCCCCTTGTTACAGGGAGCTTCCAGATTCTGATAAGCCCCCTGCCCGCAGATCCCCACAACCACAGCCCAAGCCCAGGGTTGTTGGGAAGAGGCCCTGGTCCCCAGAGCCCCCCCAGCCCAAATCACCCCCCAATGTTGAGGGCATGTGGCCTGGTATGGTTCAGGAGGAGGTCCAGTTGCTCGTTCCCCCCCTTTCCTGTCCTGCCGAGCTGCATGCTTGGATAAGGGTCTGGTATGGATCTTGGGGGGACCCCACACTTTTTTTTATTTCAGAGTGGGGCTCCCCTTAAAATACATACCAGACCCAAAGGAATTTTTCATTTTTATTGTTTCACTTTAAGCATCAATAAAATCACTGCTCCTGTAAAAAGATTTTTTTTTTTTTAATGTTTGCATTGATACATATCCCCAGGGCAGTACCCGGTCTCCCATACCCTTTTTATGGTCAATAATTTGCAAATTAGCCTCTAAAATGGGGACTTTTTATTGTTCAAATTCGGGTCCCATAGACTTTAATAGGGTTCATGGTTTGGATCCAAACTTTTGTGATGTTGGAGAGTTTTGGCACAAACCAAACCGGGGGTGTTCGATCCAACTCTAATAAAATGCACTTTTTATCTTTCGAAAAGTGTTTCCCAGTGCAAAACCTTTCATCCAATTTTTAAATTGCTGCATTTGTAAATTTAAAAAGCCAATATAAAGGATTAGTAGTGGTAAAAAAAAGCACTTCTGTGTTTAAGTAATCATTTATTTTGTATAATTCTCTTTTATGGGGGCGTGGTAGGGGGGGTGTCCTATGCATAAATACTTTTGCTAATAGGTGACCCTTGTTCCCATCTTAAAAAGTTGGGAGGTATGCTCCACGCTGGTCCAGGAAACTGTCGGGTGGCCATCTTGCCAGGTACAGTAGTGGAATCTCCAATCACTGCATGGCAGAAGGGCCCGGTACTTGTGGAACCGGTGAGATTTATTATACCAATTCTGGCTACAGAACTTGTGCATTGCGGGCACTGTCTGAGGCCATTACAGTACTGTACTCTGTGCCCACTACTACTGGGATTGTGCCCTGTACTTGTACCTGTAACTTCTATGATAGCAGGACTGTGTTACTGTACAGTATATCCACCTGTGTTCTAGCACAGCTTATATCAGCTGCCAATGCGGAGCTCCCATTCAACCATCCATCTGACATCCACAGTTTATGCAGTACTGGGACTTGTTTTTGCAGTTCAGCACTATCAGTACAATACTCAAAATGTGTAAGCATTTACTTGCATCTGTATCTACAAGCACAGGTAAAAAAAATACTATGTTAAAACATACATGTGTCCAAGTTGCATTTATTTATTTTTCAGTTTTGGATAGTACTGTATGGTGTGGGGTTAGAACATCTGTGAGGTTTTTACTGCTGTCTGTATCCTCATTAGAAGGATTTGATCTCACTTCCTGTCCCATAGACAACAGGAAACGATAGGCAATCTACCCCTAGGAAAGGGAATTCACTCCTGTAATTTTACACGTGAAATTACACTTGAAAAATGTATTTGTTCCAATTTACATACAAATTCAACTTAACTAACTGACTTCTGGAATATTTACCCCCCTTCATGACCCGGCCATTCTTTGTGATATGGCACTGCGTTACTTTAACTGACAATTGTGCGGTCGTGCGACTCTCTACCCAAATACATTTTTTTTCCTTTTTTCCCTCAAATAGAGCTTTCTTTTGGTGGTATTTGATCACCTCCGCGTTTTTTTTTACGCTAAAAACAAAAAAAGCCAGACAATTTTGAAAAAAAAAATTACTTTCTGCTATAAAACATATCCAATAAAAAATTTAAAAAATCACATTTCTTCATCAATTTAGGCCAATATGTATTCTACTACATATTTCTGGTAAAAAAAATCCCAATAAGCATATATTGTTTGGTTTACTCAAAAGCTATAGCGTCTACAAACTATGGGACATTTTTATTTATTTATCTTTTATTTATGTTTTTTTACTAGTAATGGCAGCGATCAGCGACTTACAGCGGGACTGTGATATTGCGGCAGACAAATCTGACACTAACTGACACTTTTAATACTTTTTGGGGACCAGTGACACTAATACAGTGATCAGTGCTAAAAAATATGCACTGTCACTATACTAATGACACTGGCTGCGAAGGGGTTAACATCAGGGGCAATCAAATGGTTAAATGTGTGCCTAGGTTGTGCTTAATCACAGTGGGGGGGGGGTGCTTTGACTAGGGGAAGGCAAAGATCTGTGTTCCTGCTTAGCAGAAACACAGGATCAATGCCTTCCCTTCTGACAGAATTGCAATCTGCCTTGTTTACATAGGCCGACAGCCATTCTGCCTGTGTACTGTGTAATCGTTGGGTGCCAGCAGTAATCGTTGGGTACCACAGGGCACTCGCTGTGTGTGTGATCACAGTGGGAGCAGGTAGCCGGGGGTGTGCACACTTGTCACAGACCCGGAGGTTTTAGATCACATACTAGATACGTGATCTGGCACAGAGCGGCCCCCCTGTCGCAGTATATGTATGGTGGGCGGTCCACAAGTGGTTGAGAAAATGGCCACTAATAACACATTTTGCTCTATGAGGAAGTGATTGCTTGAAATTCACTATAGGACTGTGTCTAAATCCCTGTGTGTATGTTTGATATTGGATCCTCCTGCTGTGGGAATATGTTCAACTTCCATTCGCATATGTGAATTGAGTCTGGATGCTCTTAATGGAGGATATCATTGTTCTTTTTGATGTTTATGAATTGCAGAAATATTGTATATTCTCATGTGATAACTAGTGGATTCTTTACAAAAAACTTTCGGAGTGCCCATTTTGAATATATGGATGTCTGTGAGAGGGAGGTGGCTTATTGTCATGAAGATCATTTTACATTATTATTATTATACAGGATTTATTTAGCTCCAAAGATTCACACAGAACTTTACAATGTAGAGGGGGGGCAGTACCATTACAATACAGTTCAATACAGAGGGAATAGAATGGTCCTGCTCATGGAGCTTACAATCTAAAGGGAGGGGGAGAGGGTACAAAAGTTAATAGCTGTGAAGGATGATGAGATGGAGGTGATTCAGGTACAGTTCTTAGGTGGAGGTGGGGTAGGCTTCTCTGAATAAGTGAGCTTTCAGGGATCACCTAAAGGCAGACAGGATAGGGGCTGAACGGACAAACAGAGGCAGGGAGTTCCAGAGGATGGAAGGGGCTCTGGAGAAGTCCTAGAGGTGAGCATGGGAGGAGGTAACAAGGGAGCTAGAGAGCAGGAGGTCTTGAGAGGAGCGGAGAGGGCAATTTGGGTGATATCTGCATATGAGGTTGGTGATGTAACTGGGGGCAATGTTGTGGATGTCTTTGTATGTTTTGGTTAATATTTTGAATTTTATATTGTGGGGTAGGGGAAAGCCAGTGAAGGGATTGACAGAGAGGAGCAGCAGTCATGGGTTGGATAGTAAGGTGTATTAGTCTAGCAGCAGCATTCATAATAGACTGAAGGGGGATAGCCTGTGTAAAGGTAAGCCAGTGAGGAGAGAGTTGCAGTAGGCAAGTGGAAATAACCAAGGAGTGGATAGGTTGTTTTGTTGTCTCGTTAGTCAGGAGGGGGTGAATCCTGGAAATGTTGCGGAGGTTAAGGCAGCAAGATGTTGCCAGTGATTGGATGTGGGGGCTGTATGAAAGGCCAGATTCTAGGAATAATGTGAAAATGTAGCGCTAAAACAAAACAAAACCAAAATGTATATAAGTGAATAAAGTTCAATGATCAGTGGATAATATCCACTGTAACATAAATATAGACAACCTAAGTGATAAAGTCCCACAGTGCAATGAGGTATGAAATCCAGTGCAAGTGAAAAATCTTCTGGTGTATAATTCATCAGCATGGGAATCTTGAAGTAGAAAGAGGTGAAACACTCTTACCAGAACAGGTGAATTGGGATGTCGGCGACACCGAATCAAACAGGCTTAGAGATCCTGATGGATGGCTGTCCTGGGAGGAGACGGAAGCCCCGGATCTCAAAGGACATCTCCTGTAGACTGGACCTGCTGCAGTGGTGTTCACGAATCGGAAGAAACCGTGCAACAAAAGATGGAGGGCATCCAGATCTCGTATTCAATCCAAAGGGTATGAGGAGAGAAAAAATGGAGTACTCCAATAGTGCAGGCCAAAGAGGTAGGTTTATTGGGTAAAACCAATATACAAATAGTTAAAAGCGTGATCACGTAAAATAAAATCAAGTGTAGGGAAGAGTATGCCTTTACCGACGCGTTTCGTCCAATTGGACTTCTACAGGGACATCAAACTGTTCTACACTCCATAAATATATAAATAATATAAAAATAATACAACCAATCAGAAGGGTTGATTGGTTGTATTGTTTGTATATTATTATTTGTATATTATTTATATATTTATGGAGTGTAGGAGAACAGTTTGATGCCCCAAGTTAAAGTAGCGCAGTACTGAATAGAATAGCAAAAAATGGTCTGGTCATGAAAGAAGGAGATCTGTCTTCTAGAAAGACAATGAACCCAAACATAAACCCAAAAAGGACACAAAAATATTATAGAAAGAATATTGTTAACACCCGCAAATGGCAAAGTTAAGAGTCCAGATCTAAGTCCAATAGATAATTTGCATCTCCCCATGACACCTGACAGACTTTGAGAAGAGAAATTGCATTGTCCAGATATGAAAAGCAAACAGAGACCTAGCTAAACAGACTCATGGAGTATTAAATACCTAAAAGTGTACCTACCGAATTCAATGGGTTTATACAGGGGCGTAGCTATAGTGGTCTCAATGGTGACCCAGCCCCATGCTCCAGGGGGCCCAATGCAGCTCCCCTGTGCCGAAATCCATAGTACCCAGCACGGTGCATCGGAGGGGGTGGGGCGGGAGGTGGAGAGTGAGCTATGATGGTGTGGTAGTGCAGGAGAGGAGCAGACAGCAGCCCCCCCTCGCCCCCTGGACAGTGACAGCATGGCAGGAGCAGGCATGAGCCAGACTGGTATGTTAATTGTAACCCCATGCCATGTTCCTGAGCCTGCTTTGCCCTTCTGTCCCTGAGCCATATACCAATCAGTGGGAGGGGGCAAGAGGACCTGTCATGGGGGAGAGGATTAAAGATTGGTAACCACGTGCCCTGTCAATGAGCCTGATCCGCCCTCCTGTCTCTGAATCTTTCACTGGCCAGTGTGATGGGTAAAAAGGACCTGTCATTGGAGAAGGGATTAGAGATTGGTAACCCCACCCCTGAGTGGCCCTGCCTTCCTGTTTCTAAGCCATACACCAGTCAGTTGGAGGGGGCAGAGGACCTGTCATGGGGGAAGGCTATCCAGAGAAGGCCGGACTACATGTCCCAGACGAGGGGGGAGGGGCAGAGGAGCCCATGGGGGTCAACAAAGTATTAATTACACCTAACCACCTACTATGACTAACCTAGGTCCTTCTGCCCCTAGATAAAATAACAAAAATAAAAACTACTGGCACTAGTGGCAGAACTGTCAGGGTAAGAAAGGTCGCCCTTGCGAATGGGCCCTGGTGTTCTCCCACCGTGGCGCGGCCCCAAGACAGCAGAAAGGGAGCCCACTGCAGAACATGTGAAAGGGTCCTGCTATGGGACCGCAATAAAGGGCCTCGTGACAGGAGTAAAGGGCCACTGGCCCAGAGGAAAGGGCCCCAGTCAGGGGGTCAAGGGGGCCCTTTATGACCTGAAGGTTCTAGTTACGCCTCTGGGTTTATACTTTTGCAATTAATTACATTTTCATCATAATTTATTTTAATAATTTTGCAGAAATCTGTGTAAACTCTGGTATGAAAAAGTATATTTCAGTTGGTCTGTGTCAAAAACAAAAATAAACCTATTGTACATCGATGTTTTAAGACAATATAATGTGAAAACTTGTAAAGGGGTGAATACTTTAATAGGCTCTGTATTCTTATTGTCAGCATAGGCATGCGCACAGGGTCTGCTGGGTGTGCCTGGGCACCCCCTAATCACCCCATATGCATTAGCATTATCCAGTAGCGGCACCAGGTGGGTGGTTGGGGGTGCCAGTGGCTAATATAATGTGGGCATTTACATTGAAGTCTAGGTTCAACTTCAGGAACACGTTACCCCCCGTATTTCGGGTGTACTGTAATATGCTCCCAAGCAACTGTCTCCCACCAGAGCCCCCTTCCTGTGACAGCAGGTGGCGTTCATGTGTGTTTGAGCTTTGGGGCGTGCACACCTATGATTGTCAGTAAATTTAAAAGAGGCACATGGCCTGATACTTTCTGCTTCCTGTTTAATCAGGATCTTATGGTGGCACTCAGAGATGGAGAAAACATATAAGTTAAAAATATAATAATAATTCGGTATTGCAAACATTTAATGTTGTAATCAGCCCCACAGGACACGATGAATTAGCTGTGTGGCTTTAAGTGTAAATCTGTCCCTTAGGTGTATTTTTTTTAGTGTGCTAATATTATAAGCAGCACCGACACATTATAAATATTCCAATAATTCTAACACATAAGATATCTTTCAGTGTACCACACTGCATGTCCTACATGATGTAAGTGTCTTTACTATGCAAAATAATGGACAAAAATTATAACAACATTCTATCCTGACAAGACTTCCAGAATTGTTTTGTCTTCATAGCCAAATATGCTAAAGATTGGTTCATTCTTTGGGTGCATTTACAGTGTGGTCAGTCTTTGGGACAGCATGGATATACATATACACACCTCAATTATTTTACTGGTGCATTACACTAATTGGTGGTAGATGTGTGAACAAACCCTGAAAGAGGACCTGTCACATTTTAAATCTTTTTGTTCACCAGCCAGCTTAATGGCACATTTTATTATACTTTAAATAGTTATTTTCATAACTTCTTTTTATTTTAGGTGAAGACAATTGACTTAAAAATACTATTTTGGATTAAAGTAGGTGTATGTGCTCCCTACACCAGAACACAGCAACCACAAAAGACTTTACACAACACAAACACATTACTGTATTAGCGAATTAATCTGCACAGGATAAATGAATTAAGTCACAGCAATTACACAGCCAGGGTAATATATAAACACAGGATAGTCTGTGTAATACAGAATGTGTCCAGGATGCACATACATACGTACACCTACCTTATTCTAAAATAGAAAGTATTCTCACATAATGTTAACAACTTATGACAATGATAATGACTTAATAAGGAAGCTCTAAAAATAACCAACAGTCCAGATAGTGTCACATCCAGCTGAAGTTATTAAATAGTAACAGTCATAGGTGTGTGCACCCCAAAGGTCAAACCCATGTGTGTGTATATATATATATATATATATATATATATATATATATATATATATATATATATATATATACACACACACACACAAACACACACACACACACACACACTCTCTTATAAATAAATGTAAGCAAACATTTTAAAATGTATTAACTGACTGTGTACTCAGTAGAGAGCAGTGGATGTGTCAGTAGGGCAGAGGACGGTGTCAGTAGAGCAATGGATGGTGTCAGTAGGGCAGTGGATGGTGTCAGTAGAGCAATGGATAGTGTCAGTAGAGCAGTGGATGGTGTCAGTAGGGCAGAGGACGGTGTCAGTAGAGCAGTGGATGGTGTCAGTAGGGCAGAGGATGGTGTCAGTAGAGCAGTGGATGGTGTCAGTAGGGCAGAGGACGGTGTCAGTAGAGCAGTGGATGGAGTCAGTAGAGCAATGGATGGTGTCAGTAGAGCAGTGGATGGTGTCAGTAGAGCAGTGGATGGTGTCAGTAGAGCAGTGGATGGTGTCAGTAGGGCAGAGGATGGTGTCAGTAGGGCAGAGGATGGTGTCAGTAGAGCAGAGGACGGTGTCAGTAGAGCAGTGGATGGTGTCAGTAGAGCATAGGATGGTGTCAGTAAAGCAGAGGACAGTGGCAGTAGAGCAGTAGATGTTGTCAGTAGAGTGGAGATTGGAGTCAGTAGGGCAGTGGACAGCGTCAGTAGTTTATTTTTTCATTATTTTTTACAATTTTATTTTTTATTATTTTTACAATATTATTTTTTACAATTTCTTTACAACTTTTTTAGGTGCCCCATTGGGGGGCTTTTTGGTGAAATATCAGGGGTCTACATAGACCCCTGATGTCTCACTTTTGAGGCAGAGAAAGGGACTGAGGGCAGAGATTCCCCAGTCCATTTATCTGCAGCCTCACTGCACTGGACAATGAATGAATGGGAAGCACTCTATGCTGAGCAGCTTACCATTCATGCATAGTTTATAAACAAAAAAGAGCGAAAAAAAAACACAACATTTTGTGCTTTTTGCTATTATAAATATCCCCATTTTTTTAAAAAAAAGCTAATTTTTTCCTCAGTTTAGACCGATATGTATTCTACATATTTTTGGTAATAATAATCGCAATAAACTTATATTGATTGGTTTGCGCAAAAGTTTTAGCATCTACAAAATAGGGGATAGATTTAAGGCATTTTTATTATTATTATTTTTTTTACTAGTAATGGTGGTGATCTGCAATTTTTATCATGATTGCGACATTATGGCGGACACATCGGACACTTTTGACACATTTTTGGGACGATTGACAATTATACAGCGATCAGTGCTAAAAAAAAGCAGTGATTACTGTATAAATGTCACTGGCAGGGAAGGGGTTAACACTAGGGGCGATCACGGGGTTAACTCTGTTCCCTGACTGTGTGTTCTAACTGTAGGGGGAGGGGACTGACTATAGGAGATGAGAGATTGTGGTTCCTAGCTATGAGGAACTCACGATCTGCATCTCCTCAGCTTACAGAACAGGGATTTGTGTGTTTACACACACACGTCCCTGTTCTGCCTCTCGTGCCCGCGATCACTCGTGGCCGGCGGTCATCACGACTGCCGGTCACGAGCATCTGCACCCCCCGAGTGCAGTGGGCCTGCATGCCTCTGGAGGCCTGCGCGCGCCTGCTATCCCGCTTAAAGGAGCCGACGTATAGCTACGATGACTCGCGGGATCGTGCCAACCAGCATAATGACGGCGGCTGGTCGGCAAGTGGTTAAAGCTCAATAAATGTATTTTTCCCCCATCTCACTCCATCTAACCCAGTGTTTCTCAACTCCAGTCCTCAAGGCACCCCAAAAGATCATGTTTTCAAGATTTCCCTCAGATAAAACAGCTGTTGTAATTACTAAGGCAGTGAAACTAATCGAATCACCTGTGCAAAATAACGGAAAGCCGGAAAACATGACCTGTATGGGTGCCTTGAGGACTGGAGTTGAGAAACACTGATCTAACCCATAGGGTTGCCATATGTATGGGTTTTGACCCGGACAGTCCGGGTATTGCAACTTGTGTTGATTCTGGACAGTCGCACTCTTGAAAAATAGCCTTATTTATTGGCAAAATTCACATCAAAATCAAAGATAACAGCAGACAAAAGAGCTGACGTTTCGCACTAACGTTAGTGCTTATTCATAGCTGACAATCACAAGGCAGGAAATCGAATAAATACTCTCTCTAGTGTTAAGCTCACGTGGCTGAATGATTAGTTGATGACTCAGACCTTTAGGCTGGGTTCACACTGGTGCGACAAACGCTCCGACATTGGGAGCTCATGTCGCATGACGTGTGAAATCCAATGTTACCCTATGAGAGCCGTCCTAACTGGTCCGACACAAGTCGTTCCGACTTTAGAAATGCTCCCTGTACTACTTTGGTCCGACTTTGATCCTACTTCAGCCCATTGACTATCATTGAAGTCAGATCAAAGTCGGATCGCCGTCTCGCATGATCAGACTTCGGCATGCGACTTGTGCTCTGATGATCTTGAGGGGGAACTCAGCACCAAATATTAAATAAAAAACCGGCATGGGTTCCCCCTCCAAGAGCATGCCAGACCCTTGGGTCTGGTATGGGCCTTAAGGGGAACCCCCAATGCCAAAAAAAAGCGTGGGGGTCCCCCCCAAATATATACCAGACACTTATCTGAGCATGCAGCCCGGCCGGTCAGGAATGGGGGTGGGGACGAGCGAGTGCCCCCCCTCCTGAACTAATAGAAAGGGGTTACCATCCAGCTAGATCATGTATGTTGCCAACATCCCTAGATCGGTAAGTGAAAAAATACCCCCAAAAAAAGGTAGTGGGACTTTAACGGCAACAGCGTAATGTAAAAACAATTTTATTACATAGAAAAATTGATATATATATATATATATATATATATATATATATATATATATATATATATATATATATATATATATATATATATATACAAAACATTGGCATAGTTGATATACATAACACAGTAAACACAATAAAAAGCTGACAAACAGCTGTACTGATGTGCATTGGATGAAGATGCTTGTATAGTCTTCCACGAAGGCCTGTGTCCCCCCCATTCAGGTTCCTTACTGACATCATTTCCACCTGCAGAGACCACTAGTCCAGCACCGCACATTAATCTTCCCTGGATGTTCCCCTTCACTTCCACCCGTTTGACATCAGTCTTCTTCTGGATCCCAAGAGTACCCCTTCACTGGCCGTCCAATGGGAATTGTCCATATCACACAGTCAGTGACATGGACACCTGGAAGAAGGACCTATGCAGGAAATAAACAGGGAAGAAGGAACCGGCACTAGATGATTATGTGACTGTGGCTTAAGGTAAGTGAAATCAGTGATGCAGCTTTGTTTTTTTACTCAGTAATCAGAAAAAAGGGGGTATGGGGGAGAATTGGTATTTTTATCCTAATGCTTTGCTTTAAAGTAATTTGATTGCTTGTTCAGAATATGTAAATACTTTAAGGTACATGATCTGGGCCCAGGTTCACTTTAACATATTATTATTATATAACTATACTGTAACTATATTTAGAATATTCAAGAATATTTTTAAATATATATACGAGGTGTCCCAAAAATGTACATATAATCTGAATGGATCATAAAGTAGTATTGATTACCATACAACTTTCAAATTTTTTAATAAAATAGTAATTGTACTTTTTTATACTTAGCACCTGCTTCAATTACCTGCCACTAGGGATGAGCCCGATGTTCGAGTTGGACACTAACATGAAAAACTAAAAGTGCTAATTTTAAAGGCTTATATGCTAATTATTGCCATAAAAAGTGTTTGGGGACCCGGGTCCTGCCCCAGGGGACATGTATCAATGCTAAACAAAGTTTTAAAAACTGACATTTTTCAGGAGCGGTGATTTTAATAATGCTTAAAGTGAAACAATAAAAATGTAATATTTATTTAAATATCATGCCTGGGGGGTGTCTATAGTATGCCTGTAAAGTAGCGCATCTTTACCATGTTTAGAACAGTACCACAGAAAAATGACATTTCTAAAGGAAAAAAAGGAATGTAAAACTGCTTGCGGCTGTAATGTATTGCCGGGTCTCGGCAATATACATAAACATTATTGCAAAAAACAGCATGGGTCCCCCCCAGTAAATTACCAGGCCCTTTGGGTCTGGTATGGATATTAAGGGGAACCCCACACCAAAATGTAAAAAAAATGGCGTAGGGTCCTCCCCAAAATCCATACCAGGCCCTTTACGTTGCCCTTTAAGAGCCGGCTCGCGGGCGTGCCCGCCGGCAGCTCCATAACCATGATTGTGGGTCCCGCTGACTCGATGTCTGCGGGCACACCCAAGATCATCTCACGGTGAGGAAGAACGGGGAGATGCCAATGTAAACAAGCATCTCCCCGTTATGCCTAATGACACTGATCACGCTCCCTTTAATCGGGAGCGGTGATCAGTGAAGTGTCACACACAGCCCCTTCCCCCACAGTTAGAATCACTCCCTAGGACACACTTAACCCCTACAGCGCCACCTAGTGGTTAACCCCTACACTGCCAGTGACATTTTTACAGTAAACAATGCAATTTTATAGCATTGATTGCTGTATTAATGCCAATGGTCCCCAAAAATGTGTAAAAATTATCCGATGTTTCCGCCATAATGTAGCAGTCACTAATCGCTAATCACCGTCATTACTAGTAAAAAAAAAATTATCAATAAAAATGCCATAAAACTATCCCCTATTTTGTAGAGGCTATAACTTTTGCACAAACCAATCAATAAATGTTTATTGCGATTTTTTTTACCAAAAATATGTAGAAGAATACGCATCGGCCTAAACTGAGGGAAAAAAATGTTTTTTTTTATATATTTTTGGGGGATATTTATTATATCAAAAAGTAAAAAATAATGCATTTTTTTCAAAATTATCGGTATTTTTTTGTTTATAGCACAAAAAATAAAAACCGCAGAGGTGATCAAATACCACCAAAAGAAAGCTCTATTTGTGGGAAAAAAAGGACGTCAATTTTGTTTGGAAGCCACGTCGCACGACCGCGAAATTGTCAGTTAAAGCGACGCAGTGCCGAATCGCAAAAAGTGCTCTGGTCAGGAAGGGGGTAAATTCTTCCGGGGCTGAAGTGGTTAACAAGGAGAAACCCAGATCCCGGCCCCCCCTATGTGAATGGCTATCGGGTACATTGTACTCCTACACATTCACCAAAAAAGTGTCAAAATTGTAAAAATCACAGTAGACAATTTGGGACAAGTCCCTTATTAAAAAAAAAAAAATGTCCCGCGATGTCCATTCATCTTCGATCACAGCGTCCAACAGACCGAGAAAAAAAAAGAAAATGGAATTTTAACAGAAAAAAACTCTGCCTCATGTGACATCACGTAACATCAGAGGGGGCGGGGTCACCCGTTTACGTCACCAGGTGGTCCCCGCACTCAGCTATATAACAGCTGTCAATGCAGAAAGCCTGCAGTCAGCGGGAGCCTCCCATGGAGGCAGAGTTTTGTTCTGGTTTTTTTTTTCTCGATCTGTTGGACGCTGTGATCGAGGATGAATGGACATCGTGGGACTTTTTTTTTTCTTTTTTAATAAAGGAATTGTCCCAAACTGTCTACAGTCATTTTTACCATTTTGACACTTTTTTTGGTGAATGTGTAGGGGTACAATGTACCCGAAACCCATTCACATAGGGGGGCCAGGATCTGGGGGTCCCCTTGTTTAAAGGGGCTTCAACATTCCGATAAGCTCCCACCCGCAGACCCCCACAACCACCGGGCAAGGGTTGTGGGGAAGAGGCCCTTGACCCCAAAGCATCCTCCCCATCTTGAGGGCATGTGGCCTGGTACAGTTCAGAAGGGGTGTGCTCTTTCGTCTCCCCCTTTTCCTGAGGCCTGCCAGGTTGCGTGCTCAGATAAGGGTCTGGTATGGATTTTGGGGGGACCCCTATGCCATTTTTGAAAAAAAATTGGATTGGGGTTCCCCTTAATATTCACACCTGACCTGAAGGGCCTCGTATGGATTTTGGGGGGACCCCCACGCAATTAAAAAAAAAAGTATATTCTTTTATATTTTGGTGCGGGGTTCCCCTTAATATTCATACCAGACCCAAAGAGCCTGGTGATGGACTGGGGGGCATACTAAGGGGACCCCCCCAGGCATGATATTTAAAGGAATATTTCATTTTTATTATTTCACTTTAAGCATTATTAAAATCACTGCTCCTGAAAAAAACTTGAGTTTTTAAAAAACTTTTTTGCATTAATACATGTCCCCTGGAGCAGTACCCGGGTCCCCAAACACTTTTTATGGCAATAACTTGCATATAAGCCTTTAAAATGAGCACTAGCCGAGCGGGAGCCTCTGTGGGTCTGAGTACACAGGCGGCAGGGGCGGCTCGCTGGGGGAACGCTCACTCCGGCGGAGATCCTCGGGACGCATGCAGCAGTGATCAGCGATATCAGGAGACCTCCCGGCCCATAGATCAAACAGACGAAACGTCGGCCGCCCGGACATTGTGAGTGACACATCTGATACGGGAAGAGTCTGGAGAAGCCTCAACAACAGGTATGGCTTGGAAAATTTGCTGGCTAGCTCCATAAAGATTATATAAAAGTACAGGGGAGGAAAAGACAAGAAAAGAGGCAGAGGAAAAGGGGAAAGGGAAAAGGAAAGGAAAGTGAAAGTGAACACAAGAATACAGTGAACTATTGGTTTATTAAGTGTTTCCCACAACTATCCTAAAGGACCGATCTGGGAAGTTTAAAAGGGGCTCTGTGTAAGCAAACATATCCCTGGGACATTTATAGTGGAAACAGAATATCCTGATTTGGTGCAATATAAAGTAAAACTGTACCAATAGAACCTGCTGTATCCCTAATACCAACCAAGGGGTTAAATATAGTGTAAATATAGTGTATAAAAGAGCTGTCTTATAAACTTTCTGGCTGGTAACATAGCTACCTAATAAGAACATCAAGCAAGAGGAGGGAAGGGGGAAGAGAGAGGGGTGAGAAGAAAAAGAAAAAGGCAGGGGAGAAAAAGGGAAAAACCGAATAAAATACTCATCCTGTGGAAAAGAAGGTTATAAGGTTATAAGCTTTAATAAGAATATGGCCCCCAAGAAAGGAAATAAAACACCTCAATCTCAAAAGAAAAAGAAAGATAAAACTGAGAGCAAAAACAAAAACCCTACAGGGGCTCAACCTACACAAACGGCAGGAATAAAGGAGATTTTCCAACAAATGCAATTGCAATCTCCTCGACCAACCCAAATCTTACATACTTCACAGGAAATTTCAAATATCGCAGAAATATCGGTAACATCTAGATCATCAGGAGAAGAACAAACGGTCCATCCCAGAAATAGCTCACCAATAGATACAACAGGATCTCTAAGTGAACAAAAAGAAGAGGAGAAAGAAAATTGGGATATGAGAGCATACATCCAATCTCTCCCAACTAGAGCAGATATGGATCAATATGTGCACAGACTGGAAAATACATACAAAAACGAGATTCAAGAGCTCAAAATATCCACAAAAATAGCACAAGAAAAAACTGCTATATTGGACACCAGAGTCGCAAAAACAGAACAAGAATTAACGATGATAAAGGAAAAAATAAAAACACAAGGGAATCAAATAAATCAACTAATAAACAGCCTGGATGAACAAGAAAATAGAAATCGAAGATCTAATATAAGAATAAGAGGATTAAAGGAAGATGTTGGTGTTAAAGAACTCACAACAACGCTACAGAAAATCTTCCAGGAGATAATTTAAGATGCAGATAATAAGGAACTATTGATTGACCGTGCACACAGGGTGGCGGGAATAAAGAGACTGGACCCTAGTAAACCACGGGATGTTATCTGCAAGATGCACTATGCCCATATAAAAGACAGAATTATGCTCACAGTACGGCAAAATAAAAACATCCAACATGAGGGAGAGTCACTAATATTCTTCCAAGATATATCGAAATTCACTTTGGATCGGAGAAGAGCATTAAGACCCCTAGTGGAACAACTCAGAAAGAATAACCTCCAGTACAGATGGAAATTTCCGTTTCAACTACAAGTCCAAAAGGAGGGACTAATTGCAACATTCAGCAAGTTGGAAGACCTACCGCAGTTTCTAGCAACTCTTAACCTACCAGAAACAGAAATACCATATTGGCCAACTCCATATACGAAAGTGTATGGAAGAGATTGAGAAACTATACATGTGTCATGGGGGGAAGGGATTGGAATTATATGGTTAGATAAGATCTTAGTGAATATAAAAAATGCTGGTATGATATGATTATAAGAGTTAGGAGGGGAAGGGGAGTGGGGGACGGGTAAAGGGTAGAAAGTTGGAGGATTTTTTTTTTTTTTTTTCTACACAAGTTGCAACTGGGGTTAATTTTTTTTTTCTCCTCACAATTAACACTAGGACACTACACAAAAATGGTAGCAGACACTTGGAACTGGGGGAGACACTTAACTATCTTTGATAAAAGTAACATACTGTCACAATGTTACAATAGTATAATCAGTATGAACTGATGGGACATCACTAAGGGGATCATAGCAACTGGGGTTATTTTTTTTTTCTCCTCACAATTAACACTAGGATACTACACAAAAATGGTAGCAGACACTTGGAACTGGGGGAGACACTTAACTATTTTTGATAAAAGTAACATACTGTCACAATGTTACAATAGTATAATCAGTATGAACTGATGGGACATCACTAAGGGGATCATAGCAACTGGGGTTATTTTTTTTCCCCCACAATTAAAACTAGGCTAATACACAAAAATGGTTGCTGACACTTGGAACTGGAGGGGACACTTAATTATTTTTGATAAAAAGAAACATATTGTCACAATGTTACAATAGTATAATCAGTGTGAACTGATATGACATCACAAAGGGGATCATAGCAACTGGGATTATTATTTTTTTTTTTTCTTCTTCTTCCTCTTTCCACGCTTTACACCAGGATACTACACATATATGGTAGCATACACTTGGAACTAGGGGGGACACTTAACTATTTTTGATAAAAAGCTACATATTGTCAAAATATTACATTAGTACTACTAGAGTGAACTGATAAGACACCACTAGGGGGATCATGGCAATTGGGGTTTGTTTTTGTTTTTTTTTTTGGAAAGAGTGATTAATAGGGAAGGGGAGGGGAGGGGGGAGGGAGAAGGGAAAGAAAAAAGAAAAAGGGGAGGGGAAAGGAAAAAAACACTTAATATGTAATATAAAATGCAAGAGTTTGGGGTTCACATTTAATTGTCATGCTTTAAATAATTAGAAAAAAGGGGGACAAGAGGGCCATTTTATTTTTATTTTTTATTTTTTTTCTCTTTTTTTTTTCCTCCTCTCGCTCCCTTTTCTATATAATATATAACAAATATGGAAGATATATTTTTAATGATATATTATTGTATGTAACATAGTAGTAAAACTTAAGTGGATCCAATAATGGAGGAGAGGGAGTGAGGGAAGGAGAAAATAGCTCATTGTCTATAAGGTATAATGATAAGTGCAATAGAGCTAGGGGGATGTATGTTGTATCTCTTCATCCTCTCCTGCAATGGTGAGTAAATTCCTCTGCATTGAGGGATAGAATGGAGGGAAGAAGATAGATATGTGTATAAATACAGATGTTTGGAGGCATCCCCCCCTTACCCCCCCTGCTCACAGGATCCTTTTATCCTTTTCTCTCTTAGTAAAAATAATATTACAAAAGAACAAGAATTTAGCCTTTTAAATGCAGTATGGGCCACCGACAAGGCGGCGGACAGGGTACGTCAGAATCCGGTACCCCTTTCATAGGGAACTTACTATATAAGTCAAATAGTCTTAGGGTACTTGGTGTGTAGTGTGTGTGTGTGGGGTTAGAAAAGGGTTCGTGTTTTTTTCTCTTTTTTTTTTTTTTTTTTCTCTCTTCTTCCCTTTTCTTTTGTACTGTATATTCAGTGCCCGAAATAGGATGAAAATATGCACATATAATATTAGAGGCCTTAATTCAGCAGCAAAAAGGTCACAGGTCCTTTATTCTCTCCATAAACAAAAAGTGGGAGTGATCTTTTTCCAGGAGACGCATTTCTGCACGGACCACGTCCCTAATCTACAGAATAGATTCTATACCACATGGTACCATGATTGCTTTATGTATTCCAAATCAAAAGGTGTCTCTATTGCAATACATAAGACAATACCACACCAGGTGTTGGAAGAATGGCGTAATAGAGATGGCAGAGCAATTTTACTTAAACTTATTATATACGGTAAAAAGTTTACTTTTATCAACATTTACGTACCTAACCAAAATCAGCATGAAGTAGGAATACAACTGATTAGTGAGCTTATGGAAAAGGCAGAAGGGTTAACAATAATTGGGGGAGACCTCAATTTTGTTATGGATAAGGAAAAAGATACCACAGCACCCTCATTAATACAGACAGGTAAAGAAAAAAGAAGAAAATTTAGAGATATGTTGGCAAAATATCAGTTGAAGGATATCTTGAGGGTATTACACCCAACGGAAAAGGATTGTACATTCCATTCAAAAGTCCACGGGACATACCATAGACTGGATTACTTCTTGGTAAACCAACTAGGGATGGCGGCGACCCTATCTACTGAAATAGGTAGCTCAATATGGTCAGACCACGCGCCAGTATTCTTGGTGCTGGACCCACTTAAGAATAAAAGCACTAGGGGAAATTGGAAACTCAATGATAACCTGCTATATGATGAGACCTGTGTGACAGAAATTAGGAGGGTAATAACAGACTTTGCACATAACCATATAAAAGATACTACACCTATACCGACACAATGGGAGGCATTGAAATGTGTAATTCGAGGATTTTTTATAAAACATGGGGCTAGATTGAAAAAGCTAAAAGGTAATAGAATGATTCAGTTATTAAAAGAGATACCCCAAATAGAAGCTCAACACAAACAAAATCCAGCACACAATGTATTAATAACATTAACGAAACTGAAACAGAATTGCAAACATAGATAAATGAGCAAATGTTACGAATAAGGGACAGTAATCAATCCCTATTCTACCAACAGGGCAATAAGCCAGGTAAATTGCTCGCAAGAGCTTTACGCCAGTGGGGAAATATATCGCCTATTGTGAAAATCATGTCAGAGACAGGGGATATGAGGTATGACCCAAAAAAGATCCTAAAGGAGTTTCAGACTTTTTATACGAAACTATATAACATAACCAATCATGGTACAAATAGTGTTCCAGAGGGGTTCCAACAAGATATTCACCAATATGTAAAAGAAAACCCTATCCCGGTACTGACATCGATAGAAACAACACAGTTAGACCAAGAATTCACGGTGACTGAGATACAAACTGTAATAGATACACTCGTCCCCGGAAAAAGTCCAGGCCCTGATGGCTTTACCCCCAGATTCTATAAAACATTTAAAGATGTGTTTTATTTTGTTTTGGTGTGCCTCATTTATAACCGCAGCTTTCATATTTATTCCAAGCGCAGTTTTTTTCTTTTTTATTTAAAGAGGAACTTATCCCCATCATGAAGCGGACCTTTAATGCAGTCTCCACATCGATGCCCTTTGTCTCACAAAGTATGCAGGCGTACATCTCACTTATACCTAAACCTGAGAAGGACCACACCTTATGTGGAAATTATAGACCAATCTCTTTAACAAATATTGACTTAAGACTCTATTCTAAAATAATTGCTAATAGACTCACCTCAATAATACCTACATACATACATCTAGATCAAGTGGGTTTCATAAAAGGAAGAGAAGCTAGGGATAACACCCTAAAAACATTCACACTGATGGAATACACACAGAGAAGTTCCATCCCATCCTGTCTATTAGCAATTGATGCTGAGAAGGCATTCGACAGGGTGGGATGGAACTTCCTTAAAGAGACCTTAATACAATGGGGGCTGGGTCCTATACTTATAGATAAAATAATGGCTTTATATCAGAATCCAACGGCTAAGATACGAGCGAATGGAGATATATCGGAGGTAGTTCCTATAACAAACGGTACCCGACAGGGCTGTCCTCTATCCCCACTCTTATACTTATTGGTGATGGAGCATTTACTAATAGCGATCCGAAAAAATAAAGATATACAAGGAATTAAAGTGGGAGACACGGAGTACAAGATGTCTGTATATGCAGACGATATATTGTTATATATTACAAACCCCTTGATATCACTACCTAATCTAATAGCAGAGTTTAAATGATTTGGGGCATTAAGTAATTTCAAAGTAAACTATAACAAGTCTGAAGCTTTGAATATAAATCTGTCAAATACGATGGTTGAACTTCTTAGAAAGGATTTCCCTTTTAAATGGCAGAAAAATACAATTAAATACTTGGGCACTTTCATCCCCACGGATCTGAATAAACTACAGCAATTCAATTATATCCCGATGCTACAAAAAACTATCAGAACTTTACAACATTACGAAAAAGGTATATTCTCCTGGATGGGTAGAATAAATATAATAAAAATGGATATTTTGCCTAAAATACTGTATATCCTGCAAGCGATACCCATCTTCCCCTCAACAAGCATCCTGAAAAAATTGCGTAGGGCGATAGGAAAATTCATCTGGGGAGGTAAGATACCCAGAATTAGTAGAACAGTATTAAACAAAGCTAAGAAGGATGGTGGTCTTGCTCTCCCAGATATAGAAACTTACCTTAGAGCAATATTAATAACTAGAATAGTGGACTGGTTCCACAACAGGGATAATAAACAATGGGTGAACCTAGAAGAAACAATTACGACACTAAAACTCAAATCATTACCATGGATCAAGAAAGAGCAAAGACCGTCGGAAGGCGTTATGCCCTCTTTGGTGGTGTCAACTTTAAAAGTTTGGGACACCATGATAAAAAAGCAGATCGGATCCACCTTTATAGGTCCCATGACCCCACTATTTAGTAACCCAGAATTTCCACTGGCATGTGAAGCCAAAACATTCCTGAAATGGAAGAGAAATGAAGATACCAGAATAGTGGAAACACTGGAAGAGAAAAGACTCCACCCATTAGAGGCTATGGGGGTGGAACAAAAAAAAATGGATGCAATATGGGCTACTCCAACGGTATATATCATCCCTAATAAAAGTGGCCGTACTAGATAGATCCCCAACAACTTTGGAAAAAATTTTCTTACAGGAACATAGACCCACTCACACATTATCGAAGGTTTATAAATATTTAATTTCAGAAAATAAAGGACAAGAAGTACCGTATATCAAAAAATGGGAGGTAGAGCTAGGTATGGAAATCCCCAGGGAAGCATGGGAAAAGGCAATGAGTGTAACCCATAAACTTTCAGTATCGTCCAATCATCAGGAAAGAAATTATAAAATCTTAGCTAGGTGGTATAGGTGTCCCGTGGACTTACATAAAATAAATCCGGATAATAAGGATGTGTGCTGGAGGTGTCAGGAAGCTCAGGGAACAATGTCACATATTTGGTATTATTGCTCAGAAGTCCAACCTTTTTGGCAAAAAATATTTGAGATTTATAGAGACATGACTGAAATTGAATTATATCCAGAAATACAATTCGCAATACTCTCTATGATCCCGGGATCGGTGAAAAACATAAAAAAGGGAATATTGAAATATTTCCTGACAGCAGCAAGAACGATTATAGCAAGAAAATGGAAAAGCACAAATATGCCTTTGATAGAAGAATGGGAATGTGAGATGGCGGAGATGCGTGCCCTGGAAGAGAGAATGATGATGGAAAAAGGGTTAAAAGAACAAATATTAAGAACGTGGGCTAGATGGGAAGAGTATAGGGCCTCCTCGGGGATGCTTAGGACGACTTAGAAAGATAATGGAACAAAAAGGGAAGGAGCACCTATCCCCCTAGGGTTTTTTTCTCTTTTTCTTTTTCTTTTTTTTTTCTCTTGTTCTTTGGGTGAATGTTTTTGAGTGAATGTTTTTGAGTGTAGGGGTAGGGGGGTTGGATTAGGGTATAGGTTTTAGCATATAGGGATCCCCATCCAGGAATTAATGTGGTAAAGATTTAAAAGAGAAATGGACAGTGTTTTGATAAAGATCACTTAATATATTGGATGAATTTGTTTTATCACTAATTGTAAAATTGCTTGATAAATAAAGATTATAAATAAAATGAGCACTTTTGATTTTTTATGTTCATTTCCCATAGGCTTTAATGGTGTTCGCACAATTTTTTTGCCTGTTCCCAATGGTGCAAACCGAATCGGGGGGGGGGGGGTGTTCGGCTCATCCCTACCTGCCACAAATGCACTGACTGGGCACCTCAGAATCTGGACATTATGGAGGAACTTCATGTTAATTTACCAGGAGTGGTGGTGTGGTGCGACTTGTCAGCGTATGGAATAATTGGACCATTCCTTTTTTATGGTAACGTAACTGGTGCCTGTTACTTGAGTTTGCTGCTGGAATCTGTCATGTAATGTATTCTTTTATTTCCAACAAAATGGGGCACTCCCACACTACCATCGTTATTTAAGGGCCTACCTTGATAAGAATCTGCTAAACAGATGGATTGGGTGAAGAGGTTTAGCTGAAAACCTTCTCCCATTGGACTTTTTCCTGATAGGAATTTCTAAAAGATAAAGTTTATGCTACAAAACCAGCAACTATTGATGAATTAAGAGTAGCCATTGAAAGAGAATGTGCCCAAATAGCAAACAAAATGATTCTCAATGTTTGTGATTCTATGCTTCTCCTTATCAGCAATGCCTGGACCAGATTGGTCATCAGTTTGACAACAGGTGATAAGTATAAAAAAGTAAATTTATGTATTTTATTTTAAAATTTGAAAGTGAACCGTATGGTTATAAATATTGGCTTTATAATCATTTAAATTGTGTATACATTTTTTGGGACAATATATTTATATATTTGCAATTTACAGCAATTATTGGTCAAATCCTTTTTGTACTCTTTGCGGATATGGCCTAAATACTCTAATCCTTTCTTTCATTAAATTTTTTTTTATCTTCACCATTTACATATATAAATTTACTATGGCCTTCATAATACTATTTTTTAGTATAGCTATAATATAAGAACATTAGGAAAAATCCATAATATGATACTTGATCTAATAATAATTCTACAACAATTTTTTATCATAAAGTGTTTATTTACAGTGGGAATAAAGTAAATTTTTTTATATGTGCATATAAATAAAATGTTGCACAACATGTCAGCATGAAAACTGAATATTTATTAATCTGAATCTGCAGTGTTTTTTAAAAAAATAAAATGGTGTCAACGTTGATCATAATCATATTTTATTCCTTCTTACAAAGGAAGAGCGGTTTTGATGAAGAATTGTACAGTATTTAACCTCCCTGGCGGTATTCCTGAGTGTGGCTCGGGGTGGATTTTCAGTACCAAAAGTGGTAACCCCGAGCCAGACTCGGGATTGCATCGCAGGATCCAGGAAGAGCTTACTTACCTTGTCCCCAGGATCCTGCAATGTCTCCCCGCAGTGTGAGCGGCTCATCCTCCGCTCGATCTATCACTGTGCCCGGGCTCCGTTCCCTGCGAGTGTTGCGACGCACAGGGATGGAGAACGGCGCCAAATTCAAAAAGTAAAAAACACAATACATATACAGTGCAATGTAATCTTATAGATTACATTACTGTATCAATTTATTTCAACTCCCTTTTGTCCCTAGTGGTTTCTCCAGTGTCCTGCATGCAGTTTTATATTATAAAAACTGTTCTCTTTGCCTGGAAACTGGAGATTGTCCATAGCAGCCAAAACCGTCCCTTTACATCAAAAGCAGGTTTAGACCAGCCAGAAAACGGCGATAATAAATTAGAATCACTTGCAGAATTGAGCGATAGTGATTTGTGGGATAATTCCTCATCAAACACTGAAAGTAATGACGGCAACATTTAAGCAACTGAGCAAATTTCAGTGTTTTTGATTTGAATAATTGAATAATTTTTATTATTTATTATTTGTTATAATTATTTATAGCTATTTATTATATTATAATTTATGATTTCGTGTTTCAAACTTTATCATACCCGGGATGTTCACTAGACTCTTGTTTGGACAGATTTAAGTGAGTTATTCCTAAGAATTACAGGCCTACAATATAAAACACCTAATTTTCATGCTAAATAATTGTACCGCTTTCAGCATCAAAAATCTGAAATAATCATACCGCCAGGGAGGTTAAAGGGTTTCAGATTGCACCATAATAATAATAATTCTTCAACTTTTTGTTACCAGGGAGGCGTTTATTTAAAATACCAAAAATGGTAAACTTTGTCGTAATAATTTTATATGTATGTATAATTAAAATGTTCCACAGCATGTCAGCATGAAAAGAGAACACTGAATCATTTGAACCTGCAGTTCTCTACCAAATAAATCGTGGCATTTTTCTTACAAAAGAAGAGCAGTTTGGATGGACAACTATACAGCATCTAAAGTGTTTCAGATTGTGCCATTTTTCTTTAAAACAGAATATAAACTATATGTTTTTGGTATTTTACTTACAATATATTTCACATGCCTGTTAATAAATATAATTATCATCACAGTGATATATATTGATGACCATTTACACACCCCCATGTATCTGTTTCTCTGTAATTTATCCATTATAGATATTTGCTTTATAACAGTCGCTGTTCCCAAACTTCTACATATGTTACTAACTGACAATAATACAATATCATTTACTCAATGCTTTACTCAGTTCTACTTTTACTTATTATTTGGTACCAGTGAAGATGTTCTTTTATTCATTATGGCATATGACCGATATGTTGCTATCTGTAAGCCTTTACACTATCACCAAATTTTGGCGAGAAAAAATAGTTTGATATTAATTGCAGTCACCTTGATCTTCACTTGTACAAATTCTTTATTGATAACAAAGACAGCGTTAACTATGTCGTTTTGCGATTCAAAAATAATTCATCAACTTTTCTGCGATGTTAAAGCTCTGATCAAGATTTCATGTGCGGGAACTGAATTGTTCTTCATGTTACTTTACCCGGAGCTGTTGTTGTTTGGCGTTGTTCCATTTTTGTGCAGTGTAATGTCTTATGTAAAAATAATTGCCATTATCTTAAATATTAATTCAAGAGATGGAAAGAGAAAACTCTTCTCCACCTGCTCATCCCACCTCGTCGTAATCCTCCTCTACTATGCAAACTCAGCATCAGTGGTACTGATTCCACAATCTCAGTACTCAGAGGTCTTGGAGCAAATCTGCACTGTGCTATACACAGCAGTAACACCCATGGTAAACCCTCTGATTTACACCATACGTAATACAGAAGTCAAGAGGGCCCTGATGAGATTGGTGAAGAGCAAGATAACTCTGAACCCTTAAAATATTTAAAATATAGTATTAAAAAAATTATAAGCTGAAAAAAATGAAAAAAATAAACTATTATTCGTAGTATTACTATAGAGCTTTTACCTTTTTATTATTACATAGTTGGTCTGGCTGAAAAAAAGACACAAGTCCATCTAGTTTAACCAATAAAAGAATTAAAAAAAAAAGAAAAAGATATTTATACAGTATATACATATGTACTGTATACATGAATAGTCCTATATATACAATCCTATACCCAGTTGATCCAGAGGAAGGCAAAAGAAAACCCAACAAAGCAATATTACAGCACCAACCTATTTTTCAGTGCTTTCAAATTTTGGGCAATTGCAAGTCAGGCATATAAGTTTAGCATAATGTGATGGACAATTGCACAAAGGATAGGACGTCCTATCTGAAGGGAAACATTGATGGTTTTGGGGTCAACTTTATTTAGAAATCCCCCAGTAATTTCTACCCTGCGCTAACTTGAATGAATTCCACTTGGCTGTGATAGGAAGATTACTAGTACCACTGTGTACTCAGCTGCAAAACTGAACCTACTTGATCGAGAAATAGACCACAGCGAGTGAGTTTATTACACCTATTCCTGTACGGCACTACTGGACACTTTTGTAACTGTTACAACATTATTACAATAGAAGTGGATTTATTTCTTATGTTTTTGCTTTGGGATGATTAGTGACCATTATGCATTTTTGTGAGCGCTGATTGAAATTTTTTACTCATTTTGTTATTGGAATTGTGGAGGATTTGTCTAATTTAGTTTAGCTGCTGCAACTTTGCTTTCAGAGTTATTTTTTCTCTTTTTTTGTGCTGTAGAAATAACCCTATTTTTATCTTTATTTTATCTTTGTTTATTTAATGTTATGATTTGTGTTTTACAAATAAACATTGAATACTTAACAAAGGATTCCCAGACCACTATGGGTTATGCAACACATCTGTGCAGCTTCGTTTACAATTATGTTTGTCTAAACCTTGGACCTAGATGTCTGATAAAAGAGAAGTCACTGTTTTGATCACTGATTGGAAATAACAATGGGCTTCTGTCAGCACTGAAAAGTAATGTAAAAGTGTTACTAAATTCAGGAGCCTGCATTCACTATATCGGGTCTCCCACAGTACACAGAACATGTAAATACAGTAGTTTTAGTAAATATAAACTGCTAAATACCCTTTCTCATCAGCAGTTAGAGCAGTCTTGTGACTTCTATCAGTGTCTGGTTAAAGCTTGTAGGAGGAGTTTTCATTCTCCCCTGATTGTCCAATGAGGCTGCAGGACCCCTGACCCTCTGTCTGGACAGTGCTGATCACATGCACTCTCCCAAGACAAAAAAACTCTCTAGCAATACACACCAAACCAAGCATGTGCAGCTTGTCCCCCAAGGCTCTGTACTATCAGGGGATGGTTTGGGGAATGTGGAAGAAGTGGAAAATCAGAGAAGACAGGATCAAAGAGCCTTTTTACACAATGCAGAGGATTAACCTCTTAGGTTCCTTGGTGAGTATAACAAGCATGCTTTACTGAATATACAGAGGGGTTTTACTGTTGTGGGTTTAGTAACACTTTGATGACCTAAAAAGACAACTAGATCTCCACCTGCTGCTTGGATAGAAGATTACAGACAAAGAAAATTCCCTATTTCAAATGTAACTGACTAAAACGGAAAAAAATAATATATATATACACTTTTTAAATCCTGACAAAAATAAAGAAGAAAAGAAGTACAAAACATATACATTTTCCTAAAACATAATAGGAAATGTGATAAACAGGAGCTTTTTTCTAACATAGGAGCAGCCACATCAGAACCTTTGCTCTCTGTGTGAAGCAGTGATCTCTGCAGAGGTCCAGCATTCCCCCTGGTCAGAGGTAGAGATCCCAAATTAGCGACACTCATGATGACTGATTGCAGAGTTCTAGCCGTGACTAAGCAAAAATGTGCTGGCCCAGTGCTTCTACCCAGAGAACAGCACTTTTTTATGCAGCTTAATGCCAGAGAGAGGAGATTGTTCTTTATCCCTTCCCACCAACCACCTCCCAGGTTTTTAAAGGTTTTAAAAGCTGGGAGGCAGAGGCTGGCATTAAGGTCATGTGACTGCTGTGATTGGCTGTCACAGCAGTCACATGATCGGAAAACTCCCAATCGCTAGTATGCATTGGGGGCTTTCCGGTGACCGCTGGCTACTGTGCAGGGAGCGCAGTTCTCAGCACGGTAAGTGGTTTACACAGTGCCGCTTATATGAGGCTGCATATATGTGTGCGACTGGTGTGAAGAGGTTAAGGTGGGTATCAATTATATACACAAGAAATTGTAAAACGTTTGAAATATATTATTCAGCTGCATATTTAATGCATTTACCTTATTTAACCCCTTCCGGACTGGTATGTTACACCTCCTTTCTTTCCAGGCTATTCCATTTTGCAGGTTGCAGTAGTGTGAGTTTGGCTGACAATTACTCTGTCATGCAACATTGTTCCCAAATACATTTTTTTTTTAGTCAGATAGAGTTACCTTATGGTGGTCTTTTTTTTATTATAGTAAGTGTAGTACTGCCCCCTAAAGGAACTGCTTGGATTTATGTTATATTCTTTATATCTAAATTTAAATTTGGTTTAAAAAAATATAACTGAGGTTATGAAATCCCCTGTAATATAGTGTGTGTGAGGTATTTTGAGTTAATAACTTACAGATGTTTACATTTGAACTGAGTTCTCAATCTCAAGAAGCTGTCAAATCATTTTTGATTGATATAACTGATTATATTTTCATAAAGGAGGTCCTATATTACTGATATTTTGTTTTAAGAAACTATGGGTATATTCATTCGGGGGTTAACAGACTATATCACCTACCAGAGTTTGCGGAGTAAACTTGACCACCTTGTTTCGAATGGAGGAGATTCTGGGGCGATCTCTGAGGTGAAGCTCCTCCTTAGGAGACATCAATATGACCGGCATGCCTCTTTGGTTCAGGAGAGGGATTCTGGGAAATACCATTCACCTAACCCTCACCAGAACTGTAAACAGAGCGTAGCAGTTAAGACGGTCAATGGGAAGGTACAAAGTCTCTGATGAAGTGTAGGTCAGATATCCTGGAGGTTGTCAGGTCATACTATGCCAATCTCCTGGAATGAAGGAACCTTGATGGGACAAGGATGTTGTTTTTTTTCTTTGGACTCTACACCAGGTCTGGAGAATAATGTTCCTTTGATGAATTTGACGGTCAATGGCCTGAGGGACAGCACGAAGTCTCTGACGAAGTCTAGGTCAGATATCCTGGAGGTTGTCAGGTCATACTATGCCGATCTCCTGGAAGGAAGGAACCTTGATCGGACAAGGATGTTGTTTTTTTCTTTGGACTCTACACCAGGTCTGGAGAATAATGTTCCTTTGATGAATTTGACAGATGAAATCACTGCAGATGAGGTAATCCAGCCTATTGATAAACTGGCCATCAAGAAAATGCCAGGGCCAGATGATTTGACAGCCGAATTTTATAAATGTTTTAAGATGATCCTGGCTTCCTACCTTGTGGAGGTTTTTAATGGCTGTTTGCAGGAGGGTTCTCTCCCTCCCTCCATGAGGCAATCTGCAGTGATCCTTCTGTCAAAGGGTAAAGATCCTTTGATGACTGGAAATTGGCACCCCATTAGTCTTCTTAATGTCAATAGAAAGATATTGGTGTAACACAGGGGTTTACCAGCATCCTTGTACTGGATGGTGTGTATTCCTTAAATAAGGGAATGGCTCCCTCTAGTGGCCGCAACAACTATGCATTATACCGTGAGGCTTAGAGGAAGTGACTCATCTGTTTAACTAGGCTGGGAGCTACTTACCCACGATGCCCTGTTCACCTACCCACAATGCCAGGGACAGAACAGCCTGCTGGGTAGACCTATAAAAGGGACAGCGCGGCCATGCTTCACTCTCTTCTTCCCGGGACGTGAGACCTGCCTGCAGGGATGTGTGTGGGTGTGATCGGAAGATGCTGCGAAGCAGAGTTTAAGCCTCCGGAGAGGTTTGATACATAGTGTGCTGGGTCAGCACGTGATCGGACTGGAGGATCCAGGACACCCAAAGGAGCCGGCAAAACGATTCTCGGTCATCTGACAGAGCGGTACAGCTGGACAGTGCCAACTAGGAGCAGGACTGTGATCACAGAAGAGGAGCAGCACAGTTGTCTGGGTCCTGTGTGGTGAGAGGGCTGTTGCCCAAGATTTATATATTACTTTGCCACTTTGCAGACTAGTCCGGAGGATTGCTGAGACCTGTAGTTCTACAGAGGGATCTCACTGTTATACACTGTTTCCTACCAGACCTCAAAGTTTACCTTTCACATAATATAGAGTGCTCGGTTACATTGTTCATAGAAGTTTGTACGTGTTTCACACAACTAAGTTCACAGTTCACCTACCACCCTTATCTTATTTTAACATTTGTTTACTCACTGGATTACAAATACTGCAGTATAATAAAGCTAGCTGGAGAAAGAAGATCAAAGACTTTACCATTCACTATCAAGCGCTTATTGTTTCTCTTATGCCGCGTACACACGAGCAGACTTTATGGCAGACTTTGCCCGGCGGACTTTGACAGACTTTATGACAGACTTTCCGAATGAATGGACTTGCCTACACACGATCCACCAAAGTCCGTTGAATTCGTACATGATGACGTATGACCGGACCAAAACAAGGAAGTTTATAGCCAGTAGCCAATAGCTGCCCTAGCGTGGCTTTTTGTCCGTCGAACTAGCATACAGACGAGCGGACTTTTCGACCGGACTCGAGTTCGACGGATAGATTTAAAACATGTTTCAAATCTAAGTCCGTCCAACTTTTGAGCAAACAAAGTCCGCTGGAGCCCACACACGTTGGAATTGTCAGACGAAATCCCGTCCGCCGGGCAAAGTCTGCGGTAAAGTCCGACCGTGTGTACGCGGCATAACACACACTCTGGGACTACAGGTTAGGAGTGTGTTTGTGTGGCTGCATCGGGAGTGGGAAGGTGCCCAGTGTCAATGTTTTACCACCCTGAGCATCAGTCCCACTTTGAGACACGCCCACATGCGTTACTCAGGTGATCTTTGAGTCTTAATATTTACATGCACCCTGATTATTATTGTTTTAACTTTGTGTATCATAATCAATATTGTATTTTATATCCATTACCAGTTTCCAGTAAAAAAACTTACTGTGTGGTTAAAGTACAAATGGTGTGAGACGTTGTCTATTCATAGCAGGCGGAGTGACAGATGCCCAGGTGACGGTAAAGGTACGGTATATAATACTATTGCTGGGTTGTTTCCTGTGTTTGTGTATCGCACTAACATTACTATACAGTTGTGCCTAGGGGGTTGAGACAAATTTCCTGTTGTTGAGAGGCAGGCCCAAACAATTACCAGCAGCTCCTTAGGGGGTCAGTGCTACACTGGCAAACATTTTTTTCTGGTGATTATCATCAGTGACAGGCCGTTTGTTGTCCCACCACCAGCACTGTTCGGTCCAGGGTAGAAGCACTTTCTCAGCAGTGTTAGGTGTCCTGGAGGCCTTGGGGCGTTGTAGGGCTGCTGGTTGGGGTACATTTTTACTGACATTGGATCAGGTTAAGGTCTTTGATCGGGTTAATCATGAGTACTTATGGCTCCTTCTTAGCAAATATGGCCTGGAGGGGGGTTTCATTAATTGGCTCAAGATTTTGTACAAAGGGGCTGAAAGCTTTCCTCTAGTTAATGGTTGGGTTGGGCAGCCCTTTGTGGTCGGCTCAGGTGTGCGTCAGGGGTGTCCATTGCGTCCTCTGCTGTATGTGTTTGCAATCGACCCCTTCATTAGAAGGCTAGAGAGTGGACCATTGTGTGGGGTACCTTTAGGCATCACTGGTGAGCCTCTGAAGGTTGTGGCCTATGCTGATGATGTTTCTGTTTTTGTCTCTGGGACTGGGGAGGCACAGGAGGTGGTCTCAGTGATAAGGCAGTATACAGAGGCATTAGGTTCAAAGGACAACCAAGACAAATGTGAAGCTTTTTGGATGGGCATGGAAGGTGAGAGCTTTGTTCTCCCGGATGACTTACCAGAGCCCCAACAAAAAATTAGAGTTCTAGGCATTGAATTTGGCCCAGGTGACTATGGTCATGCAAATTGGTGAACAGTGAGAATGTTGATGCCAAGGTGGCAAGCTAGAAAGGTTGACGGCTTTCCTTTAGGGAAAAGGTTGATCTGATCAAGAATTACCTGATTCCAATTTTTCTGTATGTCAGTTTTGTTTGCGTTTTGCCAGTTTCTCTCTATACCAGGGTCTATAGTTGTTTTCTTCCAGCTGTTATGGGGGAACAAAATAAACCTTGTCAAAAGGAATGTGACTTACCTTCCTAGGCGGGAGGGTGGTCTAGGGATGATCAAACCTGTAGTCTTTTTCTCTCTGATGTTTGTGAAGTTCAATCTTGGTAACATGTTGGCAGAAAGATCGCCTGGGTGGGTTGGTATTTTCCAGTCCTGGTTTAGGCCCTTTCTGAGAGACTGGGAAAATGGTGGGCCAGTGAAAAGCCTGAGGGTCAAGCATGATAAGCTACCGGCTTATGTTGCCCCATGTTTGAAATTGCTTCGGCAGTGGCAAGTAACAGCAGGAGAAGTCAGATCTCTTCCAAGGAAACTTCTTGAGAAGCGGATCATGAGCTTTGCTTTTCGCGAGCCACTGACCTTAAGAGATTGCCCAAGCCTAGTTTTGGGGGTGGGTTTGTGATTGATTAATTTGGAGAGAATCCCAATAAAGTTTAGGGAATCAGGCTTGGCTTGCCTTTCATGGAAAACTATATGTGAGGGGCATCTTAAAAGGCTACATGCATGGTGACGGTGATGTTTCTTAGTCTGGCTCTCTCGTAGGGATTATGTTGTGTGCAATTTGGTTTGCACCATTTATTATGTTCTTGTTTTTTTGTTTTGTATAGTCATATTCAATTATTTTGTAAATATGTTTTATTTATTTATTATGGTTTTATTGTATGTAAGTTGTTGTTTGTAAGATTTTTCAATAAACAAAATTAACCCCTCATAACAGGCACATTAGGTGTACAGACGCAGAGACTCAGCACAGGGGTGGTGGGAACCCCTCATAATCGGTACAGTGAGGCTGCATATGATGGGCACAGTTTTTATCTAGCAGTAATGATACATAATCACCTGATAAATGGCTATTTACAGCCCTACATTACTAATAGGTACATTTTTCAGTTTGTTTGTGGCCTCCCAAATATTTTGAGCACCAGCCGCCACTGCGTTTAACGCAGTATATTTCAGTGCATTAGTGCACGTTTAACACAGTATATTTCAGTGCATACGGCCTGGTTCACACCTATGCATTTTTTAGTGCATTTTCAGTTTTTCAGAAATATAGTACAATCCATTTAACATGGTTTCCTTTTGGATGTAGTTCACTTCTGTGCATTTTATGGAAAGGGCCAGGGACTTTTGTTTGTTTTTTGGTTCCATAGACTTCCATGGATCAAAAATGTGTATTTGAAAATGCAAAATACACCTGGAAGATGCAAACTGCAACCTGCATAAGTGTGAATCAGGCCTTACTGCATATTTAACGCAGTATATTTCAGTGCGTTAGTGCACATTTAGTGCAGTATATTTCTGTGCGTTATTACACTTTTAACGCAGTATATTTCTGTGCGTTAGTGCGCGCTTAACGCAGTATATTTCAGTGCTTTACTGCAGGTTTAATGCAGTATATTTCAGTGCGTTACTACACATTTAACGCAGTATATTGCAGTGTGTCAATGGAGTGTCTGTGTAGTGAGTACTCAGGTTAAAGTGCACCCAAACACCACTTTCCATTGATTAAAGTGCATCCACGTACTCCACATCTTTATTAAATTTTGTTGATAAGCACCCCCATCATGTCTGGGAGGCCAACAAGGCAGACGTTTCCATGGCGCTGTGAGGGGGCAAGCAGTGTATGTGTTCACAGGCAAAGGTGGACTTTGTCAGTCCTCAGGCAGGGCATCATTCCCCTTTTTAATGATGCCTGTGGTATCCAGCCACGGCATGCAGAGGAGGTGGTGGACTGGCTTACTAAACCATCTTCAACCACCTCATCCTCCGTCACCCAAGCAGAGACTATTGCGCAGTCCACTGCAGCTGCCAGAGTGGCTTATGCTACCTCCTTGTCCACAGCAATTCCTGCCATAGCCCCATCATTAGGCATGGAGGAGTCAGCTGAGCTATTTGAACACAGCATCATCCACTTGCTCCTTGATGATGCACAGCCATAACTTGATTCAGATGTTGGTTCTGAGGTTGAGGAAGGTAGAAACATGAGCCTACAGAGAGGGGAGAACACCTTTACACAAATCGGCAGTCATGTTCCCCTAGCTGCAGTGTATTGCCAAGTTGTTTTCAGTGATAATGAGGATGGAGGAGATGATGATGATGATGAGGTCACTGACATGACTTGAGTGCTGGATAGAGCAGAGGAGGAAAGTGAGGGTGAGGCACAATCCCAATGAGGCAGCCATCATGGAAGAGTAGAGAGCGGCCACCCTATTCCATCACATTGTGGAGCTATTATCTCTCACCCACTTCCCACAGCTCAGTTGTCTGGCCCTTTTTAGCACATGTGCAGCCGATAGCACTGTTGCAATTTGCAAACTTTATCTCAAGCACATCAAGCGTGGCAAAAACACCAGCTATTTGGGTACCACATGCTTGACAAGGCATTTAACCTCCCACCACTCAGCCCATTGGCAAGAGCACCTGAAAGCCACACAAAAAGGGACGCAATTCTGTTTCTCCTCCTTTGTCACCTTAGTCTACCCCCACTATACCTCATGACCTCTCAGCCACCTCCACTGACAGTAATGATGGTATAGCGCAGGGTGTCCCAGGTCCTTGCAGCACATCTGCCAGTAGCACACTACCAGCTGTAGACTATAGCCTGCAAATTTCACTGCCCCATCTGCTGCAGTACAAAAATACAGTTACTGCCACCCACATGCCCAGCGCCTAAATGCAAGCTTGTCAGCTGCTGGTTTTACAACTTCTGCCTTTCCGTCTGGTGGATTCTGCCCCTTCCGTGAATTTTCAGAATAAGCTGTACCACAATGACAGGTTCCCAGTGACTATTTCTTATCACATAAGGCCATTCCAGCTCTGTACCATCACGTGGAAGGCAATGTTGTGGTATCGTTGGGCAAGGCAGTCAGCCCCAAAGTCCATATTACTGCTAACACGTGGTCCAGCAAGCATGGTCAGGGATGATATATTTCATTCACAGCATACTGGGTAACTCTGCTTGCAACTCAGAAGAATGCAGGACAGGGCTCAGTGCTGCAGCTTGTTGTGATGATGTGAAATTTGTCAGCTCTACCCTCTCCTCATGACCTCTTCTGCTGAATTATCATATGAACCACAGATACCCATTAAGCGTTCAAGGGGCTATCCAATGAGGCTAAAAGGTGCCATGCAGTGCTTCAGCTGGTGTGTCTAGGGGACCAAACCACACCAGAGCAGAAATTCTTGCAGCTCTGCAGAGGCAGGCCCAGAGGTAGTTAACACCACACCAGCTGGAGCCAGAAATGGTGGTATGCGATAATGGCACAAACCTCCTGTCTGCCCTAAGACAGGGAAAGTTGACAAATGTGCCATGTCTGGCACATGTCCTCAATCTGATAGTGCAGCATTTCTTAATGTTGTCCCCCAGGGTTGGAATATCTGCTAAAGCAGGCCAGAAGAGTCTTTAGCCATATCAGGTGGTAATACACAGCCAGTGCTCAGTTGGCTGAAATTCAGCGGGAATTCTTCCCGCCTGTAAACCGCCTGATTTTTGACATGCCCACGAGGTGGAAATCTACTTTGACAATGCTGCAGCGGCTGCACATGCAGCCGAGTGGAATCAACGAGTACCTGTGTGAGTATAGCACAACAACATGCTCAGGCCAGCTCAGCTTTTTTTACCCACACCAAAGGACTTCCTTTCCTCTCAAGGCCCGCTTTATACAGACACCATACTTCCTATGCCACAGAACACAAAAAGAGGATAGGGAGGAGGAGGGGGAGGAAGGGGAGGAGGAGGATTCTGGCAGTTTTGGAGACATTGAAGCAGAAGAAGACATACGTCAAACCTTAAGTGACGGCTTTCCATCCCCAGAACCCTTGGGAGCAGTACATGTCTGGGAGGAGGCAGTTCCAAATACTGTAATCCTCAGTAGCCACGAGTAGTCTGCTTTTCATGCCTCCGCAAACTTGCGGTGCATGGGCTCCCTTATGCTACAAAGCCTGCGAAAGGACCCAAGAATAAGTGGCATCAAGCAGAAAGGTCACTATTGGTTGGCAACCCTCCTTGACCACCGTTACAAGGGGAAAGTCTCAGAACTCATCCCGTCCCCACCAGGGGCAGATCCAGAGTCTAATCTTGGGAGGGGCACTGCCAAAATGTTTGCGGGTAATTTTTCGGGGCAATGGCTGGTGTTGGTGCTTCAATAATCACGGCACAATGGTTAATATGATTGAAGCACATTATTTCTATTATTACTAGGGATAAGCTTTATGTTCGGGTCGAACATGAGTTTGACTTGAACATTGGCTGTTCGCCCATTCATCGAAAACCGAACATTATGGGGCGTTCGCGCCAAATTCGAGCTCAATGCCCCATAATGCACTGCTGGAGCACAGTGCATTGCTGTATGATGATTGGACAAAGCATGCACCATGACCTGCATGCTTTAGCCAATCCCAGCGCCCTCAGCTAAGAGAGCCATAATTGGCCAAAGGCAGGGTGCCTTTGGCCAATCATGGCTCAGAGGGACTAAGTCCACGCCCCACACTATATAAGGCTGCCTGCATGTCGGCCCTGTGAAGTGTGTTGTTGGCGTGGATGGAGAGAGAGTGTCATTTAGATTGAGCAGGCAGGCCGGTTATTCAGTTAGATGCAGTGTATTTAATATATATATACCACCAGTCTCGAGTGTATATATATATATATATATATATATATATATATATATATATATATATATATGCACATATGTATCCAGTGTATATATATATATATATATATACATACACATATAAATACCATGACTGCAGGCCATTCTCTGACTGCAGGCCATTCTTGGTGTACTTTTTCTAATATACTTCAGGCGGTGTACACAGCACCGTGCACCCATAGTTCACTTGCTACTACTTTTCTGGTGGTATACAAAGTACACAATACATACAGTGCACCCATAGTTGTTATTACACTTCTGTTTGTGTAGGCAGTACCGTGCACCCCTACTGCAGTTGCTACTACTTTTCTGGTGGTGTACACAGTACAGAATACATACAGTGCACCCATAGTTGCTATTAGACCTTAGGTGGTGTTCACAATACCGTTCACCCCTAGTGCAGTTGCTACTACTTTTCTGGTGGTGTACACAATACATACAGTGCACCCATAGTTGTTATTACACTTCTGTTGGTGTACACAGTACCGTGCACCCATAGTGCAGTTGCTACTACTTTTCTGGTGGTGTACACAGTACACAATACATACAGTACACCCATAGTTGTTATTACACTTCTGGTGGTGTACACAATACAGTGCACCCCTTGTGCAGTTGCTACTACTTTTCTGGTGGTGTACACAGTACACAATACATACAGTGCACCCATAGTTGCTATTAGACTTCTGGTGGTGTACTCAATACCGTTCACCCCTAGTGCAGTTGCTACTACTTTTCTGGTGGTGTACACAATACATACAGTGCACCCATAGTTGTTATTACACTTCTGTTGGTGTACACAGTACCGTGCACCCATAGTGCAGTTGCTACTACTTTTCTGGTGGTGTACACAGTACACAATACATACAGTACACCCATAGTTATTACATTTCTGCTGGTGTACACAGTATCATGCACCCCTAGTGCAGCTGCTACTACTTTTCTGGTGGTGTACACAGTACACAATACATACAGTGCACCCATAGTTGCTATTAGACCTTAGGTGGTGTTCACAATACCGTTCACCCCTAGTGCAGTTGCTACTACTTTTCTGGTGGTGTACACAATACATACAGTGCACCCATAGTTGTTATTACACTTCTGGTGGTGTACACAATACAGTGCACCCCTTGTGCAGTTGCTACTACTTTTCTGGTGGTGTACACAGTACACAATACATACAGTGCACCCATAGTTGCTATTAGACTTCTGGTGGTGTACTCAATACCGTTCACCCCTAGTGCAGTTGCTACTACTTTTCTGGTGGTGTACACAATACATACAGTGCACCCATAGTTGTTATTACACTTCTGTTGGTGTACACAGTACCGTGCACCCATAGTGCAGTTGCTACTACTTTTCTGGTGGTGTACACAGTACACAATACATACAGTACACCCATAGTTATTACATTTCTGCTGGTGTACACAGTATCATGCACCCCTAGTGCAGCTGCTACTACTTTTCTGGTGGTGTACACAGTACACAATACATACAGTGCACCCATAGTTGCTATTAGACCTTAGGTGGTGTTCACAATACCGTTCACCCCTAGTGCAGTTGCTACTACTTTTCTGGTGGTGTACACAATACATACAGTGCACCCATAGTTGTTATTACACTTCTGGTGGTGTACACAATACAGTGCACCCCTTGTGCAGTTGCTACTACTTTTCTGGTGGTGTACACAGTACACAATACATTCAGTGCACCCATAGTTGCTATTAGACTTCTTGGGGTGTGTACACAATACCGTTCACCCCTAGTGCAGTTGCTACTACTTTTCTGGTGGTGTACACAATACATACAGTGCACCCATAGTTGTCATTACACTTCTGTTGGTGTACACAGTACCGTGCACCCATAGTGCAGTTGCTACTACTTTTCTGGTGGTGTACACAGTACACAATACATACAGTACACCCATAGTTATTACATTTCTGCTGGTGTACACAGTATCATGCACCCCTAGTGCAGCTGCTACTACTTTTCTGTTGGTGTACACAGTACACAATACAGTGTAGTGTGGTTTTGCTTAACAAAATTTACAACATGTCCGGAAGGCCACCAAGGAGAGGCAGACGCTCACAGGCCACTAAAAGAGGGCAAGCAAGCTCTGTGTCTACAGTCGACAGTGCTGGTCATGGACACAGTGCATCCTCAGCACGTGGCCGTGGGGTGCGCTTGTCCTTTTTTTCTGCAGCTGGCCATGTTATTGAGCCACAACATGCAGAAGAGTTGGTAGAATGGATAACAAAGCCGTCCTCATCCTCCTCAACCCCTGTCACCCAGGCTCAGAGTAGTTTGCCTGCCAATGCAGCTGCCAAAGCGGCCTATTCCATCGGCTCCATCTCAACAGTCACTCCTTCTCTAGCCCCACCATCATGCATGGAGGAGTCCCTTGAACTATTCGACCACAGTGTCAGGTACATGCTGCAGGAGGATGGGCAGCAATTTGAAGGCTCCGATGATGGTACCCAGGTTGAGGAAGGGAGTAACGTGAGCCTAGAGAGAGGGGGTGCCCAAGAAGGTCAAGAAACTGGCAGTCATGTTCCCTTAGCTGCAGCATACTGCCAAGCTTGCTCCAGTGACGAGGAGGGAGGGAATGATGAGGTCAATGACTCTACTTGGGTGCCTGATAGAAGAGAGGAGGAGGAGGAGGAAGAGGTACATCTCCAACGAGGCAGGATACCCTCCAGGGGGCAGCTTAAGGGCAGCCACATATTACAACACACCGCAGAGCTAAGCAGGTGCAGGGCGCTGCTGAATCCCTGCATATTTTGAAAAGTTCTTTGGTGTGGGCCTTTTTTGACACATGTGCAGCAGATCGCACCGTTGCTATTTGCAACATATGTCTGAAGCATATCAAGTGTGGCCAAAACAGCAGCCGCTTGGGCACCACATGCTTGACCAGACATATAACGACCTCCCATACAGTCCGTTGGCAACAGCACTTAAAAGACCCACATCAAAGAGCAAGGTGGACCTCTCCTTGCTCCTCATCAGCTGGGATCTCCAACCCCACTATACCTCCAGTCCTCTCAGAAACCTGCACTGGGGCATTGACACAATTATAATCTTTTTCTTTTAATGGATTTGAAATGAAACAAACAAGATGTGCTTTAACTGCAGACTTTCAGCTTTAATTTAAGGGTATTTACATCCAAATCAGGTAAACAGTGAAGGAATTACAACAATTTGTATATGTGTCTCCCACTTTTTTTATTAAAAACAATAGATTTTTATTGGTATTTTTTCAGAATATACAAAATACAAGCAGATTGTACATTTCTCATATGTACATATTGTTCGACATTCAGGATCTTACTACATTAATAGAGTAAAATAGATTAACTGGTAGGGTTACTAAGAAATATCCTCATTGAAGCATTGTGCAGTTGTCAAGCCTGTCACCCCTTGTGGGTACACACTGTAAACAGACTTTCTGCTTAAGTTTTCAAAGTTAGCCCTGAGGGGACCTTACTGAGGGTCCACTCAAACATACTGTCACGTAAGTTCCCTGTAAGCTTGTCGTTAACCAATAGTAATAAACTTAGAATGTCTGATGTATATCAGTTAGACTTTCTCAGTTCCTTAATATGAGGTAAACCGTGTATTATTGCTATGTTGTGTGCTAACTATAATACCATTTCCTATATGACTATACCCAATATTGGATTATACCACTAGACATTTGGTGGTTGTGTTTCAGTAGTGGAGAAGTAGGAATAACTTTCACACATGTGAGGAGGCATATTTAGAGGAACTCCAAGTCTCCCAATGTTTGTGGAAACTCGGGGTTCTTCTTTCTGTATATGCTAGGATTTTTTCAATAGTGTATTGAGCATTCACTCTAGAAATGACTTCTGCAATTTTGGGAGGTGATGTAGAGCGCAATTCCTTGGCTATTGCTATACGTGCGGCAAACAAAACGTGGGTTACCACTTTTCTCATCAAGGGAGGATAATTTTCGATGCCTAGACTGTGCCTCCCACTTTTTAAGGAACCAAAAGTAATGGGACAGATTAACAATCATCCATCAAACTTTCACTTTTTAATACTTAGTTGCAAATCCTTTGCAGTCAATTACAGCCTGAAGTCTGGAACGCAAAGACATCACCAGATGCTGGGTTTCATCCCTGGTGATGCTCTGCCAGGCCTCTACTGCAACTGTCTTCAGTTCCTGCTTGTTCGTGGAGCATTTTCCCTTCAGTTATGACTTCAGCAAGTGAAATGCATGCTCAGTCAGATTCAGGTCAGGTGATTGACTTGGCCATTGCATAACATTACACTTCTTTCCCTTAAAAAAAAAATCTTTGGTTGCTTTCGCAGTATGCTTCAGGTCATTGTCCATCTGCACTGTGAAGCGCTGTCCAATGAGTTCTGAAGCATTTTGCTCAATATAAGCAGATAATATTGCCCGAAACACTTCAGAATTCATCCTCCTGCTTTTGTCAGCAGTCACATCATCAATAAATACAAGAGAACCAGTTCCATTGGAAGTCATACATGCCCACACCATGACACTACCACCACCATGCTTGACTGATGAGGTGGTATGCTTTGGATCATGAGCAGTTGCTTTCCTTCTCCATACTCTTCTCTTCCCATCACTCTGGTACAAGTTGATCTTGGTCTCATCTGTCCATAGGATGTTGTTCCAGAACTGTGAAGGCTTTTTTAGATGTTGTTTGGCAAACTCTAATCTGGCCTTCCTGTTTTTGAGGCTCACCAATGGTTTACATCTTGTGGTGAACCCTCTGTATTCACTCTAGTGAAGTCTTCTCTTGATTGTTGACTTTGACACACATACTCCTACCTCCTGGAGAGTGTTCTTAATCTGGCCAACTGTTGTGAACGGTGTTTTCTTCCCCAGGGAAAGAATTCTTCGGTCATCCACCACAGTTGTTTTCCATTGTCTTCCGGGTCTTTTGGTGTTGCTGAGCTCACCGGTGTGTTTTTTCTTTTTAAGGATGTTCCAAACAGTTGATTTGGACACACATAATGTTTTTGCTATCTCTCTGATGGGTTTGTTTGTTTTTTTTTTCAGCCTAATGATGGCTTGCTTCACTGATAGTGACAGCTCTTTGGATCTCATATTGAGAGTTGACAGCAACAGATTCCAAATGCAAATAGCACATTTGAAATGAACTCTGGACCTTTTATCTGCTCCTTGTAAATGTGATAATGAGGGAACACACATCTGGCCATGGAACAGCTGAGCATCCAATTGTCCCATTACTTTAAGTCCCTTAAAAAGTGAGAGGCACATATACAAACTGTGTTAATTCCTACACCGTTCACCTGATTTGGATGTAAATACCCTCAAATTAAAGCTGAAAGTCTGCAGTTAAAGCACATCTTGTTCGTTTTATTTCAAATCCATTGTGGTGGTGTATAGAGCCAAAAAGATTAGAATTGTGTTGATGTCCCAATATTTATGGACCTGACTGTAGGTGTCCCAAGTACTTGCGGCCAATCTCCTAGCTGTACCCCAACATCCGATTTTAGCAGGCAAATTTCCCTACCCCAGTTGCTAAACCGTCGAAAGAAATTCGCTCCCAGCCATCCACATGCTCAGCGTCTGAATGCTAGCTTGGCCAAATTGCTAGCACTGCAACTGCTGCCTTTTTAGCTGTTAAACTCTGCCCCCTTTCGTGAATTTGTGGAGTGGCAGGTTCCCAAACGCCATTTCTTTTCACGGAAGGTAATTCCGGCTCTCTACCAGCATGTGGAAGGCAATGTCTTGGCCTCGTTGGACAGGGCGGTCAATAAGGTGCATATTACCGCTGACTCATGGTCCAGCAGTCATGGACAGGGACGTTACCTTTCTTTCACGGTGCACTGGGTAACTCTGCTGGCAGCTGGGAAGGATGCAGGACAGGGTTCAGTATTGTTGGAGCTTGTTCTGCCAACACGCCTCCGAAATGCTAGTAGTGGTGATTCTGCCACAGCTTTCTCCTCCACCCCCTCCTCTTCTTCTTCCTCTATGGCCTCTTCCTCTGCAGCCTTGTCCTCTGAACCAGCTGTGCTCCATAGGCGTTCAAGGGGCTACGCAAGCACTCAGGCAAAAAGATGCCATGCAGTGCTTGAGTTGGTCTGCTTAAGGGACAGGAGCCACAATGGGGCAGAGATTCTGTCAGCTCTGCAGGGGCAGGCTCAGAGGTGGTTGACGCCACGCCAGCTTCAGCCAGGAATGGTGGTTTGCGACAATGGCACCAACCTTCTCTCCTCCCTCCGACAGGGACACTTGACCCATGTTCTCTGTTTGGCTCACGTCCTGAATTTGGTAGTGCAGCAGTTCTTGAGCAGGTACCCGGGCTTACAGGCCAGGAAAATCCGCCAGTCATATAATGTCAGTGCTCAGCTGGCTGACATTCAAAGAGAATGCAACTTGCCCAAGAACCGCCTCATTTGTGACATGCCCACCAGGTGGAACTCAACGTTGGCAATGCTACAGTGGCTGCACACGCAGCAGAGGGCCATCAATGAGTACCTGTGTGAGTATGGCACCAGGACAGGGTCAGGGGAGCTTGGCTTTTTTTCACCACGCCAGTAGCTACTGATCAAGGATGCATGCACTCTCCTGTCACCATTTGATGAGGCCACGAGGATGGTGAGCAGTGACAGTGCATGCATTAGTGATACCTTCCCTCTTGTCTTCCTGTTGGAGCATGCGCTTCGTGGAATAATGGACAGGGCACTTGAGGCAGAACAGCAGGAGGAAGAGGAGGACTTCCTTACCTCTCAAGGCCCCCTTTATCCAGATACTAGTATTCCTGCAAGCCCACCTATCACACAGGAAGAATAAGAAGAGGAGGATTGTGTCAGCATGGAGGTGGAGGATAACACTCAGCATCAGCAGCAGTCTTCAAGGAAACGTTTGCAGTCCCCAGAAATCCATGGAGTTGTACGTGGCTGGGAGGAGGTGGTTGAGGATCATGTGATCCTTAGTGACCCAGAGGACTCAGGATCGAATGCCTCTGCAAACCTATGCTGCATGGTCTCCCTGATCCTGCAAAGCCTGCGAAAGGACCCTCAGATTCGTGGTATCAAGGAGAGGGATCATTACTGGCTGGCAACCCTTCTTGATCCACGTTACAAGGGTAAGGTTGCAGAACTTATCCAGCCTTCGCAGAGGGAGAAGAGGATGAAACATCTTCGGGAGGCCTTGCAGAAAGGGTTGTGCAATGCGTTTCCAGGGCCTGGAAGGTTACAATTTCCTGGTGCTGGACAACGTGTTGCTGAGGCTTCGATCAGTCACAGAAAGAGCGGTGGAGAAGGTGGCCGGCTGACTGATGCCTTCAGGCAATTCTTCAGTCCTCAGCGCCTAGGTCTGATTCCAGCAGATGGTTCCAGCAACCATCGCCAGCATCTGAATTACACGGTGCAGGAATATCTAGGGGCAAGATCAGACTTGGAGACCTTTCCACTAGAACATCCATTGGGTTACTGGGTCTTGAGGATGGACCACTGGCCAGAGCTTGCTCAATATGCAATTGAGCTACTGGCCTGTCCTGCATCCAGCATTCTTTCTGAACGCACATTCAGTGCTGCTGGAGGCTTTGTAACCGATCACAGAGTGCGTGTGTCCACAGACTCTGTTGAACGGCTCACATTTATAAAAATGAATCAGTCTTGGATCACCAGCTACCAAGCACCTGATGCTGATGTAACTGAATGATTTTTCTATAGATGTGGGATCCCTTGAAGACTGCATATGCGGAGTGACTATCCTAATATGATGAGTGACTATCCTATTCCTCCTCAATATTCATGATGATAGTTTCTAAGAATGTTTTCGGTTCAGGGCACCACCACCACTACCTAAGGCCCAATTTTTCTGCCCCTGTTTAACGGGGGCGCGTAATTACAATTTTTGATCAAATATTTAACAGCAGGGCTCGTTCCTGCGCTCAACAAGAGTATCTGTGAGGGGTTGCAGTGTTGTGGCACCACCACCAGTGCCTAAGGCCCAATTTTTCTGCCCCTGTTTAACAGGGCGCGTAATTACAATTTTTGATCTAATATTTCACAGCAGGGCCTGTTCCTGAGCTCAAGAAGAGTATCCGTGAGGGGTTGCAGTGTTGTGGCACCTCCACCACTACCTAAGGCCCAATTTTTCTGCCCCTGTTTAACAGGGGCGCGTAATTACAATTTTTGATCAAATATTTAACAGCAGGGCTCGTTCCTGCGCTCAACAAAAATATCTGTGAGGGTTTACAGTGTTGTGTACCAGAAGAAATAGGGAGTCCGCGCTAATGGGTGTAATTAGAAGCCTAGGTGGGAAGTATATTCCTAAATTGATAGACTGCTGCCCTCACATACGCTGACTCCACAGGGGGTGAAATGAGCGGAAAAAGTGAAAAAAGAAAAGTGTGTGAGTGTGGCGCTGTCCCAAAGTTGTAAAAGAAATGTCTGCATATATACAATTTTATCCAAAGTGTCACGTGTATATTCCCTTAAGTGAAATATGTATGGCAGTTATTATGGTGATTTAAACATAAGAAGCATAATGAGTGCAATAAATCGCATCCAAGGTGTCTAGTGCTATATTCCCTCAAAAGGAAAAAACAGTATTAACCACTGCTAAGAGCATCAAGTGGTCTATGTCTAAACACTAGAAAACACAAAGTTGCAATAAAAACATCACACGTGACATGCAAAAATTTTTAAAGTGTCTGGTGCTAAATAAATAAATGTTAAAATATTGCTCTACAAACGTTGCAAATAACAAAGCGACAAGTGCCCTATAAAGAGGTCACTCTGAAAAGTACTAAACACACGTGCCATGCAAATGGTTCTATGACAATAAACAGTTCATATGGGTATGTGCCCGGTGCACTATAAGTGAAAAAAGGCGTCCGTTGTGGGATTCCTCAAAGCACACAACAGGTGTTAATCCAGTGCTGGTGTCTCGCGTTGTGATTGTGCAGAGACTCACCAGCTGTATATCCCCTGCAGGGGTAACGAGTAGTCACAGTATGTGCCACTGTGCAGCAGTACTTGGCAAGACCAGGACCAGGATGATATCATAAGGACATAAAAAGAAAGGATTCCATAGTGTGAAACCATTTAAAACCACTGTTTATTAGGTCAAGTAAAAAGGGTACTCACATTGTAGTGGAAAAAATGAGCGGTGTACAATGCTTACAAAGATGTTCCTAAGCGTCAGCTTTGCAGGGAGATGTCAGCAAGGCGTTCAGTCAAAGGCCACGCCCTACGTACGTTTCGTCACACGGACTTCTATGGGAGCGTGGAAGTCCGTGTGACGAAACGTACGTAGGGCATGGCCTTTGACTGAACGCCTTGCTGACATCTCCCTGCAAAGCTGACGCTTAGGAACATCTTTGTAAGCATTGTACACCGCTCATTTTTTCCACTACAATGTGAGTACCCTTTTTACTTGACCTAATAAACAGTGGTTTTAAACAGTTTCACACTATGGAATCCTTTCTTTTTATGTCCTTATGATATCATCCTGGTCCTGGTCTTGGCAAGTACTGCTGCACAGTGGCACATACTGTGACTACTCGTTACCCCTGCAGGGGATATACAGCTGGTGAGTCTCTGCACAATCACAACGCGAGACACCAGCACTGGATTAACACCTGTTGTGTGCTTTGAGGAATCCCACAACGGACGCCTTTTTTCACTTATAGTGCACCGGGCACATACCCATATGAACTGTTTATTGTCATAGAACCATTTGCATGGCACGTGTGTTTAGTACTTTTCAGAGTGACCTCTTTATAGGGCACTTGTCACTTTGTTATTTGCAATGTTTGTAGAGCAATATTTTAACATTTATTTATTTAGCACCAGACACTTTAAAATTTTTTGCATGTCACGTGTGATGTTTTTATTGCAACTTTGTGTTTTCTAGTGTTTAGACATAGACCACTTCATGCTCTTAGCAGTGGTTAATACTGTTTTTTCCTTTTGAGGGAATATAGCACTAGACACCTTGGATGCGATTTATTGCACTCATTATGCTTCTTATGTTTAAATCACCAGTCACTTTAACCCACAGGAGTGGTAATAAATGCCATACATATTTCACTTAAGGGAATATACATGTGACACTTTGGATAAAATTGTATATATGCAGACATTTCTTTTACAACTTTGGGACAGCGCCACACTCACACACTTTTCTTTTTTCACTTTACAGTGTTGTGCCACCACCACCGCCTAAGGCCCAATTTTTCTGCCCCTGTTTAACAGAGGCGCGTAATTACAATTTTTGATCTAATATTTCACAGCAGGGCCCATTCCTGTGCTCAACAAAAGTATCTGTGAGGCTTTAGTGTTGTGCCACCACCACCGCCTAAGGCCCAATTTTTCTGCCCCTGTTTAACAGGGGCATGTAATTACAATTCTTGATATAATATTTCACAGCAGGGCCCGTTCCAGCGCCCACCAAGAGTAACTGTGAAGGCTTATGCCGCGTACACACGACCGGACTTTACAGCATACTTGGTCCGGCGAACCTGAGTCCGTTGGACAATTCGATCTTGTGTGGGCTCCAGCTGACTTTTTTTTCTCAAAAGTTTAACGGACCTAGAAATGAAACATGTTTCAAATCTGTCCGACGGACTTGAGTCTGGTCGAAAAGTCCGCTCGTCTGTATGCTAGTCCGACGGACAAAAACCGACGCTAGGGCAGCTATTGGCTACTGGCTATGAACTTCCTTGTTTTAGTCCGGTCGTACGTCATCCCGTACGAATCCATCGGACTTTGGTTGATCATGTATAGGCAAGTCTGTTCATTCGGAAAGTAAGTCGTAAAGTCCGTCGAAAAGTCCGCAGGACAAAGTCTGCCGTAAAGTCCGCTCGTGTGTACGTGGCATTACAGTGTTCTGGTACCACCAACACCTAAGGCCTAATTTTCCGCAGAGTGTATAGGGCAGGCCGTATAGTATATACAGGCGGTCCCCTATTTTCAAACATCCGACTTACAAATGACTCTTACTTAGAAACGGAGGGAGACAACAGGAAGTGAGAGGAAATCTACCCCATGGAAGGGAAATTCTCTCCTGTAAGAGTTAATATGGGAAAAAGGAGTCTCCCCACTGATGCTTTATCACCAATTCTTGTTTCCCTAATAACCCAAAATTTTCAAAATCCAATTGTCATTGGGACAGAAAGTGAGGTGAAATCTTCTGAACAGGGACACAGACAGCAAAACAAATGTTACAGGGGCGATGATAACCTTTCCCTATGTTATCCAAAATGCTTAAAAATAGATTTTTTTTGGCTGGAGCTACACTTAAAAAATGTACCAGTTCCAAATTACAAACAGATTCAACTTAAGAACAAACCTACAGTCCCTATCTTGTTTGTAACCCGGGGACCGCCTGTATACTGCTGCTGTTCAGAGTATATAGGACCTAGGGGCCCCACGCCTTTTTTTTTTCAATTTGGGTGCGGGGTTCACTTTAATATCCATACCCGACCCAAAGGGCCCGGTAATGAGCTGGGGGGTGGCAACATTACATTACAGCCGCAAGCAATTTTAAATGACTTTTTTTCCATTAGAAATGTCATTTTGTGCAGGGACTGTTCTAAACACGGGAAAAATGCGCCACTTTGCAGTCATACTATAGACACCCCCCAGGCATGATATTTAAAGGAATATTTCACTTTTATTATTTCACTTTAAGCATTATTAAAATCACTGCTCCCGAAAAAATGTCCGTTTTTAAAACTTCTTTTTGCATTGATACATGTCCCCTGGGGCAGGACCTGCGTCCCCAAACACTTTTTATGACAATAACTTGAATATTAGCCTTTAAAATGAGCACTTTTGATTTTTCACGTTTGCGTGTTCACCGCGAACCGGAGGGTGTTTGGCTCATCCCTACCCACTATAGAGGGTAGATTAACCGCCCATTTCTTTCTATTTGAGCTGACAGAGTGCACATGAACATATGTATACAATATTTCTGTAAATATACAGAGCAGATGCCAATGAGCGGGTACTAGCAGTCATCCATTGTTGGTAAGACACACAGGACAGAGCCCTACCTATGTAAACAAGGCAGAGCTCTGTCCTGTCAGCGGGGAAGTGATGGATCTTCTTTGCCCACAAAGCAGGGAATAATATCCATCACTTCCTTTAGTAAAAGCAGCACACAGTGTACACCAGGGGTCTCAAACTGGCGGCTCTCCAGCTATAGTGAAATTACAAGTCCCATGAGGCATTGCAAGACTGACAGTTACAAGCATGACTTCCACAGGCAGAGGCATTATGGGACTTGTAGTTTTGCAACTGCTGGAGGGCCACCAGTTTGAGACCCCTGGTGTACACCAAAACACTGGCTAAGCACACATTTAACCCTTTGATCACCCTAACTGTTTAACCCCTTCCCAGCCAGTGTCATTAGTACAGTGACAGTGCATATTTTTAGCACTGATCTCTGTATTTGTGTCACTGGTTCCCAAAAAGTTTCAAAAGTGTCAGTTAGTCGTGCGCTTGTGGGACATTACGAAAAGTCCTGCAAGCAGCATCTTTGGGTTGGTTTGGGAGCGCTGTATTTAGCACTCCCAAAACGCCCTGCCCATTAAAATGAATGAGCAGTGCTTCCAAAGTGCCACAAAACTGGACTTTTTACTTCTTGTTTTAAGGTAAAAACTCCCCGCCAGCGGCCAAAAAAGCACCGCAAAAACGAGCTGTGCTTTAGTGCTAACGGCCGGGCACTGCAGTGTGAAAGTAGCCGAAGAGCCCATTCACACAGGGACGACTTGTCAGGAGACCTAGTCGCCTGACAAGTCGCCTCCCGTTCTGTACAATGGAACCGTTCTAATCGGAGCGACGCAAGTCGCTCCGACTTAGAAAAAGGTTCCTGTACGACTTTGGGGGCTACTTGCATAGACTTCTATACAGAAGTCGGTTTGCAAGTCGCCGCGGAAGTCGTTTGCAGGTCACCTCGCTGAGGCGACCTGCAAGTCGTGTTGCCCCTGTGTGAATGGGCTCTTACTGTCCGATAGTCTGCTGCAATATCGCAGTCCCACTATAAGTCGCTGATTAAATACTAATTCTAGTATACATCCCATAGTTTGTAGATGCTATAACTTTTGCGCAAACCAATCAATATAAGCTTTTTTGGATTTTTACCAAAAATATGTAGCAGAATACATATTTGCCAAAATTTATGAGAAAATTTGATTTTTAAAATTTTGTTATTGGATGTTTTATAGCAGAAAGTAAAACATATTTTTTTTCATAATTTTTGGTCTTTTTTTGTTTATAGAGCAAAAAATAAAAACCGCAGAAGTGATCAAATACCACCAAAAGAAAGCTCTATTTGTGGGAAAAAAAGGACATACATTTCATTTATGTAAGCCTTGCATGACCACGCAATCATCAGTTACAATAACGCAGTGCCGTATCGCAAAAATGGCCTGGTCATTAAGGGGGGTAAATCTTCTGGATGTCAGGTGGTTAATACAATGATATAATGTCATAACATTTGTGAAAGTCCTTCAGATTGAGATTAAAATCCATTCTTTGTTCACATCCTTCGTATTCAAATATATTCATCCTTTAAAACTTTGTGTCCCAAAAACCATGAAATGCTCTTCTCCATGTATAACAATTCCCATCATGTGCAGTAAATATACTCCTCGTTTAATCACTCCTCTGGACACACACACACCCTTTTGTCCAGACCTGAGGCTGGATTCCCACCTATGCAGTTTTAGTGCTGTTTGCATTTTGCAGATTTGCACTACAGACCATTTAACATGGTTTCCTATGGAACACGATCTGTAGTGCAAATCTGCAAAATGCAAAAAGCACAAAAAATGCATAGGTGTGAATCAGGCCTAAGGCTCGATTCACACCTATGCATGTTGCTTTTGAGCGTTTTTGGAGGTTTTTTTATGCTTGCCACGTTTTTGAGCAGCGTTTTTGCGGCGTTTTTACTGCGTTTTTGCCGCGATTTGAGTTTTGCATTTTTTTTTTTTTACAGTTTTTTTTTACAGTCTTAAAAAAAAATTAAAAAAAATAAAAAATTAAAATAAATAAATAAATAAAACGGCAAAAACGCACCAAAAACGCATCAAAAACGCTGCAAAAATGGTGCACTTGCGTTTTTGATGCTTGTCCATTGAATTCTATTACATGCAAAACGCTGCATTTTGCATGAAAAAAAGTCCCTGACCCTTTCCAAAAACGCAGAGATACAAAAAAGCATTGATGTGAACATGTTCCATAGGAACCCATGTTAAAAAATTCCCATGCATTTCTGCAAAATGCAAAATGCATCAAAAAACGCGCTAGTGTGAATGGAGCCTAAGAGCCCTTTCACACTGGGGCATTTTGCAGGCGCTATTGCGCTGATAATAGAGCCTGCAAACCGACCCAAAAGTGCCGCTGCTTGCATTCCAGTGTGAAAGCCCCGAGGGCTTGCACACTGGAGCGATGCGCTGGCAGGACGGTAAAAAAAGTCCTGCCAGCAGCATCTTCGGAGCGGTGAAGGAGCGGTGTGTATACCGCTCCTTTACCGCTCCTGCCCATTGAAATCAATGGGACGGCGCGGCTATACCGCCGGCAAAGCGCCTCTGCAGAGGCGCTTTGCGGTGGTATTTAACCCTTTCTTGGCCGCTAGCGGGGGGTAAAACCGCCCCGCTAGCGGCCGCATACCGACGGTAAAGCGCCGCTAATAATAGTGGCGTTTTACCGCCGACGCCGCCCCCCACCCCAGTGTGAAAGGGCTCTAAACGAAATCATATTAGCTAGGTTGGACAGGCTTGTATAATTGATCACACCTGGAAAATTAGGCCTGATTCACACCTAGGCATTTTTAGTGCTTTTTGCATTTTGCAGGTTTGCTCTACAGAACGTATTCCAGAAGAAACCGTGTTAGATGGCCTTTAGTGCAGATCTGCAAAATGCAAAAAGCACTAAAAATGCATAGGTGTGAATCCAGCCTAAAACCCACCATTGCTATCTGAATAGAGGTGATGGTGCTAAATGATTGCCCAGTGAGCACGGTTAAGGTGGAAAGGTGACACAAGAACCAGATTGAAGAATTAGCTAATTGGGTTGACCTGCAAAGAAATCCAAGCATGTCTGTCTGCCCTTCCTAATAGAAATTAGTTTTGGCTTGGTCACAAAGGTGTGTTTGTGTCCAGAGGAATGGGTGAGCATGCTTTGGATTATCACCTTGGTCTGGTCATAGTGATTTATTAACCACTTAAGGACCGAGCCTCTTTCTGAGATTTGTTGTTTACAAGTTAAAATTCATTTTTTTTGTTAGAAAATTACTTAGAATTCCCAAACATTATACTTTTTTTTCTACCACCCTAGAGAATAAAATGGCGGTTGTTGTAATACTTTCTGTCACACTGTATTTGCACAGCGGTCTTACAAGCGCACTTTTTTAAATTAAACAATAAGACAACAGTAAAGTTAGCCCAATTTTTTTTTTTTATATTGTGAAAGATGTTACGCTGAGTAAATTGATTCCCAACATGTAACGCTTCAAAATTGCACCCGCTCGTGGAATGGCAACAAACTTTTACCCTTAAAAATCTCCATAGGCGAGGTTTAAAAAATTCTACAGGTTGCATGTTTTGAATTACAGAGGAGGTATTTTAGAACTAGAATTGTTGCTCTCGCTCTAACGATCGCAGCAATACCTCACATGTGTGGCTTGAACACAGTTTTCATATGCGGGTGCTACTCACGTATGCATTCGCTTCTGCACGCGAGCTCGTCGGGACGGGGCACGTTTAAAAAAAAAATGTTTTTCTTATTTATATTACCATTTTTTTTTATTTTCACACCATTTTTAAAAAAAATAAAAAAATTGTAAACATCCCTTGTAATAGAAAAAAAGCATGACAGGGCCTCTTAAATATCAGATCTGGGTTCAAAAAGACCTCAGATCTCATATTTACACTAACATGCAATTAAAAAAAAAAAAAAATTGCCATTTAAAAAAATATTTTTTAAAAAATGGTTCTTTAAGAGCTTTGGGCAGAAGTGACGTTTTGACGTCGCTTCCGTCCTCCTATGGCATGGAGACAGGTGGGGGCCATCTTCCCCTCACTCGTCTCCATACCCAGCAAGTGACAGGACCCAATCGCCTCTGCTGCTCCCGCAGGCTTCGGTAAGCGGCGGAGGGCACCGGAGCGCGCCGGGGGGGCCCTCTCCCGCCACTGATAAAAGTGATCTCACGGCAAATCCACCGCAGAGACCACTTTTATCTTGTAGCGGATTGCCCGCTGAAGAAGAGGATACCGGGGTTATGGCAGCTAGCCATATGTATGTATGTAGATAGATAGATAGATTATATATATTATATGTTTATATTTATATAGGTTCCAAAGTATACACTTGTCTGATTCCCCCCCCATTTTATTGATTGTAAGAATACACGTTACACAGGTTATTAGAACTAGCAAGTCATACATCACAGTTATGCACTACAAGATTTGCAAAAAGTCTTCCTTCCTGCAGTTCCACCCAAAACTTCCACTCATTTGTCCCCCCCTCCCCTCCGGTGCCACAATTGGCACCTTTCGGGGGGGGGGAGGGGGGACAGTTAGCTGTCCCCACTTCCGGAAGCCACAGCTGTGGATATTGACATCACCGCTGGGCTGACCGCGGGGCTCCCTCCTCCTCCCCCTGTCGCCGGGCCAGTGGGAGAGAGAAGCGGAGCCTCGTGCATGCGCAGTAGGGTTCCTGGCGTGAAGCCGTAAGGCTACACTGCCAGGTTCCCTTACCCACAATGGCAGCGGCATGCATGGTGAACATGGAAACATCAGCTGAGGTGCCAACATCGCTGGACTCCAGGACAGGTAAGTGTCCTATTATTAAAAGCCAGCAGCTGCAGTATGTGTAGCTGCTGGCTTTTAATTTTTGCAGCGGTGGGGGGACCTCCGCTTTAAGCTGGCCATTGATTTGGGTACAAGCAGCCTGTCAGATTTTTTACATGCAATTTACTGCCTGCGGCTATAACCGGACAGGTGCACCATCTTTAATGCATCTTTTAGGGTGTGCCCCCCAAATATCTTGTTTGTTTATAACCGGACAGGAACGCTCCCTGTGCCCTCCCGCTAGGGTTGCCACCTCATCCCTTTAAACCCGAACACATATGAATTACACACGTTCTGAGGCTAATTTAATGCAGTTAAGGCACCAAGTGAGTTTAATTACCACCTTAATCAGCCACAGAACCTGTGTAATCAATAAGTGTTCGGTTTTAAAGGGATATGGTGGCAACCCTACCTCCCACTGGCAGAACACAATAGCGCCGCGGAAGGCATTCCCCCATCAATACTGACTTAATGGGAGAATTGTGCATTTTTCTTACCTTCCACCCATGATGGAGGTAAAGGAAATCACATAATCTATGGGCTGCCTAACTCATCAAACTCTATCATCTTGAAGACGCTGCTCTCGAGAGCCAGTAGGCACAGACCAGACCACTTAGGCTCCATTCACACCTAGACAATTTGAATCCTGGGCGGAATCGCCACGATTTCAAATCACGGCAGGATGCATTTGCGATGCCATTATTTCTTAATGGCACCTGAATTGCGGTGCTTTCACAAAGAAGAAGCTCCTGCTCCATTTTTAGTGACGGCTTTGCGCGTTGAGATTTTGCCGCGATTGCAGCGCAATTTATAGTGGCAAAATTTGCTTGGCAGTTTGGGTGCCATTAAGAAGTAATGGCATCGCAAACACTTCCTGCGTTTTCCCATGATTAGGAATCGTGGGCAGAATTGCAGCGATTCCACCTGCGATTTAAATTGCCTAGGTGTGAATGGAACCTCAGCGTACTCTCACACCGCTCTGTAGCAAAATTTTGCTGGGTTTCGGATGCGTTTGCTGTGCATTTCTGGTGCCTTTTTGGGTTGCCTGCACATGTGAAAAAATGGGCGTGACTTAAAAATGCACCAAACATGCAAAATTGCGATGCGTTTTCACCTTGATTTTGCCACACTTTCCATTCTTTTCAATGGGAGGCTGCGTTTTTGGTGCGGTTTGCAGGACTGCAGCATGAAAGACTTTTCAAAACGGACTGCACCTGTAACGTAGTGTTTTGAAAAGTCCCATAGGCTTTAAAGGGAAACCTTTTTCTTGCAAGGAAAAAATGCAGGAAAAACGTATCAGTGTGAAAGGGCCCTTAGTCTTTCTTGGGTCATCATGGTCCTCAGATAATTCTTGATCAGCGCCAATATTCTGAACGACCTTTCTCCTGAACTACTAGTGACTAGGAATGAGCGAACGGTTTGGCTCGAGCATGAGTTTGGGCTGAACATTGGCTGTACGCCCGTTCGAACACCCAAATTATCGGGGCGTTTGACCATTTGTTCGGCCTGCTGAACTATCACAATTAGGGTTGCCACCTCATCCCTTTAACCACTTGACAACTGGGCACTTAAATCCCCTTCCTAACCAGACCAATTTTCAACTGTCAGTGTTCTCACATTTTGAATGACAATTACTCAGTCATGCAACACTGTACCCATATAATTTTTTTCTCCTTTTTTTCATACAAATAGAGCATTCTTTTGGTGGTATTTAATCACTGCTGGGTTTTTTATTTTATGCGCTATAATTCAAAAAAGACTGAAAATTTGGTTAAAATTTTTTCTGTTAAAATTTATTGCAGAGTACTGCACATTATTGCAGAGTATTGCACATTATTGCAGCGTACTGCACATTATTGCAGAGTATTGCACATTATTGCAGATTACTGCACACTATTGCAGAGTACTGCACATTATTGGAGAGTACTGCAGAGTATTGCACATTATTGCAGAGTACTGCACATTATTGGAGAGTACTGCAGAGTACTGCACATCATTGCAGAGTACTGCACATCATTGCAGAGTACTGCACATTATTGCAGAGTACTGCACATTATTGCAGAGTATTGCACATTATTGCAGAGTATTGCACATTATTGCAGAGTACTGCAGAGTATTGCACATTATTGCAGAGTACTGCACATTATTGCAGAGTATTGCACATTATTGCAGAGTACTGCAGAGTATTGCACATTATTGCAGAGTACTGCACATTATTGCAGAGTACTGCAGAGTATTGCACATTATTGCAGAGTACTGCACATTATTGCAGAGTACTGCACATTATTGGAGAGTACTGCACATTATTGGAGAGTACTGCAGAGTATTGCACATTATTGCAGAGTACTGCACATTATAGCAGAGTACTGCACATTATTGGAGAGTACTGCAGAGTATTGCACATTATTGCAGAGTACTGCACATTATTGCAGAGTACTGCAGAGTATTGCACATTACTGCAGAGTATTGCAGAGTATTGCACATTACTGCAGAGTATTGCACATTATTGCAGAGTACTGCACATTATTGCAGAGTATTGCACATTATTGCAGAGTACTGCAGAGTATTGCACATTATTGCAGAGTACTGCACATTATTGGAGAGTACTGCAGAGTATTGCACATTATTGCAGAGTACTGCACATTATTGGAGAGTACTGCAGAGTATTGCACATTATTGCAGAGTACTGCACATTATTGCAGAGTACTGCAGAGTATTGCACATTACTGCAGAGTATTGCACATTATTGCAGAGTACTGCACATTATTGCAGAGTATTGCACATTATTGCAGAGTACTGCACATTATTGGAGAGTACTGCAGAGTATTGCACATTATTGCAGAGTACTGCACATTATTGAAGAGTACTGCAGAGTATTGCACATTATTGCAGAGTACTGCACATTATTGGAGAGTACTGCAGAGTATTGCACATTATTGCAGAGTACTGCGCATTATTGCAGAGTATTGCACATTATTGCAGAGTACTGCGCATTATTGCAGAGTATTGCACATTATTGCAGAGTATTGCACATTATTGCAGAGTACTGCAGAGTATTGCACATTATTGCAGAGTACTGCACATTATTGCAGAGTATTGCACATTATTGCAGAGTACTGCACATTATTGGAGAGTACTGCAGAGTATTGCACATTATTGCAGAATACTGCACATTATTGGAGAGTACTGCAGAGTATTGCACATTATTGCAGAGTACTGCACATTATTGCATATTATTGCAGAGTATTGCACATTATCGCAGAGTATTGCACAGTATGGGCACAAAGCAGCGCTGTGGGCACTACAGATCCAGCCCACATCGCTGCTAAAAACAATCTCTCCCTCTCTCCCCTCGCACTGTACAGATCGGTACAGAGAGGGGAGGGAGGAACCAGCGTCATCCATGACGCCAGTTTGTTTACAGGTGATCGCTCCGTCATTCGCCATTTACAGCGATCCGTGATGCGCCGGGTCTTTTGGACCCGGCGGTCGCGGATGTTTGCGGGAGCGCGCCACATTCTGGGAGGACATCCATGGACGCCCTCCCAGAATAAGCCGACCGCGCTGTAGCCGTCTTTCAGCTATGGCCCCGGTCGGCAAGTGGTTAAACCCGAAACACCTTTGAATTACACAGGTTCTGTGGCTAACTAAATGCAGATAAGGCACCAAGTGAGTTTAATTATCAACTTAATCAGCCACAGAACCTGTGTAATTAATATGTGTTTGTGTTTAAAGGGATGAGGTGGCAACCCTAACCAAAATGCACTGTGCTGAAGCAATGAAAGCTTTGCCCAATCATTGCACATAGCTCTGTCAGAGACATGATTGGACGCTGTCATGATGACTCTATCCAATCATGGCTCATTGCTCTTAGTCACACCCCACATATAAAAGTATTCTTTCAATAGCAGTGTGCATTTGCAGTGTGATATTGGCATGGAGAGGGATAGAACAGGGCTATGTTCAGTGCTGCTGAAGAGTTAGTGTGCTATAATGATTCTATCGTGATTCAATTTTCAGTGTAGCTTATCAGGTTAGTGTATCTAGTGATAGTTCAGTGAGAGTGTGGTGACCATTCATATTTACATTAGTGTCAGTTTGTTTTGTTAGGACAGGTTTACTGCAGTGTATTTAAGTGTATCGGTGCACATTTAATGCAGTATATTGCAGTGCGTCAGTGCAGTTTTAGGGCAGTATATTGTATCAGTGGAGTGTGTCTGTGTAGTGAGTGCTCAGGTTGAAGTGCACTGAGCACCTCGTTCCATTGATTAAAGTGCATCCATGTACTCCACATCTTTATAACATTTTGTTAATAGGCCCCCCCATCATGTCTGGGAGGCCACCAAGGAGAAGCGGACATTCCCATGGCACTGTGAGGGGGCCAGCAGTGTATGTGTTCAAAGGCAAAGGTGGATGTAGTCAGTCCTCAGGCAGGGCATCATTCCCCTGTCTAGTGATGTTACCCATGCTATCCAGCCACAGCATGCAGAGAAGGTGGTGGACTGGCTTACTAAACCATCTTCATCCTCCCCATCCCCATTACCCAAGCAGAGTATAGTGCGCAGTCCACTCCAGCTGCCAGAGTGGCTTATTCTACCTCCTTGTTCACAGCTATTCCTGCCATAGCCCTAGCATCAGGCATAGAGGAGTCAGCTAAGGTATTTGAATAAAGTGTCAGCCACTTGCTTCTTGATGCACAGCCATCACTTGATTCAGATGTTGGCTCTGAGTTTGAGGAAGGTAGAAACATGAGCCTACAGAGAGGGGAGAACCTTGGTTCACAAATTGGCAGTCATGTTCCCCCAGCCTGTGCATATTGCCAAGCTTTCTCCAGTGATAACGAGGTTGATGGAGATGATCTCACTGATGTGACTTGGGTGCCGGGTAGTGCCGAGGAGGAAAGTGAGGGTGAGGCAGCCATCGTGGAAGAGTAGAGAGCAGCCACCCAATTCCATCACATTATGGAGCTGTTATCTCCCGGCCCACTTCACACAACTCGGCACTTTTGCGATTTTCAAACTTTGTCTCACGCACATCAAGCGTGACAAAAACCCCAGCCATTTGGGTACCACATGCTTGACAAGGCAGTTAACCTCCCACCACTCAGCCCCTTGGCAAGAGCACCTAAAAGCCACACAAAAGGGATGCAATTCTGTTCCTTCTCCTTTCTCACCTCAGTCTACCCTCGCTATACCTCATGACCTCTCAGCAGCCTCCACTAACAGGGATGATGTTATAGTGCAGAGTGTCCCAGGTACTTGCAGCACATCTTCCAGTAGTACACCACGAGCTGTAGACTATAGCCGGCACAAATCTCTGCCCCATCTGCTGCAGCAAAAAAAAAAAAAAAATAGTCCTCTGCCGCCCAGTGTCTAAATGCAAGCTTGTCAAAGCACTGGCTTTACAACTAATGCCTTTCAGTCTGGTGAATTCTGCCCCCTTTCGTGAATTTTCAGAATGTGCTTTACCACAATGGCAGGTTCCCAGTCGCTACTTCTTTTCACGTAAGGCCATTCCAGCTCTGTACCATCATGTGGAAGGCAATGTTGTGGTATCGTTGGGCAGGGCAGTCGGCCTCAAAGTCCACATTACTGCAGATGAATGCAGGACAGGGCTCAGTGCTGCAGCTTGTTGTGACGTCCATGTCTCCATACAGCTAGTGGTGATGATGTTAAATTTGTCAGCTCTACCCTCTCTTCTGCTGAATTATCCTATGAACCACAGATACCCATTAAGCATTCAAGGGGCTATCCAATGAGTTAGGCTAAAAGGTGCCATGCAGTGCTTCAGCTGGTATGTCTAGGGGACCAAACCACACCAGAGCAGAATGTGCTTTACCACAATGGCAGGTTCCCAGTCGCTACTACTTTTCACGTAATGTCATTCCAGCTCTGTACCACATTACTGCTGACATGTAGTCCAGCAAGCATGATCAGGGACGATATATTTCATTCAAAGCACACTGGGTAACACTGCTTTCAACTCGGAAGAATGCAGGACAGGGCTCAGTGCTGCAGCTTGTTGTGCTGCCATGTCTCCATACAGCAAGTGGAGATGTGAGATTTGTCAGCTCTACCTTCTCCATGCCCTCTTCTATTGAATTATTCTATGAAACACAGGTACCCCTAAGCATTCTAGGGGCTATTCAACGAGTCAGGCTAAAAGGTGCCATGCCGTTCTTCAGCTGGTGTATCTGGGGATAGGAAACACACTGGAGCTGAGATTCTTGTAGCTCTGTAGGGGCAGGCCCAGAGGTGGTTCACACCACACCAGATGGAGCCAGGAATGGTGGTATGCAATAATGGCACAAACCTCCTGTCTGCCCTTTTAAACAGGGCCGATGCTACCACTAGGCGGATTAGAGATGGCAGAGATGCAGAGACAGCGTGGCTCAGAGTCACTGGGGAAAGCAGGCGATTTTTTTTTTTTGGAGCCGCTCTGCAGTACATGTGTATTGGAGCGATCTGCACTCCCCTTCTAGGAACAATACACAAAGCAGCCTGGAAATGTCTTCCACCTACCTCCTGACACTCATCCTGGGCACTGACACACACGCATAAAGCCCTAGATGGGGGGAGCCGCAGATCCCGTTTTATAGGGAGACACCAATGGAGGAAAATACAGAGACTGGTGTTTGTAAATGCCGCTCTATCACACACCACTGACCCCTGAGCCTTTACATTGCAGCACATCCACCCCACTGACTGCGCTCTGTAAACACCCAGCCCACCCATTACATGGCAGTTCCTTCGGCTTTCTGCAAGTGCTGTGCAGGGCGTTTAGTGTGTCTGCTCTCATGTTTTTTTTCTTCTGCTGGTGACCACCCTGGAAAACTCTCCCTTCCACCAGCAGTCAGCAGCTGCAGGAAGAAAATACAGTTCTAGTAAATTCTGCCCCCCTGCCCAGAGGTCTGTATGCTTGCTGTGCCCATTATGAAGGGTTTCCACCATCCCTGTGCTGAGTTCCCATGTCTGTATGCCTGCTGTGCCCATTATGAGGGGTTCCCACTGATAGCCTGCACTGATGGGGGTAGTACTCAGTGCCTTGGTTATCTGTGTACATATCCCCTGTACAGGGTCGGTGCTACCTATAGAAAAGTTAGGCACCAGGCTAGAGCACACATCAGTCAGGGGCGCCGTACCGATGTCCCCCACCACCTCCAGGCTCAGTGACTGACTTCACCCCCCCCAAAATGGTAGCAATCTATAAAAAGGTGGGGTATACATGGGCAGGTCAAAGGGGGTGGAGTAGGGGGGATCCAAAGGGGGTGGCAAAATGAGGTTTCGCCTAGGGTGTCAAATCCTTGCACCAGCCCTGGACAGGGAAAGTTGACACATGTGCCATGCCTGGCACATGTCCTCCAATATAGTGGTGCAATGTTTCTTAAACAGGTACCCATGGTTGGAAGATCTGCTAAAGCAGGCCAGAAGAGTCTTTAGCCATATCAGGCGGTAATACACAGCCAGTGCTCAGTTGGCTGAAATTTAACAGGAATTCTTCCTGCCCGTAAACCGCCTGATTTGTGACATGCCCACCAGGTGGATCTCAACCTTTGGCTATGTTGCAGTGGGCCATCAATGACTACCTGTGAGTATGGCACAATAACCAACAACCTCAGGCCCGCTCAGCTTTTTTTCCCATGCCAATGGCTGCTAATAAAGGATGCATGCACTGTCACCATTTGAGGAGGCGACAAAGATGGTGAGCCTTGACAATGCACGCATCAGTGACACAATCCCTGTTATGTTCCTGCTGGAACAGACTCTGTGTGGCATTATGGACAGGGCACTTGAGAAAAAGGACTTCCTTTGCTCTCAAGGCCCTTTTATGCATACACCATTCTACTATGATACAGGAGGAGAGAGAGAGGAGGATTCTGGCAGTTTTGGAGGCATTGAAGCAGAGGAAGACATACGTCACAAACCTTAAGAGATGGTTTTCCATCCCCAGAACTCTTGGGAGTAGCAAATGGCTGGGGAGGAGGCAGTTCCAGATACTGTAATCCTCTAACCCCGAGGAGTCTGCTTCTCATGCCTACGCAAACTTGCGGTGGATGGGCTCCCTTGTGCTTCAAAGCCTGCGAAAGGACCCGAGGAATACTTGGCATCAAGGAGAAGGATCACTATTGGCAACCCTCCTCAACCACCTAACAAGGGGAAAGTCTCAGAACTCATCCAAACACCAAACAACTAACGACCAATTATTACACACCTGTTTAACAGGTTCATATCATATCCATTTTTGACAGCAAGGCCAATTCTTGCTTTCATCAAGAGTACCTCTATAGGGTTGTGGTGTAAAGGCACCTCTGACACCCAAAGGCCAAGCTGTTTATGAAATAAAGAAAGCTTGTAGGGAAAATGTTTTATATATATATATATATATATATATATATATATATATATTTTTTAAATGCAATTATTGCTGCAGTTTCTACCCAAAATACAGATGTGCCACTTTACAGCAGACTAAGCCCCCCCCCCCCAGGCATTATATTGAAGATATTTTTTTTAAATTTTATTGCTGTTTCTCATTTTTTATGCTTTCACTTTAAGGATCAGTAAATCACTGCTCATTTTAAAAATGGCATATTTTTAAAGCTTTTTTTTTTTTTTTTTTTCATTGGTACATGTCTCCCAGGGCACTACCCTGACCCCCATAACCATTGTATGTCCAATCACTTGCATATAAGCACTTTTGATTTTTTTCAGTTCGAGTCCCATAGACTTCATAGGCTTTTCTGAGCTTGCATTGCAGCATTTTCCAGAAAAGATATTGTTTTACAAATGTTAGCAATAGAAAACCTCCCTTTAACAAACCCTGATTAAGGTGACTCTAAGACCCCATACACACTACAGTGGAGCCTTGGATTACGAGCATAATCCGTTCCATAATCCAAATCACTCGCATATCAAAGCGAGTTTCCCCATAGAAGTCAATGGAAACGAAGAGAAGTTCCACATTGACTTCTATTGCATCCAATACTGCATGTTGCCAGAGGTGGGAGCACCGGAAATATTTGGAGACCGTTCAGATGCAGGGCCGTAGATAATTTTTTGTTCTGGGGGGGGGGGGGGGGGTCAGCAGGTACTAAATAAAAGTCTCTTTGAATAAAATACATTGTACCAAAATTATAAAGACCAGAATAAGGAAAAACGATGTGTTGCCCCTAGTAAGCAATCACATCCTTAATTGTATTTTATCAGGTCCTTTAGAAAATTGAACCTGATTTTAGTTTTTTCCTTCTTCCAATTTTTTTGAACGCTGTTGGCTATTGTCCAGTATTAGGGTCCAAACTGAATCGGTACAAATTGAGTGTGCTGCCTACCTACAAGGAGATGGTGCCCTTTGCACCTCCTCAGTAAGGTTGGCTATTATGGTGCAAAGTACACCATGTTGTGTCAGACAGAGCACTCACTGACTTTTTTTTACTTTTTTAAGCGCCTGAAAAATGCCTCCCCTACATCCTCAGTGTGAAAGCCTGGGTGCTTTCACACTGGGGCGGTGCACTTGCCGAACATTAGAAAGTCCTGCAAGCAGCATCTTTCAGGCGGTGGAGGAGCGATGTATACACCGCTCCTGCTCATTGGAATGACGAAGCGCCTGCACAGCGCTTCGGCAGCATCGCTACATAGGCGCATTTAACCCTTTATTCGGCCGCTAGCGGGGGTTAAAAGCAGGCGGCCAACGCCCACCCCAGTGTGAAAGCAGCCTTAATCACAGAATTAAAAAAAAAGTCAACTGCAAAATTACCAGCCTTGAATACACTGACTTTTCTTTAGGCTACGTTTACATCTAAGCGGGTGCGAGAAGGTGTGTAATTGCACACCTTCCTGCACTGGTAGATGAAAAAACACACTACTGCTTAGGAGATACGTGGAGGTACACTACAATGCAGGAAATCCTCAATCCACGCAGGTTTCATGCACCTCATTCAAATCGCCCCCCCCCCTTCCAATCTGCAGTGGGTGTCAGTGCTATCTTAACGACACCCCAAACAAAGGTTGCTAAACGCAGTGTGTTTGCCTGCACCAGATCGCATTCACAAAGCGACCATGCAAACCGGTTGCAAAATTGGTGCATGTATGACTTTAGTGCGATTTCGAGCCAATTCAAAATGAATGGGCCTTGATTGCACTGCAACCAACACAGTAAACCTGGTTTCACACTATGGTTTGCATGCAAATCCCACAGGAACTGGACCGCATTCTTGTGCAATTCACAAATGCGATTCTTTGTGTTGTGATTTGAGCCCATTTTGAATGGGCTAAATTGCAGGCACCTTTTTTTGAAAACCAACCATGCGATCTGGTTCAGACAAACACTGCGCGTGTGACCTTCTTTTGGGGAGTTGTTAACTTTGAATTGACACCTACAGCAGATCAAAAACATGGTGTGATTGCAATGCAGTGCGGGAAACGCACAGGAATCACAGCAGTTCTTGTACCACATATGTATGAACCAGGGGTAAAACGGTGCCAAGGCATGCCGCTGAGGGCAGCAGAAAGTCCAGCCTGGCTCTGACATTGGCAGACTGCTGAATCAGTAAGCACCACAACAAGATTGCCAGTGCCACCTGGACTGTCATTAACACAAGCAATAGAAAACTCAGCTTGGCCTCAGTCAACTGTCTGTAACACAAACAATGCAAAATTTAGCCCAGCCAGCCTCCAATCACATACTTTGCCAGTTGCCACGCAGAATCACAGACAGTCTCTCACTGACGATTACCTAGTATGAACAGCAGAATGCCATGTCTGAGAACACTCTCTGAGACTCTGAAACTAGGCCAGAAGAGAAAGAGGGACCTCCCTGGACAGGACAGCAGCAGTTCATCCACGTGGGGGGCCGGCGGCTACACGGCACTGTACAAGCACTCTGCGCTCCAGGGCCCAGGCAAAGCTCCTCTCCCAAGCCCAAGGTGGGAGTTGCACTGCAAGCCAATGGGAATATATGGTGTGCAGTGGGCAGGACTACATGCCCCGCTGGCTCCCACTGTGCTGTCTGGTGATAGATCTGTCAGCCTTCAGCCCGAGCCAGATAGCCCGGCAGTGTACCACAACATGTGTGCGGGTATGCCTAATGATCTATTACACTTGTTGCAGCGGCATTATTACACTGTGTGCCACTGACTGCAGCGCTGCCTGTCGCTGGTGCCATGTGCGGCTGCAGAGCAGGGACACCACGCATTTCATTTTGCCCCCGGGGGGGGGTTGAACACCCCTGACTCTCTCTTAGCTATGCCCCTACTCGGATGTACTCAAACACTTGAACGGAGTATTTCCGAGTGTTTCCAAGTATTTCTGAACAGCCTCATACGGCTCAGAGTATCAACGGTGCCCCTGCACCTCTGGCCAAATGCGGTACTGCACACCGCAGAGGCTTGAATCCTGCTCGTTTTGCAAGACAACACTCGCAAACCGAGTCAGAATTTAAAAAAAAAAATAGCTCGTATTGCGAGACGCTATTAACTGCATTACTTGCAATCCAAGGTTCCACTGTATACAACTTTTGTCTGATTTCCTTTTTAGATTTACCAAAAGTGTATAGTGCAAGGGCCTGCCTGATTGCATACAAATTGAAACTTTCTGCTATGGCAGCAATAGATTAGCTGTTACTCTTGTATCAGGGATCAAATATGGTAATCATTCAACAGTGGTCCCTCTCTATGATGATCATATGAATCCTAGGGTCCTTGCACAGGCATTTGAACATAAAGGTTCATATCACAAATTTGCCTGCAGTAAAGGACCCCGAGTCTCCCCATCTCGTCCCACTCATATACAACTCCTTGGGTTTGAGTGGTGTGAAACATGCCCCTTGAAACCTGCACCATTTCCTCCTTCTCAATTCCAGCACCTTAACCCTCATCCTTGCAACACTGCTCTGCCTCCTTCCTTATTGCATCCCGTATGCTGTGTCTGGTGGAGGTCAGGGACAGCTTTTTGGAATAATCAATCACGACTGGCTGATGGCTTTATGGGCAAAATAATGTTGGCTTGGCATCACTTCGGTGAAGCACAAGTCATAAACTTATGGAAAGGGGTGATTTCCATTAGATTGGGAGAAGCTGCAAAGCTTAATCAAGGGTGCTTTAAGATTCCACTGTGAGTGCCCCCATATTACCCCCACCTCCTTGTGGCATCATAGGTGGAGAAGAGGCACTTTTCCTTTTAACTTTAGGACAAGCGTGATTTGCAGGGTGGGCTTGCTGCCCCTCAGGCAATGGCCACCTCAATGTTAAAAGGCATGTAGCCTGGTCTGGTAGAGGAAGGGGGGCCACATGCACTCTGTTCTTCCTTTCCTGGCCACCCAGGATGCAAGCCTGATAAGGCTGGCTGGAATTTCAAGGGGATCCCCATACTGTTTTTTTCCCTGTTTTTTATATGACAACATTTCATCTGCAATTACTCAGCTTGGCTTACATCCACAGTACCCCAATCTATGTGTAAAAAGGGAAAAAAAACTCACTAAAAGGTATGCCATTTTATTAGCACATGCATTTCTCAGCCACCATTTTTATTTCCTAGACTGGAAGCGAAAACTAGGTAAAAATTCAGCTCCTGAGGACTGGGATAAAGTGTTCTCACTCACTTTCAAAATCTCTCCACCTTCCTACTCCCAGGAACACAACTATAAGATTCTGACAAGATGGTATCACTGTCCGGTCTTATTAAACAAAATGAATATGGCTGTCTGACCAAGGCTGGAGATGTGGTGAATCAAGAGGCACACTATTGGTCCTCACCAATTATAAAACCATTTTGATTGGCTATATCTAAACTAAGTAATTTGGTCACTGGCAAAAAATGGCCTGAGACTCCGATAGCGCTTCTCTCCCTGATCCCGGAATCTATTAAATCTATCAAAAAGGGTATATTTAGATGTTGGCAGGTAGAGCTGTAATTCCAAGATATTGGAAATCCCCATCAATACGGGAGTGGGTAGTGGAGATGAATCATACAATGTGGATGGAAGAGCTCGTATCCACAGCAAAGAAAATTTTTACCTTAAGTTTGAGGAAGTTTGGAATCCGTGGATGGAGTTTCTTGAATCTACCCAGTTTCTCCCTCCTTTATTTTTTATAAGCTAATTAGGAATTAGGTTTTTCTCTTTCTGCTCACTTTGTTTTACTTTCAATCATTTATAAAAGTTGGCATTCACAGCAAAACGTTTTGTAGCAATACATTTGCACAACCCCTAGCCCCCCAGATGTTGAAGGACAGGAGGTTATGCTGTAATATGTATTACGGGTGACCACTGGTTTTACAGGTCACATCTAATAAGTTTTATGTTGTGTTTTTTTTTTTTTTTTCCCCAATAACAATATATTAAAACAACAGAAAAAAATCAATTCCACAGCCAGATATGCACTGCTACTATACTATGTTGCTGAAACTATCGAAGATTGTTCTGTTCTATAAGAGGCTGTGCAGCTCTACAGGCAGCCCCTCCAAACATGCTATTAAATGTTTTTTTTATTAAGTGTTATGTTATAATGTGTTATTAAATTTTGCCCTACAAGCTGCATTTCAGACCCTCTCCCTGCTATTTGGTATTCTGTTTGTGGTACATGTGCCCTATGGCAGTACCCAGCTTGCCATTCCTTTTTATTTTTTTTATTTTTTTTTACAGCAGTTTGCCCAACATGCCTAAAATGACCAGTATTAACAAGATTTGTCTCCCATAGACTTCAGTGGGGTTCACTACTCAGTTCAGGTTTGTTGAACTTTAAGCAGGATTTCAGAAATTGAGCCTGGATAGATTTATCCCTAATGATGGGTCATCCTTACTTCTGTTACCCTCAGTAGCTGTTTTCAAGCCTATTGTACCTAAAACAAACAACAAAAACTACCCAAGTTCTGCTTTCCCATTATAACATATAATTCCCATCATTTCACACATGTTTTGGAATCTATGTAATGTTTAGTTGACAATGTTCGAGTTACCACAGTGGTACAATGAAACCTAAGTGTAACCAAACTGTTGGTATTTATTGTAGAACTTTTTCTCTTTCATGAACGGTAGCCCTGATGAAAGTAAATTTCTGTTAATAAACAGTACAGTGGTCTTTACAAACCTAAAGTTCTTCCCATTAAACCCCTCCCGTCTGCCTTAACACACGCATAAACTTTAATGGCTGCCCAGTCTTAGTCCGTAGGGTTCAATATTGAGTTGGCCCACCCTTTGTAGCTATAACACGCTTCAACTCTTCTGGGAAGACTGTCCACAAGGTTTAAGAGTGTGTCTATGGGAATGTTTGACCATTCTTCCAGAAGTGCATTTGTGAGGTCAGGCACTGATGTTGAATGAGAAGACCTGGCTCACAGTCTCCCCTCTAATTCATCCCAAATGTGTTCTATCAGGTTGAGGTCAGGACACTGTGCAGGCCAGTCAAATTCCTCCAGCCCAAACTCCCTAATCCATGTCTTTATGGACCTTGCTTTGATATCGTGGCTGGGGTGGGACAAATTTAGATGGGGGGGCGCCTAATTCCTAGGACACCACTGACCATTTCAAAACACAGTACATGGTCCAGTGTTGTCACTGTCATGAAATCCAACATGAGAATCAAGTGCATGTAAATGGGTAATGGCTGCAGGAGATCAGCAGAACTGAGATGCAACAAAGAATGAAAATTATGAAAGTGTGTGTGTGTGTGTGTGTGTGTGTGTATATATGTATATATATATATATATATATATATATATGTATGTGTGTGTGTGTATATATGTATATATATATATATATATATATATATATGTATGTATGTGTATGTGTGTATATATGTGTATGTATGTATGTATGTATGTATGTGTATGTGTGTATGTATATGTATGTATATATATATATATATATATATATATATATATATATATATATATATATATATATATATATATATATATTCACATTTTACATTTTTCCACAAATACGAGGAACATGTACATAGAGTAGTTGTAGCTACGAAACAAATACAGCACAATAATCGTAACAGTTGGGAATCATCCAGAACATATTTGGGAGAGCTATTGATGAAAACAAGTATTTTGGTGAGATGCTCATTGGTTTAAAATATAAACTGAATAAGGCCCTGGCTGCTCCACCTCTTTACGTATAGTTGCAGCCCAATCCTTAGGAAATGTTTTATGAGAAAACACTGGTTTGACTCTTGGCTAAACGATTGTAAATATAACATACTATGATTAACGCACACTGGACATTTATTAATTACTGCATTACTGGTATTGCTAGGTCCTAAGACCTTCTGTTCTGAAGTCCTACAGTCTCCAATTTAAATCCCCATCAGGAAACTATATGCATGAAGCATGTTCTTCCTGTGCATGCATGGGTTTCCTCTCACATGCTGGTAGGTTATTTTGATCCTGTCTAAATTGCCCCTAGTATGTGTATGCCCGTGTCGTCATAGGGACCTTAGATTGTAAGCTCTTTGAGGGCAGGGACTCATGTGATTGTACATTATGTAAAATGCTGTGTAAATTGATGCTATCTAAATACCTGTACTAATACAATTGGGACTTGCCGATTTAGGGAATCAATTTGGCCATATATATACACCAATATACAGTTCTATAAAAACATACTGTAAAATATGGTAAATCGTGTCACTCTTTGTCATCCACCTCCTGTCTTCAGAGTTAAGGAAAATCAGTCTGGAGAGTTTTAAGAAGTCGGGTTTTCAGACATTATGCTGCAAGAGAGAATTTCTTTCAGGTATATATAAAATGAGTTACTTCAATCTTGTATCAATCTTTAGGCTCCATGCACACTGGGCTTAAAAAAAACGCCAGTTTCCTTGGCTTATATTTTGTACACGTTTAGGCGAGTTTAGAAGTGTTTAGCGTTTTTCTGCCGGAAAGCTCCAATGAGAAGCGCAATCCAGAAGGGTGTTTTTTTTTTTTTTTTTTTTTTTTCTGCCTCCAAAACACTCCAAGCTCCAAATATGCTTCTAAATGCCCTAATGTGCATGGACACATAGGATAACACTGAGCTGCTTCTATAGGCAAAACATAAAACCCCTGTGGAAGCAGCGATTTTTAACTCGGTGTGCATGGACCCTTTAATGTTTTAAGATTTTAAATCCACAGCTGGTTATCCTTCCATGAAGGTCCTCGTTTAGACACTTCTAGTTATAAGGTGACAATGCTTGGTCTTCAAATGGTGCTCTTGCACAGTCACCTTGTCACAAGGGCTTCTGGTGGAGACTACAGGTCGTTGTTTTAAGCGCACATTACACAAAATCAGATGGTAGGGCTGCTGTTAGAAATCACGGGGGCCCAATATAGCCTACCTGACAGGGCTCCACCCCCCTCATGGCAGAAATTGATAGAAAGCGGAACAAGTCCTTATGCACAAGTCATATATATATATATATATATATATATATATATATATATATATATATATATATATATATATATATATATATATATATATATATATATATATTTTATGTATTTATATATTTTATGTATTTATATATTTTATGTATTTAATTTTTTTGCATTTTTCTAGCTGCTCTGTTAGGGAGCTTTAGTGAAATATCATTGGTCTAAACAGACCCCTGTATTTGAGACTCAAAGGGATTCAGCTGCACAGATGAATGAACAGGAAGCGCTCTGAGGTTTCTTCATTCACAAACTGAAGCATAGTAAAAACAGTACTATGCTTTAGCAATGAATGGACACAGGAGTGATCGGTACCACATGCTCACTGTGTTCAATAAAGGGGTTGTAAAGGCAGAAGGATTTTTTTTTTATCTTAATGCATTCTTGGGGCAAGGAGCATTTCTCCTACCTTTCTTCCAGCGGCAGGAACAGGCTTCAGGCAAGACCCATAGTTTGGGGGGTGAAGTCAGAGCTCGCTCTGAATGCTGGGGCCCTGCTCTCCTTCTCGTCATGAGGTCACTGGTTGCTAGACGCCAGGGGGGCCGCATCTAGCAACCAGTAGTTTGGGCAGCACCTGGGGGTGAATAATAAAGCGCGTCTAGGCCAGCAGTACACCGGGCAGTGAGATGCGGCAGCATTTTTAGGGGGCGTCAGATCGGCCAAGAGGGCAATTCCGGGCCATTGTATTGTCCCGAAATGAAGGTGCCGGGGACCCGGGACAGACCTCCCAAGGCGGGACTTTCATGAGCAATCTGGGACGGTTGGGAGGTATGCAGTACAGGAGGGCTGACTGCACTGCATTAACAGCGGCCCTGTTAAATAGCAACTATTTATGATACAGTACTTTCTAACTGCCATTTTGTTTTTCTAGTTTACCACTACATTAATTATGTGCAGATTTAATACTATTCTGCCTGCAATCTAAGCTAGTTTCTGCAGTTTTGCTCAGCCTTAGTACACAAGCCAAACAGAATGGCACCTACTGTTAACTTCACATGACAAAGGTTCTCTTCCAGCTTTCATAGGTCTAGGGCAGACATGTCAAAGTGTTTTTTGAGGGATCACATGTGGTCCTCTTGCACCTTGGTGAGGTGCTCAGTGGTTTAAAATATAAACTGAATGAGGCCCTGGCTGTTCCCCAAGTTGATAAAGGCTTCACCTTACATAAACTTGCAGACCAATACTTAAATGTTTAATGAGCAAACACTGGTTTGACTCTTGGCTAAACTATTGTAAATATAAGATACTACTAATAATAATACTTAACGCACACTCTACATTTTTTCAGCTGCTGTTTTTGGCTTCAGGTATTTTTTTTCTGCAGCCAGTAAACTCCCCAGCATGTTATCCTGTGTCCATGTACACATAGACTGTTATCAGCTTTTTTGGTGGGGGTGTTTTCTGGCTGAAACCCCCCCAGAATTGGTGGGTTTGAAGAGGCATTTCTCATCTGTAAAAACTGAAAAAAGCTGAAAAACATGCCTATTTGGCGTTCATAAGCATTTGAGCCATACGTTTTTGTGAGAGTATAGTTCTGCTAAAAAAAAAAGCTAAAGAATGCAAACACTAATAAAAACGCTACTGCAAAACTCATACTACATCTACAACTAACGCTACTGCTGTTTTTATAATGTCCAGTGTGCATGAGGTCTAAAACATCTGGCTGCTAAGAATGTACCACATGCATGTACTCTCCAGTAACTAAAATAATAATTTAGTGATTTGGACTGTACTGGTACAGATGAGACAGACAGTGAATAAAAACTGTATACAATGTTATTAAAATCACATTTTTAAAAGAAAAAACCTTTAAATTCTGGGCCCCACATATAGTGAATGACCAACACAGCATATATATAATACTCATTTGTTTAAACCCCAAGAAGATTTACCAAGAGATTGGAGGTCATCAGCCAGCTGGGGGAGACTTAACACTTGGCACCCAGGAGGGGCCCTGTAAGGGGTGAAACCAGCTCTGTTATTTGACCATCTGTGCCTATAGATGGATTGAACATGATCTTATGTTCTCAAGAAGTTTGCTGACATTGTGTTTGGAGGGCCTTGGGACTTACAGCTGGATATTTCAAGCTAGAGGCTATATAACTAATAGTGCACCTCAGTCTTTTGTGAAGGAGATCAATCTTAGCAGAGGAACCCCTTATAATTAATTAATTGGTCCACAAACCTCTCCATTTTGGACAAGTTGGTGGAGGTTGCAATTCTTTTGGAAGACACTAAATTCCTCTGGCCTTGGATTTACTGTCTCTACCTGCGCCCCCCCCCCCCCCCCCCGGGATCTACCACCACATACTGCTGGTACTCTGCCATTCTCTGTATTCTGAAGGCAATATTTGAACTACTCGCCCCTACTCTCCTGTTACACTCCTTGGGCATAACAATCATTGGCAAGAGCACAGTCATGACTACAGGAAGGGTGAAGAGGTATGTTGTCACCACTCCCCCAAGTTGCAGCAAAGCCAATGTTAACACCAACTGCAAAGTAGCACAAAGCTGCAAGGTACAGGGCATGTTAGTGAATTGGCCTGAGTTGAGGGTTCAGTTTTCATTAGGATCTGCAAGCCAGGCTAAAGTTTGAAAACTGACCATTGCGATGAACCCCACTGCAGTGTAGGGAAGCTGATTTTTGTAATTTATGGCCCTGTATGTGTATGAAGAGGAAAAAAAAGGCAACATTAACTGTGGGTGTGGGGGGGGGGGGTGCACTTATAGGCATCTGGAAGACTTTTTACAGTAAGTGAGCTCCAGATATCTGGCCCTCACCCCTAAGTGACTGACTATGAGGTATCATACTCCTTGTAATAAAGCTAAATCACACTAACTATATAAGAAGTCCTTTTTATTTAAAAATAATCTTCCCCCAAAAAATATATGCCCTTCGATGAAAATCCAACATCAATCAAAATGTCCATTATTGTAGATACAGCACCAGTAAGGAGTGCCATGATGACCTGCCATCATGATGGTGCCCCACTGCTACATGTATCTTAAATGTTGGAATTTATTTCAATAGTTTTATTGTATATTGAACAGAAAGTAATACAGTATTACAAGGTCATATAATAATACAATGAATATACGCTTATCTTTTGAAAAATTGTAAATAGTCAAAGTAAGCTTATAAGAAATAAGATTATGGATAATGTTAAGATAATAAAAGCGAAAGCAAAATTTTTAATTTCACCTATACCTTTTTTATATAACAATTCCCGCAGTCTAAATGAGCTGCGAAAATCGTACACAAGTAAATTATAATAAATACCTTTTAAATCTGGTAAATTAATTTTGTGTGTAATAGAACAAACCAAATAACTATAAATAAATGATATGAAAGCTTAGGATAGGTCGGCTTAGAAGTAATCTTAACAATGAAGGGACACATATGGTAAATATTGTAGAGAACTCGAAGGATTGCGGTCTCCGGACCTCTAGCGAATCCTTACTAACCTGAAAGATTATACAGTGGCTTGCGAAAGTATTCGGCCCCCTTGAACTTTTCAACCTTTTGCCACATTTCAGGCTTCAAACATAAAGATATAAAATTTTTATTTTTTGTGAAGAATCACCAACAAGTGGGACACAATTGTGAAGTGGAACGAAATCTTTTGGATTTTTGAAACTTTTTTTAACTAATAAAAAAATGAAAAGTGGGGCGTGCAAAATTATTCGGCCCCCTTGCGTTAATACTTTGTAGAGCCACCTTTTGCTGCGATTACAGCTGCAAGTCGCTTGGGGTATGTCTCTATCAGTTTTGCACATCGAGAGACTGAAATTCTTGCCCATTCTTCCTTGCAAAACAGCTCGAGCTCAGTGAGGTTGGATGGAGAGCGTTTGTGAACAGCAGTTTTCAGCTCTTTCCACAGATTCTCGATTGGATTCAGGTCTGGACTTTGACTTGGCCATTCTAACACCTGGATACATTTTATTTGTGAACCATTCCTTTGTAGATTTTGCTGTATGTTTGGGATCATTGTCTTGTTGGAAGATAAATCTCCGTCCCAGTTTCAGGTCTTTTGCAGACTCCAACAGGTTTTCATCCATCTTCCCCTCAATTGTAACCATCTTCCCTGTCCCTGCTGAAGAAAAGCAGGCCCAAACCATGATGCTGCCACCACCATGTTTGACAGTGGGGATGGTGTGTTGAGTGTGATAAGCTGTGTTGCTTTTACGCCAAACATATCGTTTTGCATTGTGGCCAAAAAGTTTGATTTTGGTTTCATCGGACCAGAGCACCTTCTTCCACATGTTTGGTGTGTCTCCCAGGTGGCTTGTGGCAAACTTTAGACGAGACTTTTTATGGATATCTTTGAGAAATGGCTTTCTTCTTGCCACTCTTCCATAAAGGCCAGATTTGTGCAGTGTACGACTGATTGTTGTCCTATGGACAGACTCTCCCACCTCAGCTGTAGTTCTCTGCAGTTCATCCAGAGTGATCATGGGCCTCTTGGCAGCATCTCTGATCAGTCTTCTCCTTGTCTGAGCTGAAAGTTTGGAGGGACAGCCAGGTCTTGGTAGATTTGCAGTGGTCTGATACTCCTTCCATTTCAAAATGATCGCTTGCACAGTGCTCCTTGGGATGTTTAAAGCTTGGGAAATCTTTTTGTATCCAAATCCAGCTTTAAACTTCTCCACAACAGTATTACGGACCTGCCTGGTGTGTTCCTTGGTCTTCATGATGCTCTCTGCGCTTTCAACAGAACCCTGAGACTATCACAGAGCAGGTGCATTTATACAGAGACTTGATTACACACAGGTGGATTCTATTTATCACCATCAGTCATTTAGGACAACATTGGATCATTCAGAGATCCTCGCTGAACTTCTGGAGTGAGTTTTCTGCACTGAAAGTAAAGGGGTCGAATAATTTTGCACGCACCACTTTTCAGTTTTTTAATTGCTAAAAAAGTTTAAAATATCCAATAGATTTCGTTCCACTTCACAATTGTGTCCCACTTGTTGGTGATTCTTCACAAAAAATTTAAATTTGATATCTTTATGTTTGAAGCCTGAAATGCGGCAAAAGGTTGAAAAGTTCAAGGGGGCCGAATACTTTCGCAAGCCACTGTATGTGTCTCAATTGCAAATTGGGAAAATTTAGTTCTATGATTAAGGAGATATCAAGAAAACAAATTATAAGTAAAGGGTATAATGGGGGGAGATCAAAGCTTAAGAAGAAATATCTATATCTAAGGGGGATAGAGAGGGGGTGATAGAAGCATTTAAGGGTGTCCTGCAATAATGATCTTATTATGAATATAACTATTTTAGTGAAGGATAAGTAAGGGTAATGAGAGGGAATTACTACTTCCTCCATCTACCTGATCTAAAAGCAAGTTGAAGGATTACCTGGAGATTGTTTGAATTAAGATGATATTTGGAAGAGGTGCCAAAACGCCCATGTTTCCTAAAATATGAGAGGTATCCCTGGATTGATGAATCAATTCTTCCATATCTGCCACTCTATGCGACTAAACCAAAGAGCTGGAATACACATTTTAGCTGCATTGATTAAATGCAAAGCCAATGACTTATGGTACAGGTATTTTGGTATGTGAGAATGATGTAAAAGCATTTGTGCTGGGCTGAAGTCTATTGGAATTGCGGAGATGAGAGTAGTTAAATGATGAATTTCCTTCCAGAAGGGTTTAATACGAGGGCAAGATCACATTATATGTAGTAAAGAACCGTCTGCATCTCCACATCTCCAACAGTTAGGTGGTATTGAGGGGGAAATTTTATGTAATTGGAGTGGAGTTTTATACCATCTTGAAACCATTCTCTTGTACGGACACATTAATAGAACCTTTATAAATGTGAGTAAACTACTTCAATCCTCCTCCGTTCAGTCAATAGAAAGATCTTTCTCAACACTGATTTGCAATTAGGGATGAGCCGAACACCTCCCGGTTCGGTTCGCATCCAGAACATGTGAACAAGCAAAAATTTTGTTCCAACACGCGAACACCATTAAAGTCTATGGGACATGAACATGAACAATCAAAAGTGCTCATTTTAAAGGCTTATATGCAAGTTATAAGTTATGAAGTAATAGCGGCTATAGTAAATTGTCTATGGGAGAAATGTGCTCATTTTAAGGGTTAATATGCAAATTATTTTCATAAGGGGTTTGAGGACCTGGGTCCTGCCCCAGGGGACATGTATCAGTGCAAAAAAAAGGTTTTAAAAACTGCCGTTTTTTTTTTTAGGAGCAGTGATTTTAATAATGCTTAAAGTGAAACAATAAAAGTGTAATATTCCTTTAAATTTTGTACCCGGGGAGGTGTCTATAGTATGCCTGTAAAGGGGCGCATGTTTCCCGTGTTTAGAACAGCCTGACAGCAAAATGACATTTCTAAAAGGAAAAAAGTCATTTAAAACTACTCGCGGCTATAATGAATTGTCGGTCTGACAATACACAAGTTCATTGATAAAAACGGCATGGGATTTCCCCACAGGGAAACCCAAAATTTAAAAAAAAAAAAAAAAATGCGTGGGGGTCCCCCTCAAAATCCATACCAGACCCTTATCCGAGTACGCAACCTGGCAGGCCGCAGGAAAAGATGGGGGACGAGAGAGCGCCCCCCCCCTCCTGAACCGTACCAGGCCACATGCCCTCAATATTGGGAGGGCGCCGACAATTCACTATAGCTGCTATTACTTCATGACTTTTTTCCCTTTAGAAATGTAATTTTGCTCCCGAAAAAACGGCCGTTTTTAAAACTTCTTTTTGCATTGATACATGTCCCCTGGGGCAGGACCCGGGTCCCCAAACAGTTTTTATGACAATAACTTGCATACAAGCCTTTAAAATTAGCACTTTTGATTTCTCCCATAGGCTTTTAAAGGGTGTTCTGCGGCTTTCGAATTTGCCGCGAACACCCCAAATTGTTTGCTATTTGGCGAACAGCCAATGTTCGAGTCAAACTCATGTTCGACCCGAACATAAAGCCCATCCCTACTCGCAATATTGGATTTAGGACTGTGGCATGAGTAGAGTAAAGTTCAGAAATAATGTCTCTGTGGTTCCGTTCTTGTACATATCAATTCAAAAGAAGTATATTGTCTAGCATGAGCTTAGAGGATGCTGTTTACAATTTTGTGGAATGTGAGTAGGAGTAATCCAAGGTAGTTGGTGTAGAGGTATGGGAGAAAAGGAATGTTCAATGTTTACCCAGTCTTTAGTAGAGAAATGAACATTCCAATCAATAATTCTTGCCAACTGGCAAGCCCAGTAATATTTGGTGATCTCTGGAAAACCTATACCCCCTTTAATTTTGGGTATGGTCAGTCTTTCATGGCTCAATCTAGGTTTCGCCTTGCCCCACATAAATGTAGAGCAAGCTGTACGAATCAAAGTAAAAAAGGCTTGAGGTATTTTGATGGGAACTGTTTGTTAGACATGTGCGCCGTCAATAAATTTGTTGCGTACGAAAATCAATTTGTGTCCGAAATTCAATTCGGATTCATATGAAATACGAATCTCCATTAGATTTGTAAACTTTTTGCGAAATAACGAAAGTTCGTTATGAATTTTATCATTGAAGGGCTCTCACCATCCCTGTGCTGTGCTGACTTCCTGGGTTTTTAACCTTTTAGGTTCGTTAACTTTTTGTGAAAATAACGAATGTTCATTATGATGAATTTATCATTATGAGGGTTCCCACCATCCCTGTACTGTGCTGACTTCCTCTGATTGGTGAACAAAACACCAGTCACGTTTCTGTTGTAACGGAATTTGGATCCGAAGTTCGTTAACAAAATTTCGTATAAAATTTGTAAGCATAGAAATTCCCATAGGGTTCCCAGGTCTGTACACCTGCTGTGTCCATTATGAGGGGTTCCCACCATCCCTGTGCTGTGCTGACTTCCTGGGGTCTTAACTTTTTTAGGTTCGTTAACTTTTCATAACAATTACGAATGTTGGTTATAAATTTGAATCCAAAATCCTTAAACGAAAATTTCGTACAGAATTCGTATGCATAAAAATTCGTATTTCCGATTCGTACGAGTGTACGAATTTCCGATTTGTACAAAACTAATCGCACATGTCTATCCAATACACATTAAATAAAGTTAAAGGAATACTGCCAAAAAGGGGGGGGGGGAGAAAATAGAAAGGGAAAAAAAGAGGGTGGAGGGAAAGGGAAAAACGGGGAGAGGGGGGGGGAGAAAAAGGGGGGGAAACAACAAAGAAAGGGGGGTTAAAAGAAAAACTAGGATATAGGGAATAATGTACCAGCCAGAGTAGTTGGATCCGTCTTCAGATCAGGTAGAGGTTATGGATAATTGAAAAGCCATACACTCTGAGATAAAGCCTCCAATGGCCAGGGTACATAAGGGAATCCAGAGACTCTAATCTGGAGAATGTAAGTAATATCCAATTAGCCAATATTGAGACCAGCTCCTTATAAGTGTGCCGTCCTAATGATAAATCAAATGGCACAACCAGATCCTAATATAAATACTATGTACATGTATGCCTGTAGGGCTAGATAATTGTACATAAAAGACTGCTCCTACCTTGTAGGGTGATACAGGTTGAGCAGGTCTTGCTCCCCCCCCCTCTTTTAAGACTTGTAAATTAGGCAGTTGGCACTGCTCTACATATGAGACCTCCACAGCCCATCCTGTGATGAGATCTAACAATCCTCCAATTTTTTAACAATAGAGAGTGGGTTAGAAATAGCCCATATACACAAATAAATAATAATAAAATGAATTTGTATGTTGAAAAATTCGTAAAAAAGGAGGGAGGGGGGGGGGGGGCTTCCAGGTGATCTCAGAGCAAAAGTAGGCAGTTAAGCTCTATTTAAAAAAGAGTTAATGTCCCACTCTACGTTCATTCCCTGTGGATGGTGGGTCTGTAATTCATAGATCCAGAAGGTTTCTAGTCTGGATACCCCTCTCATCCTAGCTCCACCCCCTCCAATGTATCTGTCAATAATAAGAAATTGAGTCCCTGTAGGGTCACATGCATGGTGTTGTCGGTAGTGGCGAGGAACTGTATGTTTAGTACTACCAAGTTTTATTAGATTGATGTGTTCAGTAACTCTAGCCGTAAATGTTCATATAGTTCTACCGACATATTGCTTCCCGCAAGGGAAAGTCAGTAAATATACTACATGGGTTGTGGCACAAGTACAGAAATGCTTGATGGTATAAGATCGACCAGTTACCTTAGAGCTAAATTCCTTGGTTAAACTAAATAAACTGAAAAAAGATGGGGTGATTGGCGCTACCTAGGAAACCTAAATGCTATTGCATATTAGGAAAAACCACAGAAGGTAATTTTGTAATGATACAGTTATAGAATTGCACACCAATGCTCATATCATCACAGTCAGTAGGTAAGAACAATACCCCAGTGACTGGTATGAAATGGGTAAGAGGAATCCTAGGATCCCTAAACTGAATGTGGTTGAGTATTTAATACTGTGTGTATGTGTACTAAATTCCTTGGTTGCTCTACGACCACAGGAGTTGTGATGGCAAACCAGACACTTTTTGCAGGGGTAATAACCTGTCCAGTTGTGAAAAATGTGGGCCTAACTGGGGGATTGATGATAGATGGTGCAATCTTGCTTTTAAGTGAGGGTGCACCCTGGTAAATGACCTTGGGTCTCTCAGGTAGAATAGGACCAAGTATTTTGTCATTCCTCAAAATTCCCCAGTGCCATTAAAAAATGTCTTTAATCTGTTTTATATTGGGTTGAGAACCCAGTCAGGAATGACCATTTAAAGTTGTCATCACCTTCTCGCTGAGGTTTGTCTGCCAGCAATGAATCTCGATCGGTATTTAGAACTGTAGAAAGATCTCTATCTACGTTGTCCAGGAATCTCTCCCTCAAGATATTAGCTTGGGACTTGAAGGTGGCAGTGTCAGTGCAGTTTCTGCGAAGCCACAGAAACTGGCTTTTAGGAACAGAGCTCAACCACGATTTGTGGTGGCAACTGTCTGTGGGTATAAACCCATTCCTATCAGGTTTAAAGTGGGTACTCAATATGAAATGTTGTTCCGATCTTTGAATCACAAGATCCAAAAAGTTGATTCTGGAAGAACTGGATTGGTAAGTTAAAGCAATACCTCGATCATTATCTTTAAGAGTCAGAATTCTTCCAATGATTCTGAGGTGCCAGCGCATAGGAGGAGGACATCGTCAATGTACCTGGCCTACAAAACCAAATGTGGATGGGCCAGGGCATAGACGACATCCTCCTCCCACTTGGCCATAAAAAGGATGGCCAGGCTGGGAGCGAATTTCGCTCCCATCGCCACACCCTTGAGCTGTAAATAGAAACGGCCATCAAACCAAAAATAATTGTGTAGGGTGGCAAACTCTAATAACTCCAAAATAAAATCAACCTGGGGTGTGGCTAGAGTGACGTCTCTTTTCAAAAATTCCTGTGCAGCCTCCATTCCTCTCTGATGGGGAATGCAGGTGTACAAGGAAGCAACGTCAGCTGTAGCCATAATGAGGTCACCTTCAATATTAGATTGGGATAGAAGATTAATCACATCCTTGGTGTCCTTAAGGTAGGACGGTGTTTTTCTTACTAGTGGTTGCAGAAAATAGTCGACATATTTTCCAATTCGTGAGGTGATGGAATCTATCCCACTAATTATGGGGCGTCCAGGGGGATGGAGGGGGTCTTTATGGATCTTTGGCAAATAATAAATGATAGGGATTCATGGGGCCAACGGAACAAGAAATGATTTTCCTTATGATTTATAATCAAAGAGTCAAACCCTTTGCAGATAAGACTGGTCAATTCCTTTTTATATTTGGATGTAGGGTCATTAGGTAGTTCAATATAAGTGGAGTGGTCACTTAAAATATTATACCTTTTCCCCATGTAGTCGGCTTTGTTTAAAAGAACTATACCCCCACCTTTGTCGGCGGGGCGAATAACCAAATCCTTGTTATCACACAAGGATTTGAGACCTGACTCTGGTAATGGGTTAAAAGTCCGTTTTAGGTGGTAATTTAGCTAGATCTTTAAGTACAAGGTCTTTAAACATGTTTAAAGCCAGGGCCAACTGAGTCGGGGGGTTAAAAAGAGAAGGGTTAGATAACCCTGAATGGACAGTTCCTGACGTAACTGCCCTTGCAACGTTCCTAGTAAGGTTGGAGGTGATAGAACGTTGTATATTGACTTTTCTAATATTTGTGAACATCCACATTTTGAGGTCAGCCCCTCTGGGGTTGGGAAGTCTCACCAGATGGTTGGCTTCTACTCATAGAGGGTTTGAGTTGAGATGGAAGTTGAGGGTGATAAGACTATGGTGCCACCATTATTCGTTTCCATGGCTGGATCCGATATAGATGGTTTTTGCCAACTAAGCACCTTGCCTGACCTGTAGTCTCCTATATCCCGTTTATATTTCTTATGTTTCTTTGTTTTCTGGTCCCTATCTTCTTTAATAAGATAAGCCTGAAGGCTCGAGGATAGGGAATTGTACTCCACTGAGTTTCTTTGGTTGATTCACATTTCACCATGTATGAATCTCTGTTTATTTGATGTTTACTTAATATATTTATGTTTAAGTCACATTTTATATAATTTATGCAAATTTGTTTTTTTGCAACCTTAGCACTATCCAATACACATTGTATGAAACTATATCCTGTTTACACCTGAAAGGGGACTTTACATATATGAAGCTGCATTCCAGAACAAAAGATATTGTTTTAACTTTAGGTTTTCTTAATGGGTAATCTTAAACTAAAAAATATAGATTATATTAACAAATAAATTCACCAATAAATATATAGCTTTTATAAAATGTTGTTCAAGATTTTGGTGGATATATCACATTTATTAGGACTGTATTTATTTTTAGAATTATTATCAAATTGACATTTTTATATGTTCATCAATAGTGGCTACAGTCATATCAATTTAAATTGTATTTGAATTTAGAAAGGACTTTTTTTATCCACAATACAAGATGCTATTTTAAGGGTTTTTCTTAGTGGCCAAATTCACGTGAATTTAAGTTGTATTTGGAAATATAATCTAATTGAAATTAAATAACCTAGTTGACCAGTCCCTTTTGCTCAAGGAAATCAACCCCACAGAGTGATTATGAAATGCTGACACCATCATGTTTGAACGAGAAAATTTGTAAATTCTGACAGCATAAGCTGGTTTTAAGAAGACTAAGTTTACTGTACACTATTACCATAGTATATCAAAATATTTTAAGTGCAATTGGTTTAGTTTGGATGATATCATACATTTGGCAGTTATGGTGTTCTGCTAAGATCATTTAAAACTTTGTGTCGTGGTATTAACCACCTCAATACAGGGCACTTAAGCCCTCTTCCTGCCCAGACCAATTTTCAGCTTTCGGTGCTCACATTTTGAATGACAATTACTCAGTCATGCAACACTGTACCCAAATGAAATTTGTGTCCTTGTTTTTACACAAATAGAGCTTTCTTTTGGTGATATTTAATCACTAATGGTTTTTTTATTTTTTGTGCTATAAATAAAAAAAGACCGTACATTTTTGTGAAAAATTGCCTCTTTGTTTTTGTCATAAAATTTTAGGAAATTTTAATAATTTTTCCTTCATAAATTTTGTCTAAAAGTTATACTGCTATATATCTTTGGTAAAAATAACATAAATTAGTGTATATTATTTGGTCTTTGTGAAAGTTATAGAGTCTACAAACTATATGGTGCCAATCACTGAAAATTGAAAACGTCTGATCAGGCCTTCAGTACATCAGGTGAATCTAATTTCTTGAGGTACTAACAAGTCAAAAGTACAAATACCCCCCAAATGACCCCTTTTTAGAAAGTAGACATTCCAAGGTATTAAGTAAGTAGCATGGTGAGTTTTATTTTTTTTTTTTAGTTCTAATGTTTTTCCCACAATTCTTTGCAAAAGGAAGATTTTTTTTTTTCTATTTTCTTTGTATTTTGTAAAAAAAAAATTCTGCTACTTCTGAGTATGGCGATACCACATGTGTGGGAATTTTACACAGCCTGGCCACATACAAAGGCCCAACATTGAAGTAGCACCATCAGACAATCTACAAGCATAAATTGCACATCTCATTTCTCAGCCAAGTATTACATTTTTGAAGGCCTCTGAGCACCAGGACAATGGAATTGCCCACAAAATGACCCCATTTTGGAAAGAAAACACCCCAACATATAATCTATGAGGCATAATGAGTCTTTTGAACTGTTTTTTTTTTTTTCCCATAAGTTTTTGGAAAATGTGGGAAAAAAATAAACGCTTTTTTTTTTTTTTTTTTTTTTCACACAAAGTTGTCCATTTATAAGATATTTCCAACACCTAGCAAAAATGACACCCCAAAGTACATTCTGCTACTCCTCCTGAGTATGGGGATGCCACATGTGTGAGACTTTTACACAGCTTGGCCACATACAGAGGCCCAACATCCAAGTAGCACCATCAGGTGTTCTAGGCGCATGCATTACATAATTTCCTGGCAACCTATCATTTTTGAAGGCCCTTAGTATTTCTAACACATAGCATGTACATACCAAGAATTAAAATCCAAAATCTATTGCGGAAAGGGTAAAAAAATTAAAGTATTACCTGTGCTTTTAGTAGTGTCCACAGATCAGAGCACTGGTCCAGGCAGTTGTCGGGGATGTGCTTAGTGACAGCAATAGTAATTATTCAGGCAGCAGGCAGGAATATTGTCTATAGTCAGCACAGCCAAAGCATTTGTCCATAGAAATTGTCTAGGCAGAGACAGCCAGCACAGCCATAATATTGGTCCTGGTACACGGTTACCTGCAGACACTCATTATTGTACCGCTCTATTGTACAGCCCTTCATAAACATACTGCCTCTTGCTACAGCTAATTATTTGCATAGTCCAGGTAGCAGGCAGAGGTGTGGTCCGTTCATGCGGCAGGCAAAGGCATGATGGCAGTAAGTCAGCAGCAGGCTTAGGGCCACAATCGGGTAAGACCTGTGCACAGGGGTAGAGGCTTCAACCCACCCAAATCTCTATGAAGTCTCCGGACTCCAGACCCTAGTCCGAAAATTACAAAACCCGGAGAAAACAAAAACAGTTTTCTCCATCCAGAAAAACTATTCTGGAGCCCTTCACATGTGAGACCCCTGTGTGTTATAGTAGCAGGGCAACAGATCAGTCCAAGCAGTAGGCAAAAGCATAGTCCATAAAACAGGCCAGGGTCAGTTCACGTGCAAGCAGTCCAAACGGGCAGAGGCATAGTCAAAAAAGCAGGCCAAGGTCAGTTCACATGAGAGGCAGTGGCATGCCAGGTCCCATATGATTTTTCCAGTTGTGCCCATGTAGGCCAGGCACTCAGGGGGCTGGAGCTGGGAATCTCTTCCTTCATATATGCGGAACACATACAGATATCTCGTGGCTCTCTCATAGAGCTTGTAACATTTTACTCTGTATTTGGCCTTTTTTCTAGGAATATATTGTTTTATATATGCTTTATACATGCTTCTCGGGGACATAGAGTTCTGCAAATCGTTGGGAAAATAAATTTATCAGTGGGCGAATCTTATATAACTTATCAGAATTTGGATGATTGTGGGGAGGGCACTGGGTGTTGTCGTTAAAATGAAAGAATCTGATAATCATCTCATCGGGACCTGGGCATTGCAGCAGAATACATGGGCATATGGTGGATGGGGTTGGTGGACCAATAGGCATGTCCTTCATTTTTTTTTTTTTTTGTAAGGGGCATGTTACGGTGAGGCCCAAAAACAACTTGAACTCCTCCAAATTTAGATCTCTCCACTTAAACGGACAGGCATAAGATGATTGGGGGTTGCTGGCAGTATACTGCTGGGCATACAAATTTGTCTGGTCCACAATGAATTGCAGCAAAGTGTCGGGCAAAAACAGGTGAAAGCAATCAATCTCTGTGACATTTTGGGTGTTGGCCTGCACACCTGGCTGTGCTGTGAAAGGGGGAATAATTGGTGATCCTGAGTTGGAAGGCAGCCATGTTGGGTTGGCAAGACCATCTGGCATGTATGTAGCAGCCCTGGCTCTTTGGGGACGTGACACTCCAGTAGTTGGGGGAGTTGAATTTCCTGTGCTGGTACTCAGGTGTGATGTGGCAGCACTGGTACTGGGCTTGGGCATTTTGTTCCTGGGGCCTATTGCTGGTGGCAGCGCTGGTACTGGGAATATAATCCTGGTTGCTGGCAGCTGCCCGGTTTCCAGAGTGTCTTGCCCTTTTTAGGAGGGACCCATTCTTCATCCGAATCATTACTACTTTCGATCGGTTCAAATGCCGAATTTGATTCGGAATCAGAATTGGAATTGAAATCTGATGAGATCTCCCCGGTGCTCTCATCAGTCATGGAGAGGATCTGGAATGCCTCCTCACTAGTATATACTCTTTTGGACATGGCTGTGTGGTGGGTAGCTGGGTGACAGGTGACAGTCACTGATGGGCTGTGCGATGGGTGGCAGGTGACATTCACTGAGAGGCGATGGCCACTGATGGGTGACAGGCCACGGACGGTGACGGGTGATGGTCACAGATGGTTGACAGGCGACGGTCACTGATGGGTGACAGGCCACGGTCACAGTAATTCAGAGATTATCATGGAATGTGCAAATGCAGATGTAGGTAGTCCAAGATAGGAGGTGTGAAAGTTGTGAAAACGCCCTGTTCTAGATGCATAACCCCATCCTTGGTGTCAGGAAGTCAACAGGAAGGTTTTAATCCTTCAATTCACAGATATGAAAGTGTACATTTTGTTCAAGCACCATGATAAAGAAATATTACATGTGTAAGACAGATGGTGTAAAAGGCCCCAACCATGGCTCAGGGCTGGTTGTTCCAGTTTGAGTTAGATGGCCTCTTTCAGGGAAAGTGGGTGCAGATTTTGGAAAGCGAAAAGACACCAGTTCACAAGAGGCATGCAAGAAAAGACAATCTATTCCAAACTGGAACAACCATCCATAGAGTTACAGTTAAGGGGTCATTCTTAGACATGTAAGCCTTACACCAAGGGGCTGATTTCCTACATGCAAAAAGACTGTTCACCTTTTAAGGGAAGTTGCATTTTGCAATGACATGTTCCCTACAGTCTAGTGAATGTGGTGAAATTTCACTATGCAAACAATACCCAATCACGTGCAAGGAAAAAAAGAAAACGAATTTTTGTTTGCACATGATTGGATGCTGAAAGTCACCAGAGCTTCACCTCATTCGCTAAGCGCTGGGTAAAAATTCCCTTGTGTGGTAAAACTTAAACCAACCTCTAAACCTTTAAGATTTGCCCTTACATTTCTAAATGAATCATTATTCATAAATAAATATATCTATTAAACCATCAACAAATCTGATTTTGAAGGAAACACTTGAGCAGTCTTTTCTTTGGATGGATCTTTAAGGACTCTTTTGGTACAGCTGTCATTGGGCTCTCATAAACTGTTGGATTATAGAGTGCTTTAGTTTTCTTCAGATCTTCTGTTTGTGTTGCATAATGAGAGAATTTGTGACAACACCCATAAGGACAGTCTGCAGTTTTTCTGGGTATTTTTTCAATATAGACATACATTTTAATATCAGGTGGTAAAAGTCTTGGCCTTTTCTTGGGTCCCATTTGCACTAGGTCGGTGGTACAAATCCATTCCCCTTCACAGCTGCCAGGTATGAAAGAAAGTCTCTCTTCCATTTCATCTGATAATTCATCTAAGGTTCTCACAGACAGGTCAGTTGATCCAGGTAGCAAAACTGTCTGTTGGAATGGTCTGCTGTCAGATATCTGCAATAAAATAATGGGCTAAGTATTCTATATTTTATATATTACCGTATATAACATTTTAAAAAATACATTCAAAAAAAGACACACGGCACATACAGCAAACTTACCAAACATACATTTTCTTAAAGGATATTTTAAACTATGACTAATTAAAATGAATATTGTGAACCTCTAGGTGTTGGGTGAAATAATTTCCAGACTGCAGAGCACTATAGCATTTGTGTAAGGTAACCCAAAGCAACCTCTTATATATCAATTTTCATTAGTTTCCCATTAAGCTACCCTTATGTATGGCTTCCCTATCCACAGAGTGAGACTAAAACATTTGTCTTAAAAAAAAAAAAAATGTGCCTATAATGCATAAAAAAACTTTAAAAACAATCAGGATATACAGTTATATCACTCAACTTCTACAAAACAAAGATAAATCAGATACAGTATAGACTAAATAATCCAACTTACCTCCTCAGGACTTGCATCTGCCTGAATATCCATAGTCACAGTTGTGTTCGCTGATGGTCTGCAAAGGTAGGGCAGTGAGGTTACTGAGGTATAGTTTGTTTTTATGCCATGTCAACCACCCACACCCCTTATTCACTGTTCAAATGCAAATCATTTTAAACACTCATCCTTTCATATCCAATTCTAGACATGTGCGCCGTCAAATTTGTTTCGTGCGAAAATTATTTTGTAATTCGTGTCCGAAATTAAATTCTGATTCATACGAAATACGAATTTGTTGGATTCGTAAACTTTTCACAAAATAACGAAAGTTCGTTATGATGAATTTATCATTGGGGGGGGGCTCCCACCATCCCTGTGCTGTGCTGACTTCCTGGGTTTTTAACCTTTTAGGTTCATTAACGAACATTTGTTAATTTTACGAAAAGTTATGATGAATTTATCATTGAGGGGTTCCCACCATCCCTGTGCTGTGCTGACTTCCTCTGATTGGTGAACAAAACACCAGTCACGTTTCTGTTGTAACGGAATTTGGATCCGAAATTCGTATAAAATTTGTAAGCATAGAAATTCCCATAGGGTTCCTCCCAGGTCTGTACACCCGCTGTGCCCATTATGAGGGGTTCCCACCATCCCTGTGCTGTGCTGACTTTCTGGGGTTTTAACTTTTAGGTTCGTTATGAATTTGGATCTGAAATTCATAAACGAAATTTTGTATTTCGTACAGAATTTGTATGCATAAAAGTCCGTATTTCGGATTTGTACGAATTTCCGGAAATTCGTAAAGTTTCGATTCGTACGAAACTAATCGCACATGTCTATCCAATACACATTGTATGAAACTATATCCTGTTTTACACCTGAAAGGGGACTTTACATGTATGAAGCTGCATTCCAGAACAAAAGATATTGTTTTAACTTTAGGTTTTCTTAATGGATAATCTTAAACTAAAAAATATAGATTATATTAACAAATTCACCAATAAATATATAGCTTTTATAAAATGTTGTCTAAGATTTTGGTGGATATCACATTTACAAGACTGTATTTATATTTAGAATTAATTTAGTATCAAATTGACATTTTTATATGTTCATCAATAGTGGCTACAGTCATATTAATTTAAATTGAAATAAAAACCAAGCGCTGATGTGGATAGATATGTGTGATATAAATAAATTGTGCTAAAAATATATATAAACCAATATAGTTAGTGCTATAATAAAATCAGTAAATTAAAGCTGCTATCAATATAGGGTGATCAGATAACCAAACAAATAGTACTAAGCATAAAATTGATGCGCTTTAAATAAAGAGTGCACAATATGCTGCTACGACTAAGCTAAAATCCAGGAATAAAAAATGCATACATGTGAATAAAATAGATAAATAATTATGGTGCTAATACATGTGTTAAAATAGCCAAAATAAATCTTCAAATTGTGATGTGACGGTGAATATAAATAAATAATAATGACACTCAGATTACAATGTCCAGATAGAGATAAATAGTGGGGGAAAGTAAAACGGAAAATTGTATACTCACCTTTCCGTAATTTTCCTTTCCTGACGCCTCTCCATGGCAGCACACACTGGGTTGTGACTCCGCCCCCACAACCTGACAGGATTGGTTAGCTATAAATTTGAAGGGGAGACACCCCGCTGCATTCTCTGTAAATATATCACCATAAAAACGGGGTGGGAATCTGTGTGCTGCCATGGAGAGGCGTCAGGAAAGGAAAATTACGGAAAGGTGAGTATACAATTTTCCGTTTTCCTGACGCCTCCATGGCAGCACACACTGGGAAATAACTCGCCAGTCGGGTGGGTGCAAGAAAATATTTATTCCTTATAATGCGGAAGAATTGGCTCTAACAACGGATCTACCGAAGTCTGCCATAGCCAAGTGAGCAGAATCTACTCTATAGTGAGAAATAAAAGTATGTCTGGAGGACCAAGTTGCTGCTTTGCAAATAGTCTCCGGTGAAACCCTGCAATACACTGCCCAGGAGGTAGCCACTGCCCTGGTCGAGTGAGCCCTGATGCCTTCAGGAATTGCCATATGCCGCATGGAGTATGCCTTCTTGATGGACTTGACTAACCAGGAGGCGATAGTGCGTGAAGTAGCCGCTTGACCTCGTCTGTTTCCATGTGGAATGACCATGAGGGTATCCGTCTTCCTAAAAGAATTTGTAGTCGCCAGGTAACTAATGATGGTAGTTTTAACATACAGAGGATGAGGTTCACCCTGATCATTAGTGAAGGATGGTAAGACAATATCTTGGTTGTAGTGGAAGAAGTTGCTACCTTCGGGATGAAGTGGTCTGAAGGTCTTAGTACTACCTTATCAGGGAAGAATACGAAGTAAGGTTCTGATGCCATCAGTGCTTGGATTTCAGATACCCCCCTTGCTGATGTAATTGCAATGAGAAAAGACAGTTTTTTAGGGTCAGATCCCACAGAGATATTGATTCGGATGGAGTAAAAGGAGGATTGGTGAAGGCATCGAGAACTACTGAGAGATCCCCTGATGGAAAAACTGGTTTCTTAGGAGGTTTGATTTTTAGACAGGCTCTCAGGAATTGGATAATCAGTGGATGCAATGCCCATCTGGTGCCTGTTTTGGCCGACAAGGCGGATACTTGTACCTTAAGGGTACTTGAACTTAGACCTTTGTTGACTCCTGACTGGAGGAACTCTAGGATTTGAGAAGGTTCTGGAGCAATAGGATCCCATCCCTTCTGCTGCGCCATTGTGAAGAATTTGTTGCAAATTCTTGTATAGGTGGTGTTGGTGGTACTTTTCCTGGCTTGCATCAGGGTTGATATTACTTCCTGTGAGCAGCCTTGTTCCCTTAACCTAACCCTCTCAACTTCCATGCCATCAGATGCAGCTTCTCTGGAGCTGGATGTAGAAATTGGCCTTGAAATAGTAAATCCGGAGTTACCGGAAGAAGGATTGGAGGTTGAAGGCTGAGCTGCAATAGGGTCGTGAACCATGGTCTTCTCGGCCAAAGAGGGATTACCACGATTACCGTGGCTGAAGATCTCCGAAGCCTGGATAGGAATCTTGCAATTAACGGAGTTGGCGGAAATATGTACCCCAACTTGAAGTTCAATGGGTGAATTAGACAACCTATCCCTTCGGCTGAAGGGAAAGATGCTCTGGACAGAAACCTCCGACACTTCGTATTCGCAGGAGTGGCTGCTAAGTCGATCTCTGGCACTCCCCATGTCTCCGTAAGAATAGAAAAGGCCTGGAGACTCGGGGACCATTCGTTGTTGGAAAGAGTCTCTCGACTCAAGTAATCGGCTAACATGTTCTGTGCCGCAGGAACATATATTGCTTTTAAGTCTGCTAGGTGTGCCTGTGCCCATTCCAAGATAGGACTGACTTCCTCCAACAGTGTGAGACTCTTGGTACCCCCTTGCTTCTGGATGTAGGACACTGCCACCTTGTCCATCCGGATAAGCACGTTCTTCCCTTTGAGGACTGGTGCAAATGCCATGAGGGCCTGGAAGGCTGCCCTGAGTTCCAGTATATTCGATACTATCCCCTGGGCCCGGAACTGCCATCGGCCCTGTGCTGCTCAATCTTGACAGTGGGCTCCCCAGCCGCTCTGACAGGCATCCGAAGTGACTATTATCGGATCTAGGGGAACTATCAGCTTGTATTTCCTGAGGTTGGTCAAGTGTGTCCACCACCACACTGATTGCTTCATTGGTCTGGAGATGGTAATGGTTTGACACATCGATACTCCATCCCACTGCCTCAGAAAGGAGTTTTGCAGGACTCTCATGTGCCATTGTGACCACTGCACCATGGGCAGGGTTGCAGCCATGGACCCTAGCACACTCAAGCAGATTCTGGCTGGGAGATGCCTCGCTGATAGTAATCTCCACATCTTCTGTACTAGAGGCTGAATCTTCTCCTGAGGGAGTTGTACCCTGTTCAATTTGGTGTTCAGATCCGCTCCCAGAAATACCATGTTTTGTGTGGGTCGTAGACTGCTCTTTTTCCAGTTGATTAGCCAACCGAAGTCCTGGAGAGTCGTGAGTAAGATTCTCTGATGACATAGCAAGGTTCTTTGATCTTCTGCCAAGAGCAGGATGTCGTCCAGATAATGGTGGACTCGCAGACCCTTTTCCCTGAGGAATGCAACCAAGGGTAGGAGGACCTTGGTGAATGTCCTGGGAGCCGACGAAATGCCGAAAGGAAGGCACTGGAATTGGAAGTGGCTTTTGTTGATTGCAAATCGGAGGAATTTTTGAAAGGTGGGATGAATTGGAATATGTAGATAAGCGTCTGATAAATCTACAGAGAGCATCCAGTCGCCCAGGTTCACAGCCAGAAGTATGGACTGCATACTCTTCATCTTGAAGGCTTCTATTTTTATGTTCCTGTTGAGATTTTTTTTTTTTTTTTTTTAAATCCAATACAGGGCGTAAGTCTCCGGTCTTCTTCTTTACCAAAAATAGTGGGGAATAGAACCCCCTCCCCTTTTGATCTGATGGAACCTCCAGGATTGCCCCTTTTTCCTTCAATTCCACTATATATTTTAATAGTAACTTCCTCTTGATTGGAGAAGATGGCAGTCTTATTGATTGGAAGTGATTTTTTGGAAGTTTGCCCATAAACTTCCACTTGTGTCCAAATTTGATTGTGGAAAGAGTTCACGGGTCCTTTATATGGCTTGACCAAATCTGTATGAAGTCCTTGAGCCTGGCGCCCACCTGTACTGGGTGGGCAGGCGAACCTTCAAAAAGACTTCTGCTGCTCCCCTGCCGGGGTAGTGTTGGACTTTTGCATCCTAAGGAAGGAAGGTCTTGTGTTTTTCCAGTCTCTTCTAAACTCTCTACCGTGATGGTAGGATCTAGCTTCCCTATATTTCTCAGGAAGGTTGCGCCTGAAGGACGGACCCTTTTGGGCCTTGGGTCTCCTGTCTTGAGGGAATTAATCCCGACTTCCCTCCTGTCACCTTCGAGATAGCGGTGTCCAATTTAGACCCGAACAGGTTTGAGCCATCATATGGAATTCTGCACCAGTTTGTTTTAGATGCAGTATCGGCCATCCATGGTTTTAGCCACAGGGCCCTTCTTGCCGTGACTGAGGCTAGCATTGATCTCGCCGAGGATCTTATAATATCCACTGAAGCTTCTGCCACGAAGTCACCTGCCAACTTGATCTCCTGAAGAGAAGATATTATCTTGTCTACTTCCGTACCGTCTTGCAGATCTTTCTCCACCTTGGTTGCCCAACCTGATATGGCTTTAGCCACTGCTGCTGTGGTAATTGCTGGTCTGCACGCGCCCCCAGCAGTGGAGTATGCTTTTTTTTTTTTAATTCCAGATCCAATTTCCGATCCAGAACATCCCGAAAGGAAACCGCGTCTTCAATAGGCAGAGTGACATGCCGTGCAAGACGCATCAAGGAGGAGTCAACTACTGGGGCATTCATCAACGAATTGACTTTTGACTCCTTCAGAGGATACATCTTTGTCAGTCTGTAGATCCTCCAGTTCACCTATAAAAGTAAAAATTCTCTGGTTCTTTCCTTAAATTTGGGAAATATTTCCGGACTTTCTGCGGTTCCGCTTTATCTTCTTCCCAGCCTATCGCCTCTTTAACTGACTTTGCGAAAGGCTGTACAAGGGAGAAATCAAAACCTGCTGACATGTCCCGATCCTCATCTCCTGAGGAGGTTTCTGATGCCTGGGGTTGATGGTCGTCCGTTACCGATGTGCTGGGCGTAGGCCTATCCATTAGTGGTGCCGTTGTCTCCCTTATGGATTCCCGCACAGATTCTCTTATGAGCTCCGTAGCGACTCTTGCGTCTAATTCCTTGTCCTTTGCTGCTTCATTGAAGCAGGATCTGCAGACTAATTTCTCTGGCAAGGCCGGCGCGCCGCATACCCAGCAAGCGTTTGCTGCAGGACGGGTGTGGCGGCTCTGGCGGTGTGATAAAGGTGACCGTCTGCGGTGTGACCGACTATGACGGGAGCGGCTGCGTCTTGAGCGGCTGTGACGTGAGCGGCTATGTCTTCGGTGGCGGGAAGAAGACCTTGAACGGCTTCTGCGAGACTTCTTGCTTGACGCATGACTTGATCTCCCTTCACGCCTGGAACTTGCGGCTCTTGACCTGGTAGGGCTGCCAAAAACGCAGCGTTAGTGGTTGGCTCTCTTTTTTCTCTCCCCTTCTTCAATACTTACCAATGACGGATGGCCTCTTACCTAGTTTGCTGATGGTGGTCTGCGCGGGCAGTGGTCTCCATAGTAAAAGTGACAGTAAGACTGAAGAGTAATAAGAGAATTTTTTTTTTTTAAATCTGTATACAGTCTAAATCAGATGATTCAACTTACCTGGGCTTGCTGAGTTGTTTTCTGCAAAGCAGTGGAATGTACGGCAAAATCCAGCTTGTTCTGTAAGAATCCTCAGCAAAAAACACAGAATTTCCTGTGTTTTTAAATTTGGCGCCGCCGTCGCGGCAAAATGACGCTCCCGCGCATGCGCAGAGCGTCCCGAACACCTCGGCGCCATCTTGGAGAAGGGCATAACCCTCCCAAGGCAGCACCTAGCACTGAGGCCAATTGCAGAGCAGAGGAGGAGCGTCGGCGGCCATGACGGTTCCACAGCGGTGGACAGCAAGTGCCAGCAAGCCCCCTGAGCAGGAGAAACAAATCTACATACAGAAAGAAGGTACAGGCAAAACAAAAAGAAAGGAGACCACTGCAAATATGAAGCTTCTTTAAAGCTTACTGTGCCAGATGTCCAGACGCCCCCCTGAGACCACCAGACCGGGGGTTCCCTCCATAGAAGCTCCTTTAGAGACTGTACAGGAGGGACTTCCAAACAGGAGAGGCTTGAACCTGCTGGGGCGAGTGCGGTAAGAGGCTTTTTCTTAATCTTGACAACAGGAGCCAGCTTGCTTCTCAATCTGTCAGGTGAGGATAAAAAAGAGAATGCAGCGGGGTGTCTCCCCTTCAAATTTATAGCTAACCAATCCTGTCAGGTTGTGGGGACGGAGTCACAACCCAGTGTGTGCTGCCATGGAGGCGTCAGGAAAAATAATTAAACAGTTCCTTCCCTTAATCCAGATTGATTGACTCACTGGGTTAGATCGTTTGTATCAGGATATTTAGTTTTTCTCGGATCCCACTTTAGCCATAATAGTGCTGATGATTCGGCTCTCAGGATAAAGGTTTTATGCAAAGCAAGCAAAGAAAAGGATCAAGGATCCTTGAAAAAGTCACGTGTCAGTGATGTAACGCGTGGGAGGAGCTTAGGACGTTCAGTGCTGCAATACACCTGAAGGTTAACGGCAGCTGTTTCTCTATGGGAAACTTCGTCCACAGCGGCTGACTGCAATCTGCATAGTTGAATGCTTCTAATAGACCGGGAGTTTGTGAGTGTATCTCTTGTCCCTGTTTTGCTTGTGCACTATCTAGTAAGTTCACTGCACAATGATCTATTTTTTCTTTGCTTGCTTTGCATAAAACCTTTATCCTGAGAGCTGAATCATCAGCACTATTATGGCTAAAGTGGGATCCGAGAAAAACTAAATATCCTGATACAAACGATCTAACCCAGTGAGTCAATCAATCTGGATTAAGAGAAGGAACTGTTTAATTATTTTTACTTTCCCCCACTATTTATCTCTATCTGGACATTGTAATCTGAGTGTCATTTATTATTTATTTATATTCACCGTCACATCACAATTTGAAGATTTATTTTGGCTATTTTAACACATGTATTAGCACCATAATTATTTATCTATTTTATTCACATGTATGCATTTTTTATTCCTGGATTTTAGCTTAGTCATAGCAGCATATTGTGCACTATTTATTTAAAGCGCATCAATTTTATACTTAGTGTTAATTTAAATTGTATTTTAATTTAGAAAGGACTTTTTATCCACAATACAAGATGCTATTTTAAGATTTTTCTTAGTGGTCAAATTCACGTGAATTTAAGTTGTATTTGGAAATAATATAATCTAATTTAAATGAAATAACCTAGTTGACCAGTCCCTTTTGCTCAAGGAAATCAACCCCACAGAGTGATTATGAATTGCTGACACCATCATGTTTGAACGAGAACATTTGTAAATTCTGACAGCGTAAGTTGGTTTTAAGAAGACTGCTAAGTTTACTGTACACTATTACCATAGTATAGAGATTTGCCCTTACATTTAACAATCTAAATGAAAGCCCATCTTTTACACCTTCTCTACATTGTTTTTCAAAATATCTAGAAAAATTACTTTGACGGCGTGCTTTTCTGCCTAACAAGCAATCCGTCCCAAACATGTATTTTTAATGGTGTTAGTTAAGTTAAACAAATATGATTGGTTTCAACTTGCCAAAATAAGTTCAACTGTTGAGTCAATTGACACAGATCCCAAATATCATACTCTAGAGGCCTTGGTTGAGTCGTATGCTGTTGGGTTGTAAAAGGACACAAAGAAAACATTAACATTATTTTTTTTTCTAATTTTTATTTTTTCAAAAATAAATATCAAACCGTCAACAATTCTGATTTTGAAGGAAACGCTTGTGCAGTCTTTTCTTTGGATGGATCTTTAAGGACTCTTTTGGTACAGCTGTTTTTGGGCTGTCATAAACTGTTGGATTATAGAGTGCTTTAGTTTTATTCAGATCTCCTGTTTGTGTTGCATAGTGAGATAATTTGTGACAACACACATAAGGACAGTCTGCAGTTTTTCTGGGTATTTTTTCAATATAGACATATATTTTAATATCAGGTGGTTAAAGCCTTTTCTTGGGTCCCATTTGCACTAGGTCGGTGGTACAAATCCATTCCCCTTCACAGCTGTGAGGTATGAAAGAAAGAAAGTCTCTCTTCCATTTCATCTGATAATTCATCTAAGGTTCTCAGACAGGGCAGTTGATCCAGGTAGCAAAACTGTCTGATGGAATGGTCTGCTGTCAGATATCTGCAATAAAATAATGGGGTAAGTATTCTATATTTTTTATATTATATAATATTTAAAAAATACATTAAAAAAAAGACACACGGCACATGTCTCCTAGGTGTTGGGTGAAATAATTTCCAGACTGCAGAGCACTACAGCATTTGTGTAAGGTAACCCAAAGCAACCTCTTATATATTAATTTTCATTAGTTTCACATTAAGCTACCCTTTATATATGGGTTCCACAGAGTAAGACTAAAACATTTGTTTTAAAAAAAATGTGTGCCTATAATGCATAAAAAAACTTTAAAAACAATCAGGATATACAGTTATATCACTCAACTTCTACAAAAGAAAGATAAATCAGATACAGTATAGATTAAATAATCCAACTTGCCTCTTCAGGACTTGCATCTGCCTGAAAATCTATAGTCACAGTTGTGTTCACTGATGGTCTGCAAAGGTAGGGCAGTGAGGTTACTGAGGTACAGTTTGTTTTTATGCCATGTTAACCACCCACACCCCTTATTCACTGTTCAAATGCAAATTATTTTAATCACTCCACCTTTCATATCCAATTTTATATAGGATTCTTGGGAGGATATTCATTTTGATTATAGATGCTCTACCAAACCAGGAGAAGATACCTGTAGACCATGACTTCAAATCTTTTTGGATGTTATAAAGAATGGGGATGTAGTTTATTGAATAGAGTTTAGATAAATGGGTAATTGGATACCTAGATAAGTGATTCTTTACTCCATTTGAAAGGGAAATTAGACTGGCAGCGAATCTCATCAAGTTCTAGAGAAACATTCAGTGCCTCTGATTTGTTAAAATTTGAAGATTGGCTAAATTCCTGAACATATCAAAATCTTTGAGTATATTTGGAATAGTAATGTGAGGTTCTGAGAGAAATAGAATGTCATCAGCAAAGGTCACAAGTTTGTAGGTGTGTTGATTTAATGGTGATCCCCTTGATGTCAGGGTTAGATCTTAGATGTTGAAGTAAGGGTTCAAGGGTGAGAACAAAAATTTAGAGGAGATAGGGGGCATGCCTGACGAGTACCATTTGAGATTGGGAAGGCATTCGATAGGTGGCCATTAATTCTGACCCTTGCCGTTGGCGAAGAGTATAAAGCCAGGATGAAATGTAACATACGGTCTGGCAAGCCGATCATTTTAAGGGATTCAAGCATATAGTCTCAGGCCACTCTATCGAACGCCTTCTCCGCGTCTAGGGATAGAAGAAAATGCATTGGTGGGTGGATGTTGACCATCTATGTAGATTAATAGCCTTAGTGGTATTGTCTTTCGCTTCCCTACCACGTATGAAACCCACCTGATCCTTTGAAATTAATTTGGGTAAAAGAGGTAAAAGACGATTAGCTAAAATGTTAGCATATCCCCATTTAGTAAAGAGATTGGTTGAAAATTAGTTACCAGGGAAGAATCTTTGTTGGGTTTTGGAATAACCGTTATATGAGCTGTAAGGAGATCTCGGGGTGGAGGGTTATCTGGTGATGCGTTAAAAGCCGTTAGAAAATGTGGGCGAAGTATTTCCCTGCTTTATTCCCATACTCATAAAGTTTTTTTGAGATAAAACATAATTCAGTTTAGATTTTTTGTCTATTTCTTCTAGTACCGTATATACTCGAGTATAAGTCGTTCCGAGTATAAGTCGAGGCCCTAATTTACCACAAAAAAATGGGAAGAACTTATTGACCCGAGTATAAGACGAGGGTGAGAAATGCACAGCTACTGTAAGTGGAAAAGAGGGTCAACAATGCCCATTTGCAGCATCACTGTGCCCATTTGCAGCCATAGGTCCCCTGAACTTCAAACTCGGTAGTTAAGGGTTCCTAGGTGCCCCCTAGCTGCAGCCAAAATTTGGTGTCTCTGAACCCAAAGGGTTCCGAAATGACATTGCTGCAGATGGATACAGTTGACCGAATTTGGGGCCCCGTATCTCGGGGCCACTTAGTGCTAAAAACCCCAAATTTGGTGTGCGAACCCAGTGGAACTAGCACCATAAAATTTCCAAAGCTGGGGTTTCTAGCCCTAAGTGGCCCTGAGATACAGGGCCCCAAAAATCAGTTCAGAAAATGTCAAGCACTTTTCTGCAGCAGAGAATGACATTTTCCGAACCGGGTTTGGGGCCCCGTATCTCGGGACCACTTTGGTGCTAGGAACCCCATCTTTGGATATGTTATGGTACCACTGGGTTTGCACACCAAATTTGGGGTTCCTAGCACCAAGTGGCCCTGAGATATGGGGCCCCAAAGTCGGTTCAGAAAATGTCAAGCACTTTTCTGCAGCAGAGAATAACATTTTCCGAACCGATTTTGGGGCCCCATATCTCGGGGCCACTTAAGGCTAGGGACTTCAGCTTTGGATATGTTGTGGTACCAGTTCCACTGGGTTTGCACACCAAATTTGGAGTTCCTAGAACCAGGTGGCCCTGAGATACGGGGCCCCAAATTCGGTTCGGAAAATGATTTTTTTGCTGCAGAAAAGTGCTTGACTCGAGTATAAGTCGAGGGGGGCACTTTCAGCACAAAAATGTGCTGAAAAATTCGACTTATACTCGAGTATATACGGTAGTTCTTTCCTAGTTTGAACAAGTTCATGTAAGGATGATATTGCTTGTGTAGATTTATGTACCCTTTCCAAAGTTTGGATACAAGTTGTCAGTTTAGTAATGTAGGACTGTCTTTCTCTTTTACGTTTTTATGGAGATAGCGATTAAGTATTCTCTAATTGTGCATTTGTGCGCTTCCCAGCACATCATTGGTGATATGTCTTGTGAAGCATTTTCAATGAAGTATTGGCTTAATCGCTTTTTAATTTCAGGTACTATATTGTTATCCATAAGAGGGGAAGGATCTAAGCGCCATATTGAGGAGCGTGGTGTGACGTTAGGAAATGTAAGGGTACTAGAGATAGGATGGTAATCCGACAAAAACATGGGATCTGTGGTAGCGGAATTGAGAAAAGATGGGTCTCTTTGTGAAATAAAAAGGTTTGTGGGGCAGAATAGAATGTATAATCTTTCATTGTGGGGTAAAGTGTACGCCAGGTATCATGTAGTGATAAGTTCTGATGTTGAATTTTAATAGAGCGTAATGCTTTGTATTGTATAGAAGAGGTACCCGTAGAAGTATCTTGAAGGGGATTAAGGGGAACGTTGAAATCACCTAAAATCAGGATACCTTCTTGAAAATTGGAGAGTATGTCGATCTAAAGAACTGATCTTGTTTAGAGTTGGCTACATATATATTTGCAAAAGTTATTGGTTTTCCATGAAGGGAACCTTTCAAAAAGAGGTAACGACCATTCAGATCCATACACATGTCTGAAATTTTGAAATGGGCATTGTTTCAAAAATAAGATTGATACTCATTTAGATTTCGACGTCGGGTTGGTGGCATGTATGGAGGTCGGGAATCGTGTATTAGAAAGTTTTGGGATGGAATCTGTTTTGAAGTGCGTTTCTTGTAAAAAGATTATATCTGCCCTGTTTTTATGCATTGAGGAAAGTAGTTGTTAACATTTTTCGGGGATGTTAAGACCTCTGATATTTAAGGAGATGATTTTTATAGTAGGTAAGATTGTCTTAGGACATGATAGGTCCATTTTGTGTAGTAATATTATGTCAAAAACCAGGTAATTTTTGTGATGGAGGGGAAGGATAGGGAATAAGAAAAAAAGGTAGCTATATAAAGGTATAAGGAAGGAGGTTTAACGAAAATAAAACAAAAGAATACGGGGTGAGACAAAAGGGACAGGGAGTCAATAAATGCGCAGTTTATGGAATGGTAATAAAGGGTTACACAATGAGTGTATAACAATGTAAGTGAAAAAGCGGTGGCTAACAAGAACCTGCTTGCCAAACCGTTAACTGTAGAAACTAAGTCTACTATGAGGCTGGATAATGTCAGTGGTATGGATAGTGATTTCTAGAAATCAAATAATTGAATAATAACTGGTACCTCTGTGTGTGAATGAGATCAATCGCGTCAAAGATGGGTTTTCTCAATCAATGAGATGCTACCTGCTAGACAGAGTCAAAGGTAATGAACACCAGAGGAGGTAGAAAGTATAAGACCAGGAATATTCGGCCTAAAAGTGTCAATAGGAGTGTAAAAATTTGATTCAAGGATGGAAATTGAGAAAAGTTCCCCAAAAAGAAAAGAAAATAAATTGTATGCGATAATTAGCGGGATGTGAATAATGAGTATAGCAAGGAACATTGTCGAGTACTATACCAATTATTACTAAGAGAGTAGTTTGTCATAAGATTCATAAGATGTCCAGTAAATTTAATAGAGTATAATGATCCTTATCCAGAATATTAAAAAAAAAATATATATATATATATATTTTAGAAAAAGGGGAATAGATTGATTTACAACCATATTGAAATAAAAGGAACAAATGGAGAACCATAAAGATTCATGAGGAAAAAATAACCCATAGTTTAATATACAGGTGAAAGCCAGTAAATTAGAATATTTTGAAAAACCTTGATTTATTTCAGTAATTGCATTCAAAAGGTGTAACTTGTACATTATATTCATTGCACACAGACTGATGCATTCAAATGTTTATTTCATTTAATTTTGATGATTTGAAGTGGCAACAAATGAAAATTCAAAATTCCGTGTGTCACAAAATTAGAATATTACTTAAGGCTAATACAAAAAAGGGATTTTTTAGAAATGTTGGCCAACTGAAAAGTATGAAAATGAAAAATATGAGCATGTACAATACTCAATACTTGGTTGGAGCTCCTTTTGCCTCAATTACTGCATTAATGCGGCGTGGCATGGAGTCGATGAGTTTCTGGCACTGCTCAGGTGTTATGAGAGCCCAGGTTGCTCTGATAGTGGCCTTCAACTCTTCTGCGTTGTTGGGTCTGGCATTCTGCATCTTCCTTTTCACAATACCCCACATTTTCTATGGGGCTAAGGTCAGGGGAGTTGGCTGGCCAATTTAGAACAGAAATACCATGGTCCGTAAACCAGTCACGGGTAGATTTTGCGCTGTGTGCAGGCGCCAAGTCCTGTTGGAACCTGAAATCTCCATCTCCATAGAGCAGGTCAGCAGCAGGAAGCATGAAGTGCTCTAAAACTTGCTGGTAGACGGCTGCGTTGACCCTGGATCTCAGGAAACAGAGTGGACCGACACCAGCAGATGACATGGCACCCCAAACCATCACTGATGGTGGAAACTTTACACTAGACTTCAGGCAACGTGGATCCTGTGCCTCTCCTGTCTTCAGACTCTGGGACCTCGATTTCCAAAGGAAATGCAAAATTTGCTTTCGTCAGAAAACATGACTTTGGACTACTCAGCAGCAGTCCAGCTCTTTTTTTCCTTAGCCCAGGTGAGACGCTTTTCGCGCTGTTTCTTGGTCAACAGTGGCTTGACACGAGGTATGCGGCAGTTGAAACCCATGTCTTTCAAGCGTCTCTTGGTGGTGGATCTTGAAGCACTGACTCCAGCAGCTGTCTACTCCTTGTGAATCTCCCCCACATTTTTGAAGGGGTTTTTTTTCACAATCTTGACTAGGGCGCGGTGATCCCTATCGCTTGTACACTTTTTCTGACCACAGTTTTTCCTTCCCTTTGCCTCTCTATTAATGTGTTTGGACACAGAGCTCTGAGAACAGCCAGCCTCTTCAGCAATAACCTTTTGTGTCTTTCCCTCCTTGTGCAATGTGTCGATGGTCTCCTTTTGGACAGCTGTCAAATCTGAAGTCTTCCCCATGTTTGTGTAGGCTTCAGAACTGGACTGAGAGACCATTTAAAGCCCTTTGCAGGTGTTTTGAGTTAATCAGCTGATTAGTTTGTGGCACCAGGTGTCTTCAAAATTTAACCCTTACACAATATTCTAATTTAGTGACACACGGAATTTTGGATTTTCATTTGTTGCCACTTCAAATCATCAAAATTAAATGAAATAAACATTTGAATGCATCAGTCTGTGTGCAATGAATAAATATAATGTACAAGTTACACCTTTTGAATGCAATTACTGAAATAAATCAAGTTTTTCAAAATATTCTAATTTACTGGCTTTCACCTGTATATTATGTATAATAAATCTCCAGGTAGGCAAATATAATAACTGAAAAAGATATGTGAATGGAATGAGTAATAAACAGCAAAAGAAATACAATATCTGGATAAGGTGTGACATAATAATATGAATAACAGGTATTTAATCTAAATGAATTAAATAGATTAACGGTAAACTTGTTTGTTGAAATGATTTTGGAAGATGATTCACAGGAGTAAACCTCTCAACGTATAAGTGAGTTTTTATTACCATAAATAAGTAAGGAAGACTTATAAAGGATGACTCTTTTGTCGTCATGAAAAGAAGGAATACAAGCATTGGGCATGAGCACTGCATGTCGGGTGTTGAACACATCTGTTATCCAGATGATAAATGTGTTACTTGTTTGTGTAAATTAAAAAACGGTCAATGTAGATAACATTTATATAATTGAATTATATGCAGAGCGTCAAAGCATCAATGGATCATTTCCCAAAATCTTCTCCAGCCTATAGTAAAATATAAACTACAAATTGAGTAATATGTTAACATATAAGCAAAAGATAGACAGGGCGTCAAGAACAAAGTATCAGAACCTTAAATGAATATAGAATAGCTAGATATATATAAAATCATTTTAGAAACTATAGATAATACCATAACGCTTCCAAAGCGCAGTGGATAAGTATGTTTAAATTATGTTAAATCTATTTAAATATATGGTATAAATGTAAATAGAAAACCAAATCATACAATTATGAAACCTTGAAAGTCTTCTAAGGTTAAACGTTTAAAGTAAGAATAAGGGACTAATATGTCCATGAAACAAAGAAACAAGGGAAAATAAAGGTTAAAGTGTTTTGAGCAATGCTATGAACATTTAACAACCATGACGAGCTCTATGGGTTTGAGGTGCTCTCATGGGACTAGAACCTCTGCCGGCAGTTGAAGTGGAACGATCAGGACGTGTTTCCAATGGTGATCTTTCTGAAACAAACTTCCTGGGTTTCCATCGGTTCGCTTCTGGGTGTAGATTTAGCAGCCTTTGGAATATATTCAGCATACCATTCCGGTACTTCCATTATCGGGATATCCAAAGTTTGACAGAAATGGTGCAGGTGTTCCGGCACTCTTATGCCCCGTACACACGGTCGGACTTTGTTCGGACATTCCGACAACAAAATCCTAGGATTTTTTCCGACGGATGTCGGCTCAAACTTGTCTTGCATACACACGGTCACACAAAGTTGTCGGAAAATCCGATCGTTCTGAACGCGGTGACGTAAAACACGTACGTCGGGACTATAAACGGGGCAGTGGCCAATAGCTTTCATCTCTTTATTTATTCTGAGCATGCGTGGCACTTTGTCCGTCGGATTTGTGTACACACGATCGGAATTTCCGACAACGGATTTTGTTGTCGGAAAATTTTATCTCCTGCTCTCCAACTTTGTGTGTCGGAAAATCCGATGGAAAATGTCCGATGGAGCCCACACACGGTCGGAATTTCCGACAACACGCTCCGATCGGACATTTTCCATCGGAAAATCCGACTGTGTGTACGGGGCATTAGAGTTGTGCGTCCCATTGATAAAGCTGACAGGCAAAAGGGAAATTTCCACCTATAAGTGATTCCTTTTGTATGGAGGACTTCTAGAATGGGTTTAAGTTCTCTGCGTCTCTGAAGTGTAATATGAGAGAGATCCTGAAATAAATGTAGTTCTGTACCATAAGAAATTTTTGGTTTTTGGTACGCACCTTTCTCAGTATATCTTCTTTTAAGCTGATAATCAATTATGTGGCATATAACATCCCTGGGAGGGTCTGAGTCTTTTCCTCTAGGTCTGAGGGCATGGTGTATCCTCTCCATCCCTATTGGGGACGCACTGGGTTTATCCAAGAGATTAAAAATGCCCAAAACAGTGTCAATAAGATGGTCAGCATCAGACCTCTCAGTCTGATTGTGGCGTCTGCCACGATTGTCCAGATCTTCAATATGTCTATTAAGTTCCCTGAGTTAAAGGGAGTGTGTATCAATAGATTGGTGGGCTTTGCGGATTGTAGTGGAATGTAATGCCTGTATTTTTTCCACTTCTTGGATTCTTCCTGTGATTGACTGAATGTCAATGCGGAGGTCAGTAATAGCTGTTTGAGTTTCTTTAATATTTGCTGCCACTGAAGGTCAGTAAGGCTGGGGTGCTGATGTGGTGTTAACACAATGTCTGTGTGAGGAGTCAGAGGGATAATCCCGCCTGCATCTGACTGGAATTTGACTGTGTTCTTTGTGAGCCCCATAGATGCCGCTTGTGACAGGAACATTGCTGGGATCGTCGTTTTGTGACAAACCTCCGCTCAAATCATGGGGAGGCCATGTGGGGGAACTCCTGGACGGTGTTCCCATATTTTGGGCAAAAAAGAAAGAATAATGCCTCCGTAGGAGACTGAAAAACGGCTCTGTCAGCGGGAGCTCAGGAGTTAAGCTGCCATCTTCTAAAGCGGGTAAGCCAGGCCCCTTAAATTTTGGAATTTAAACAGTACCAGAAACCTAGTTAATATCATTGACCAAATATAGTCATGACTTATTTGGTCAATAACACCATGTCACAACTGAAAAGCAAGCTAATGAGCAGCATTGTAGGACACCACCACAAAATAACAGATTTTTGGCTGCACCAACTAGAAATTTTGGGTGGGAAGGTGAATCGGCCAAATTGCTTGCCCTTTTTACAGAACTGTGAACAGGTTGGATTAAGGTTGAACTCATGATCCCTAGTGATAAGGTCAAGGGATGTCCTTTCCAGAGACACTGTCACCTTGTGCTGTCTACATGTAGGCATGACCCTTAATGAATATAATGTGGTCCTTTTTAAGATATATTCCGCATAATTTGTCCCAGTTCTATTTGAGTTTTACACGCATGACCTAGATGAAGGATTAGAAGTTACAATTGGGACATTTTTGGGGGCCTTAGGTCTTCACAGATTCCTCCCCACTGCGGATGTGCAAGCTGCACTGTGTGGATGGTAGTGCAGCTTTCTGGGACATGTGACATGTTTCAGAAGGTTGTGTAACATTTGTTTTGCTGTCTGTGCCCCTGTTCAGAAGATTTCACCTCACTTTCTGTCCTGATGACAATTAGATTTTGAAAATTTGGGGTTATTAGGGAAACAAGGATTGGTGATAAAGCATCAGTGTAGAGACCTTTTTTCCCATATTAACTCTTACAGGAGAGAATTTCCCTTCCTATGGGTAGATTTCCTCTCGCTTCCTGTTGTCTCCCTCCATTTGTAAGTAGGAGTTGGGTGTTTGAAAGTAGGGGACCGCCTGTATATACTATATGGCCTGCCCTATATACTCTGCAGAAAATTGGGCCCTAGGTGTTGGTGGTACCAGAACACTGTATGCCCTTAGTTATTCTTGGTGGGCGCAGGAACAGACCCTGCTGTGAAATATTATATCAAGAATTGTAATTCCATGCCCCTGTTAAACAGGGGCAGAAAAAATTGAGCCTTTGGTGGTGCCACAACACTGCAACCCCTCACAGATACTCTAGTTGAGCGCAGAAATGAGCCCTGCTGTGAAATATTACAGCAAAAATTGTAATTGCATGCCTCTGTTAAACAGGGGCCGAAAAATTGGGCCTTAGGCACTGGTGGTGGTGCCCTGAAACAAAAATGTTCTTAGAAGCTATCAACATGAACATTGAGGAGGAATAGGATAGTCACTCGGCATAAGCAGTCTTCCAGGGATCTCACATTCAAAGAACAATTAATCGGTTACATCAGCATCAGGTGCTTGGTAGCTGGTGATCCAAGACTGTTTCATTTTTATTAAAGTGAGCCGATCAACTAAATCTGTGATCAGTTACAAAGCCTCCAACAGCACTGTAAGTGCTTTCAGAAAGAACGCTGGATGCAGGACAGGCCAGTAGCTCAATTGCATATTGTGCAAGCTCTGGCCAGTG